>CM027579.2:1344937-1731468 GCA_015852605.2 Populus deltoides
TTAGCCTGTGCTTTATTACAGGTACTTGAATCCCAGAATTGAAGCAGAACAGCAAATAATATAACTGCGGCAATTAAAATGACCTAAGAGTTTACATAACATAATATTCAGTAAGCCACATGCTTTTGATGCAAAGCTGCGTGAAAAATATCCATACATGGCTGCCATAAATTGACTGTATACATAAATATATAGATAGACACGCTCATTTTTATTTTTATTTCCTGGGGCCTTAAACTGAGCAGCCATTCGTAAGGAAAAGATTTAACCACTTCAAAATCAGCCTCGACTGTATATATTTTCGCAGAAGTGCGCGCATATGCTATTTAAGTATTCGCCATGCATAAGCAGCTGGCAAGATCACTGGCTATATTATACATTAGTCTGATCATAGGAGGCGATGCATTTTCAGCTTTTGCCCAACTGTTACTGCTTTTGCTCCATGCTTTCATCAACCTTAGGCCTGGTATTCATGAGGACCTGCATGCAAGAAGAGACCATAAATACGCATATTGATGATCAGCAGGTAAATTAAATGGCATGCATGGTAACTTTAGTAATTAATTTGTAAGAGATCATCATCACTTCATGATCACCTTCCGAAGCATGGTGTTTTCATTGGTCAATGTGGAGATCTTCTCCTCTAATTTGGTATTAATTTCCTGCAATTCTTTGGCTCTTGATTCCAAGTCATTGACGTAAACCTTCTTTCTTTCTCGAGCTTGTTGGGCTGAGACCCTGTTCCTTAGCAATCTGCTACATTCAGAAGAAAGTCATATACACATAGTAAGGGAGATCCCATAATCCAAGCATTACAATTAGTTAAGAATGAGATCTTGATTATGGAAAATTAAGATTATTTCTAAATAATTAGATTATTCCATATATAAATGAACTCACATATTACATACTAAAAAAAGGATGGCTAACCTTCTATATTGTGAAGGAGTCTCTCTCTCTTTTAATTTTATCATTTAATATTGAATTTGAATTTAATTTATTATTATTATTTTTTAATTTTATCATTTAATTAATTCAAAATTAATTTTAGTTTGTTTTTATGAGTTTAGCATAACCTCAAATAATCATTCAGATATTTGATTTGTATTATATTTTACGAGCATTTAGTTTTGTTGTCATATAATTAAGTGAAAAATAGTTAAAAAAACAAAATTATCAAACTCAGTGGAGTCTATAACCTAAATTGTGGGTTTAGCGGGTTAAATTGTAAAGCCCATGTAATCCAATATGCCATTATCTCAATATTAAAAATTAAAATATCTTCTTAAATTTACTTTTTAAAAAACAATCGATACTTTTTACTGGTCGTCTGAATTGTCATTATACCTACTAAGTTGACCGGATCATATTGGGATAACTCCCAAACAGTTTAATTTTAAACCCGGGCTAGATAAAGAAATGAATCGGTAGGTTTCAAAGTTGATTTGCTAAGTTGAATTTAGTAACAATATCAAATAGTTCTCTATAACCTAGAAATTTTAGGTTTCAACTCTTTTGATTCGCTATTCATATAAAGAGTGAAGCAAGTTTTTTTTTTTTTTTCATTTCCTCTTTTTTGAATTTGAATTTAATTTATTATTATTATTCTTTTAATTTTATCATTTAATTAATTCTGAATTAATTTTAATTTGTTTTTTATGAGTTTAGCACGACCTCAAATAATCATTCAGATATTTGGTTTGTATTACATTTTACGAGTGTTTAGTGTGAAAAATAGTTAAAAAACAAAATTATCAAACTCAGTGGAGTCTATAACCTAAATTGTGGGTTTAATGGGTTAAACTGCGAAGCCCAAGTAATCCAATATACTATCATCTCAATATTAAAAATTAAAATATCTTCTTAAATTTACTTTTTAAAAAACAAACGATGCTTTTTACCGGTCATCTGAATTGTCATTATACCTACCAAGTTGACCGGATCATGTCGGGACAACTCCCAAACGGTTTAATTTTAAACCCGGGTTAGGTAAAGAAATAGATCGGTAGGTTTCAAGGTTAATTTGCTAAGTCGAATTTAGTAACAATATCAAATAGTTTTCTACAACTTAGAAATTTTAGGTTTCAACTATTTTGCTTCGCCATTCATATAATTAAGTAAAGCAAGTTTTTTTTTTGTTATCATTTCCTCTCTTTTTTTTCCTTTCATTTTCATTAATTTTTTACTAATTTGATACTTTAACATTAAGTTTGTATTGAGTTTTACATCGATTTTTTTTTAATTTTATCTTTCAACATTTAATTGAGTTTGAACTGATCTTTATAATTCATTTCAGTTTGTTTTCTATTAGGTTATCATTGTTTCAAATAACATTTTGATATTTGATTTGTGCTCGATTTTGCGAGCATCTATTTTACTTATCATATAATTAAGTAATTTTTTTTTTTAAAAAAAGCTATCAAATCCAACAAAGTCCATGACTCAGGTCGCATGTTTGACAAGTTAAGCAACAAAGATGTCATCTAGATCATCCTATAACAACTTTTACATGACTTAGTTTTAAATTTGTACTAGGTAAGGAGTTGGGTCAGTAAATTTTCAAATTAACCCGTTAAGTTAGGTTTAATAATAATAACAAATAGTTTTGTGACCTAGAATTTTTTTTTTGTTCAAAAAAATATTGATCCCGAGCCGTAATATCGATGGCGAATATATATATATATATATATAAATATTATATATATATATATAAAATTGAAATTAAATATTTGAATGAAAATCTAATGATATTATTTATAGCTCATAAATAAATGAGTTTTATATGGTAATATTTTTATTCGTTTACAATAAATTCAATAACAGAAATGGAAATTAGATGTTGATTTTGAACATTAAATAACATTTAACTAGTGCGTTAAGCTAATCTATATGTATAACAAAAAGAAATGATGGCTCTCGTAAATAACAATATCATATTTAAACTATGAATGTAGGACTCACCTCTTGAGCCTTCTATATTCTTTGTCAGCAGGGTTTCGTCCTCTATGGCGTTTATTACTCCCTGTTGCTGCTGGTGCTGCTGCGGCGGATTGAACCTCTGGATTATTAGAATTAATGTTCTTATTATTGTAAGCAGTAGTATTATTACCAGCAGCAGCAGCAGCAGCATCCGCTGGTGGTCGAGCTTCTACATCCGGAACCGTGAAAAGATCTTCATCACTGTCTTCATGATCTGGACCAAATTAATTAATTAGTAACATCATTATAATTACTGTAATTAATTTCCCACGAGCACTAGGCCAAGCAGACTATATATGTGTATATAATTTCATGTGTGTGTGTGTATAATTACTCCAGCTAGCTAAAGTCCTGTCTGCTGGGTGGATCTACAACGCACCTACTAATTTGTTTTTGTGGTGTGAAATGAGATTGTCACTTGTACTACCAGTACTTCTCCTGATCCTCCAAGAAGAGGAAGAAGAGGAGGTAGCGGTAGCACTAGTGCCCTCCACCTGATGGTCGTCGTCGTCGTCGTCGTCTTCGTCGTCGTCGTCATCAAGTAATTGCTTCTTATGATCATGAGGGTACTTGTTGTTGGATTCACCAATATCCATTATCTTTTCTCTTCAATTACACGATCTGAGCTGACTATCTACCTCCAAGTACAGCTACGATGCCAATGCTAAAACTGTCTCCTAATAGATCATGATCTGACTGTGAATGTGTGTATTTTCGTAACAGTTGTCCATGTCCATACCATCTATCCTCTACTTTTTGGAAGCCCTGGTTTAAAGCTTCTGGCTCATGAACGACCACGTTGATGCATGCACAGCCGCCCGCCCCCCCTTCTCTTCCTGTCTCTTTCTCTCTCTCCCTCTCTGCCCATTACCTCATATATAAATATTAGCTATCTAACCGTTATTTTTATTTCTAAGAAAATAATACCGGTATATAGATTATTTTGATGTTTTTTACGTATAAAAATTTAAAGGGTAAATTAATATATATATATATATAATTAAATAAATCGATAATTATCTATGTAAATAAATAAATAAAATCGTTAACAATAACCAGAAGAGAAATTAAACACTACCAGATTTAATAGTTTTACTAACAAAAATTTATATTGGTATTTAAACTTACAGTCCTTCGGTATTGTAAAAAAATTATCTCAATCCAATAATTTAAATTATTAGGTGAGGTTCCAAGATATGATTTATATTATTTTTTAACACACTCTCTCAAGTGAAAGCTCTTTTGATTCGAACCCTAGCAGAATTTAATGGAATTCACGAATCCAAGATCTATCTAATCTAATCTAAATTTGCTAGAAATAGGATGAGCTTATCACAATGGAAGACATGCTCCAAGGCAACAAGACTATAAACCAATCCAATCACAACACCTACACCTGGAAACGAGCAAAAGCGTATAAATTCACAACAAAGATTGGTCAATTCTTTGAAGAGTTGAAAGTTCAATCAAGAACCTAGATTGACAACCAAAGGTTGACAAAAATCAAAATATTATTCGCCAAAAAAGTGTGCTGAAAATTATTCTCAAGAGTATTTATACCCCAAGTCAAAAATCATAGTTTTTCTAATGGGTCACATATAAACTCAATTTAAATAATAATCAACATACGCTAAAACTAGCCCAAACTAATTAAAATAAATAAAATAAACAAGTATAAAACCCAAACAAGTGTTTACTCATAAAATAAAGAAAGTTTAATAGCCCAACTAATTTAATAAGATAAGTTTGGTTATTTGCGTATTCTATCTAGCAGCAGAAAAGCCAAACTTTAAACTAATTGTTCTCTCTCATCTTAAAGAATTAGAAGGTGTGCCATATATCGTTGGAAAGGTATGGAAGTCTAGTTTCCAAACTAACTAGAATCACCTTAAAATTCGACCTATAACTCTAGTTATGATATAAAAAAAAAGATAGCGAAAGGTCAAAATGACCGAATCTAGTCTTCTTCTCCCAATCCTTGTGTAATCGTAATGGTTCCACCAACAAGCCCCTCTGGAACATGAATAAGATTAATCATGGCTTGCTCCTTATTATTTAGTATCCTGTTGAAGTCCACCTTAGCTCACGTATCTTGAAGAAGTCCATTGAAAGCCTCTTTGAACCTCTTAGCTTTAAACCTTGTAACTAGACCAACTGGAACCTTCAATGGATCCTTTGGTGCTTGGATCACATCACCTTTGGTCTTGAAACTTGCACAGGCCCATAGTACTTTATGCTTAATTTTTATCAAATAAATGAGGATGGTGAGATTCAAAATCTTGACCATTTGGTCATCAAGACTCTGATACCATGTCAAAAAATCATTTCAAGCCAATAGCTTAAACTGTTAGGTGAAGTCCCAAGATATGATTTATCTTATTTTTTAATAGATACATATATTACCAACAAGCTCACAGATAGAGACAATTCATCAAAAAAACTCTCATTAGTAATTTATGGTCTGTTGGAAATAAATTTACCGATGGATTTACAAATAGACAAAAAACACAAAAAAATTACCCGCTTCATTTCGTTGGTATATCATCATTAAATTTAACTTATCACTGACAGGTAAATCATATGTAATGCCCTTTGTTGTTACCCATTTTTGGATCCCCACAAAAAAAAATGAAAATGAGAAAATACGAAAAAAATATATCAAAAAATATTCGAAAGAAATCCAAAAAAATAATATGAGCGAGAAAATGATGTTGAAATGCAGAAAAAAGGATAAAATTGGTTGAGAATGTTTAAAAATGCAAAATATTGAAATTTGACAGTATATTTTTGACTGATGAGAGCCCTGTTGACAAAGAAAATTCAAATTGAGAAAGAAAAGTCTAAAATCAGATGTTTATGGACTCAATTAAATTTTATCTAAGGTTTAATTGAATTTATGGAGGGTTTGATTACAAGAAAAAATTAATTTTTAAGTCAATTTAGGCTTTTATTGGAAGAAATTAAAGTTCTGGGTCTAATTATAATTTTAAAGAGTTGATTTGGTCAAATCAGGGGCTTAATTGCATAATTATTGAAGTTTGGTGGTCAATTAGGGACTTGATTGAAACAATCTGAAATGAAGGACCAAACCGGAAAAGACACTAAAATCAAGGGATCCAATTACAATTTATCCGGAGGGCTTGATTACAAAATTGTAAGACCATCCAAGGACCAAATCAGAAATATCCATTTTGATAGGAAGACGGCGCCGTTTCAGAGCACTATTTCATTACCTTTCTTCACAGCCGTTTCAGCAGACAGTGGAGCCATTTTAACAACAAAAACAGCTGATTGCTTCAATTATGGGGAATGTTTCACGGCCACTATTCCTTTACATGTCGTTACCAATCCGAACGTTACACCACAGGGCATTCATTGGCTTATAAAAGCCAGAGAAAGACGATGAATGAGGGGGCAGAAACACTGGAAGAGAGAACGATAGAAGGAAAAAGAGAACAAAGGGAGAAGGGGGAGAGGAGAGAAAAAAGACCGAGACAGGGGAAACGAGAGAGCATAAGGAAAACAGAGGGAGGGAAAAAGATTTTTAAAAAAATATACAGAAAGTAACAGAGAAGAAAAAGACAGGAAATATATAAAAACAGGGAGGAGCTTGTTTAAAATAGGGGAAGAACCGCTGCCATTCTCCATCACAACCGCACCAGCACTGCCAACGCCATCGTCAGCTCATCATCTTCTTCATCCCAATAGCCACACCAAGAACAGCTGCCATTCTCCATGACAACCGCACTAGCATTGCCAACGCCATCATCAACTCATTATCTTCTTCATCCCAGCAGCCACACCAAGAACCTCTGAGAGAGGAATACAGGAGAGAAAAACAGAAAGAAAAAGGAAGGGAAAGACGGAGAGGAGAAGAACACAGGGCTTCATCATTTCAAAAAAAAAAGCAGAGAAAAACCAGAAGAAAAAGACCCAGCGTTGATCGTCTTCATCGTCCCCAGAACCAGTCACCATCAATCCTGTGCAGCAGTTTCATCGCCATCATCTTCGTCTGTTGCAGTTACCAGGTAGGCTTCACACATTTCTCTTCACATTGGATTTTTTCTGCCATTTGCTTGCACTTGTTGTTTTCATTTGTTATGTTTTACTGCCATGTGAGGAAGCTCACGCGAGCCTCTTATCTATCTACCAGTGGCCCGCTTGACCATATGGGCATGGCATGGCCCGGCCGAAAAAAATAAAAAAATTTCTTCAAACAAAATTCTTTTCAGATTTTCCGCAAATATTTTACTGCATTTTTATCAATATCGGTTTGTATTTTTATACTGTAAAGATCCAAATTCGGTATTAAATACCCAGTTTTTGTAAAGAAAAAAATAAAATAAAAAAATAAAATAAAATTATTTTTTTATTTTCATGCATACGACCAAGTATCTCTAAAAAAAATCATATTGTATCTTCAAAAAAAAAAAAGGTTTTAGCATGCATTTTGACTTTGATAACCCGTTTATTAAAGTCACGAGAACTGGCAAATATTTCAAAAATTCCAAAAAAAATATTTTGTTTTTTTCTTTTATCTGGGGTTACGACCTTATACGTAAGACGTATTCCGGATATTAAATTCTTTTATTGACGTTAGAACGGTTAGGTTTTACCCGATAAAACAAGGATTTCCTTACCGAGGAGAACTTTTCTTAAACCATAGACGGACCAACAACTAGAAAACACGACAAGACCTTAGATTTAATCAGACAATAAAACAATACAGCCTACCTTAGGTAAGGCGTATTTGGGGTGCTAATACCTTCTCTTTACGCAACCAGTCCCCGTACCAAATCTCTGAGACCAGTTAGGGTTCCTAGTGACCAAAATACTAGGTGGCGACTCCCATTCCATTTTTTCACTCATAAAAGACAAGAATTCCTTGTCTCTCCACACATTTTCCAGATTTTCCACATAAGATAGAATTCGAGGGTGGATGTTTTCGCGCACACGTGCGACACCCTTAATGTTTGAGCAAACTAACCACCATATCCTTGATATTACGCACATCCTCTCGAATGTAATGCACCTCACCCTCAATATGCTCTAGTCGACCTTCCATCCTTGATTGCTAAAAGCTTGCACCAACATCTTCAGAGGAGGAAGTTGTAGGTGGTGTCACAAATACATTAACAAACTCACCATCATCGTTGATATGTTCTTCCTCTTCCTCATCATAAACTTCAACTTGGTCTTTGAGAGCCCAAACACCTTCCTCATTTCATACAAGTTTCATCTTAGTGAGAGTTTAATGATCTATCCGTATATGTTAACTCAATATCAAAGGGTTCAAAGATTGTAGATAGACATTGACAATAAAGTAATGACTTTGTTTTTGGTTGTTTGTCACAATAAGTTTTTCATCATTATGTATGGAAAATTAATAGGCCTTTTCCTAATCATATAATCAATAAGGCACAAATCCATAAATGCAACCTCTTCAAAATACCCCTTTTGGGGCAAGATATTATGTGTTATGATCCTATGTAGCAATCTAGATCTTAGCAGCAAGTCTTGACTTTTAATTTTTGCACTTGATCAAAATCATGTCTATTAGTATGCATTATCACAGCATCATCATACACAAATCCCTCAATAACAAGGATAATCTTCATTTCAAAGACATGAGGTCCTTTATTTCTAATACCCAAAATATTTGCTAACATAACATAATTAAACTTTATTGGTTTATTTTAAAGGCTACCTGTGATTCTAGGCTTTATGGTTTTTCTTATATTAGCAAAGAACATCCTAATAAGAGTAGGGCATATGGGATTTTTCATGTTATAAATGTCACTCTATCCCATTTCATCAAACAATGTATCTATCCCAAAAACATTTATATCATCTCTTATTCCTCTTTCAATTGCAATAACTCTATTTGAGAAATTGTTCATATACTTTTCAATGTTATTTGGAATAAATTGAGGGTCATTGACCTTATTACTCTTTGATTCACTTTTTCTAGTACACTTTTTAGTGCCATTGAGCTTTAAACTTGAGGAAATATACTTAAGAATGTTGGATTTTGATGGGAATTAAGAGATTTTTAGAGAGGGTTCCGAGTTAGGATTTTAAAAATTGATTTGGGGGTTTTTCTTCTTTGCTAGAAAAAGACAGCAGTATATATATCATTAAGCAATTAATCAATCGATTGCCTAGAATTAGTTAAACTGATCGATTGATTTAACTCAACCTTAAAATTTTCTAAATTTCTCTTTTGATCCTTCTTATACACTTAAAAAGGGTCCTTTTGATATAAAAATATTATCCAAAATGCAAAGAAATAAGGGGGTCAAAATCTAAAAATTTGAGCAGTAGCAAAACTATTTGTCCTGATGTCCTAACCAGTTGGCTAGTTATTTCAGATGTATAAACCAGTTGACCGGTTCATATGAAAACCATATTTTTCCAGTTTTAATCAAATTGGATGTTTTATGAGACTAAGTATTATTTTATCCAACTTATTGTCTCAAAATCTAAACTCAATCAAAACTTTAAAAAGTTATTGTTCATCTAGTAGTTAACCATTTATTTCTCTGTTTCAATCGGTTGGTCAGTTGAATTGGTATAACGAACCGGTTGACCGATTCGTCCTCAATCTGACAGATTTTTCACATAAATAAGGTATACATTTCATCACATAAACATGTCCAACTTATTTCCAATAATGTATACACGTAAAGATAAAGCCCTAAATGTCATTAGCATGAATAAACATAAATTCCTTTGTATTTTGCAAAAAAAATCCTTACCTAAAAGCTTTGTAAAAATATCTGCAAGTTGATGTTTTGTGCTAACAAATTCAAGTACAATGTGTCCTTTCAAAATGTGATCTTTTATAAAATGATATCTCACTTTAATATGTTTTGTATATGAGTGTTGTATAGGATTTTTAGATAGATTTATAGCATTTGTGTTATCACGTATAATAGGAACATGATTAAAATTTAGTCCAAAGTTTTTTTAGGTTTGTTTCATCCATAAAATCGAAGCACAACAACTATCCACTACAATATATTCTACATCAGTTGTTGATAGAGCTACTGAGTTTTGTTTCTTGCTAACCTAAAATAATAGTAATGATCCTAGAAAGTGACATGTTCCACTAGTACTTTTTCGATCAACTTTACACCCAGCAAAATCAGCATTCGAATAGCTAATCAAATTCAATTCGCTCCCTTATGGATACCAAAATCCTAAATTAATTGTACCATGTAAATATTAAAAAAAAATTGTTGATTTTTTAGGACATGCATGCAAATATGCACATATACAAACACTAAACATAATATCAGGTATACTTACATTTAAATATAACAATGGACCAATCATACCTCGATATTTGGTGATGTTTACATTCTTACCGTTTTCATTCATATCAAACATTGTTGATGTCTTCATAGATGTGTCAGCTTCCTTGAATTATTCCATCACAAATCTCTTTAGTAGATCCTTGAAGTACTTGCTTTGGTTGATAAAATATCATTTCTAGTTTGCTTAATTTGCAACCTAAGGAATAAATTCAATTCTCTCATCATACTCATTTCAAATTCATCATACATGCACTTTGTAGATTCCATACAAAGAGATTTGTTATTAACACCAAATATAATATCATCAACATATATTTATACAAGTAAGAGATCTTTACCTTTTCTCTTTGTGAAGAGGGTGGTGTTAAGTTTGCCAATGTTGAAATCATTTTCAATGAGAAAAGTCTTTAATTTATCATACCAAGCTCTAAGTGCTTGTTTTAAACCATATAAAGCCTTTTTAAGTTTGAAACATGATCAAGTAAATGAAAGTTTTCAAAACCTTAAGGTTGCTCAACATACACATTTTCCATGATGAAAAACCATTTAAAAGTGCACTTTTAACATCCATTTGAAAAGGTTTAAAGTTACTATGACATACAAGATCTAAAATCATTCTTATTGATTCTAGTCTAATCACTGGTGCAAATATTTCTTCATAATCAATACCTTTTTCTTGATTATAACCTTTCACAACTAGTCTAGTTTTATTTCTAATTATGGTTCAATACTCATCAACTTTGTTTCAAAAACCCATTTTGTTCCTATAATGGATTGATTTTTAGGTTTAGGGACTAGTTTCCAAACATCATTCCTTTCAAATTAGTTTAGCTCGTCTTGCATGGCTAAGATCCAATTTACATCCTTTTCGGCTACTAAGAAGGATTTGGGCTCTATATGCAAAACAAATACACAATGTTCTTTAATGTTTCTTAGATATATTTTAGTCTTAGTTCCTTCAAATAAATTACCAATTATTAAATCGAGAAGATGAGAGCTTACATACCTTAGCTCTTTTGGTGGCACAAATGAGTTACTTATCATCTCTTTTTTATTACTTGTGCTTGGTTGTTCTTTATTCATTTCTTCATTGTTAGTCTCTATGAGGGTCTTATAAATAAGACTTAAATGTTGAACACTTTCATTAATGTCATCTAGAATCTCAACAATTTTATTGTTTTAGGTTTCCTTAAATACGACATGCATAGATTTCTCAAAATAAAAAGTTATATTATTATATACTTTATAAGCTTTGCTAGAGGAGGAATAACCACGAAAGATACCAACATCGAATTTTGAATCAAACTTATCCAAATTATCTTTAGTGTTAAGAATAAAGCATTTTGAATAAAGTTTTTTGAAATATGAGATGTTCGGTTTCCTACCTTTCATAAGGAGTCTTTTTTAACTCCAATTTTAAGGTAACATGATTTTAAACATAGCAAGATGTGTTTACGGCTTCTACCCAAAGCATTTAGGAATATCAAATTCATTTAACATTGTTCTTGCCATTTCTTGAAGAGACCGATTTTTTCTTTCTACAACCCCATTTTATTGGAGAGTTCTAAGTGTTGAAAAGTTATGGTGATATCATTTTTTTCCACAAAACTTTTCAAACAAATCACTTATAAATTCACCATCATATTCGCTCCTTATGTTTATAATTAAAAAACCTTTTTTTCGTTTTGAACTTTCTTTGAAAACTTTACAAATTTATAAATAGTTTCATCTATTGATTTTAAAAACAAAACTCATGTATATCTTGTAAAGTCATCCATAATCACAAACACATTTTTATTACCACTTATGCTTCTGGCTCTAGTTGGTCCACATAGATCTATGAGTAACAATTCTAAAGGTCTTTTGGTAAAAATATGATTCTTACTTTTAAAAGATGTTTTTACTTGTTTATCCATTTGGCAAATATCACACAACTTTTTTTAAAAAAAAAGCAATATGGAGTCCTTTAACAAGTTCATTTTTGACAAGTTTAGAAAGAATATTTATGCATATATGAACTAGTTTTTTATACTAAAGAAAACTATCATTAATGCTAGCAATAAGATAACTTTCTATCCTCATGCATGCATCAATATTAATCTTATAAACATTTTATTTTCTATTACCAATAAACAATACTTTATCATTTTCAAGGATTAAGCAACATGCATGATCAAACATAATCTTGTAGCTTTTATCACACAATTAACTAATATTTAGCAAATTATGTTTTAGACTATTTACAAGAAACATTTTTTTTTTATTGAGGGAGAAGACTTACCTTCAATATTGCCAACTCCAATGATCTTTCCGTTTGAGTTGTCTTTAAAGGTAACTTTCCACCAATGATGGTGGTAATGCTTGAGAACAATGAATCATCCCCGGTTATGTGTCTTGAGCAAGCACTATCTAAGAATCACTCTTTATATTCCCTTGATTCCTACATACAGAAAATAAAGATGAGGTTTTTGGTACTCATACATTCTTAGGTCTTTTGTGGTTAGTGGTGGTTTCTTTCGGAACCCAAGTCATATTGCTAAGTTTTTTTCTTCTTTATATGACATACATATAAATCAAGTGATCAATGCTTCTATAATAATTAGGAGTGAGCAAAAAAACCGATAAACCGATTAAACCGAGAAAACTAAAAAAAAATAACTGAAAAAACCAAACCGAAAAAAACCGAATTAACCGATTAAAAAATCACAAAAAAAATTCTGATTCGATTCGATTTCGGTTTTCAAAGTCTAAAACCGATTGAAACAAATCGAACCGAACCGGTTCAACCAGACCAGCACTTAAAAAAAACTATAAATAGGATGCTTTTTCTAACCCTAAACCTCAAGCTTAAACTTTTCTCTCTGCATTCCCTAAACACAAAAATAGCCGCCCCTCCCCCCCTTCTCTCTGCATCTCTCCCCTCCTCCTCCCTTTCTCTTTGCATCTCTCCTCTTTGATTGGAGAAGGAGACTAATTTGGTGCAACAGAGTTGAATCGGTCGCCATTGAGAGCGAGTTTAGGGTTTTTTCTTTACAGCTGTGTAGTGGCGACTCCAAAACGAAGTGAAGGAAAGATTAGAGAGGAAAAAAAAGGGATTTTTTTAACTAGCGTGTAAGGGTTTGGCCCTTCCTCTTTGATTTGTTTCCTTTTGTTCAAATAATAATGTTTTGATGGTTTTATATTTTAATAACAGATATCTTTTGATCTTTTCATTGTTTTTTTTCTCCAGTCAAATGACTTCTGTTCTTTCCTTTTGTTTTGTGTATCTTTTTGCAAAGTTTAATTCTTGGGCAAAGATCTAACAAAAAGAAAATCGGGATTGAATTTCTGGATATCATACATGCCCAACCAGTTAAAAAAAGAGTCATACTTGTTGAGAAAGCCAAGATTTCTCAGAAAATAAGCATAGAAAGCACAGATCTGTGAAATTAAAAATAAAACAAAAATAAAATCCCTGAAAAAATATGATCAGTGAAAAAACCCAGAAATAATTTTCGGTTTAAATTGGTTTGGAAGGGAAAAAAACCGAACCGAACCAAACATGGTCTGTTCGAACCGGTTTTCAGTTCGGTTCAAAAACTTGAAAAAAAATAATTTCGGTTTGATTGTTTATTTTGGCCCAAAACCGGACCGAACCGAAAATGCTCACCCCTAATAATAATTACATGTTTGGTTTGGGTCCTGTGATTATTTGGCTTTAACAAAGTAATTTTTTTAATATTTTTTATTCTTCTTAGGTTAATAGCCTGAACCTTTTTTTGTTGAAAACACATCTTTAACTAGTAAGTATGGTTTCTAAGATCTTAGAACCTTGAGTGAATTTAGCTGGTGTATAATTTAACTTATCAAACTTTTCTTTTAAAACCTTGTTTCCATTTTCAAGTTGGTTCATCTTATTGCAATCATTAATTACAATGCATGCTGTCTTTTCTAAAGTATTTTTCTTAACAAGTAAACACGCATGGTTTTTTTTAATAAGTTATACTTGAAACCTAACTTCTTGTATTCATCATATAATATCTCAAATACATCACACAATTCATTGTAAGAGAGATCGGATTCATTATACAAAAACATTACCTCATTATCACTTTTAATTTTCATGAAACACATGTTTGCAACATGCTCTTCATCATCACTTGAGCTAGAGTCTAAGTCATCTTTTCATATTGCTTTCATTGCTTGTTTATGATAATGATTCTTTTTCTTTTTTAAAAGGAGGGGGAAAACAACCTTTATGTGTCCTGTCTTGTTACACTTGTAACATCTAAATGTTTTCTTGCTATATTCTTTCTTATTTCCATCATTCTTGAAGTTTGAAAACTTTTTGTTATCTTACTTCTTTTTTAGGAAATTTTAAAATTATCTTGTGATAAGTGCAGTATTCTCCTTCACTTCATCATCATCACTATTAATATGGTGTATAATTTTGAATACCAAATTCTTCTTTGGCTTCTTTTCTAGTTTTTTATTTTCCATAGTGATTTCAAGAGTCATAAGTGATCCAATGAGTTCATCCAATGAAAGTTTGGTGAGATCTTTAATTTCTCGAATTGCCGTCACTTTTGCTTCCTAAGTCTTTGGTAAGGACCTAAGAATTTTGCTCATGGTATCGACATTAGTATAAGTCCTACCAAAGAACATCTAAATTATTAGTGAGAGTTGTCAATATAGTAAACATACTAGTTATGGATTTATTTGGAAGCATTTTAAGTAACTCATATTGATGTACTAACATGTTAATTTTTTATTCCTTTACTTGATTCATTTTTTCATGTGTTATTGCTAATGCATTTCATCTATCTCTAGCATTTCTGCATGATATGACCCTATTGGATTCACTTATACTAAATGCACAATATAAAGTATTCATAGCTTTGGCATGTATAAATAACAACTTCTTATCACCATCGTTATACTTGCTTCTAGGTTTAGAACCGTTATATTATTTTTAATTTTAGTAGGCTTGTGAGGTCTATTTTCAATAAATAGCGATAGATCATAATCAAAGATTGAAGATATATAATAATCATAACTTTTCAATAGGTATAATCATTATAATCAAAGAAAGGTGGACTAGAGGTTGATGATCCTTCATTTTGAACATTCAAACTAGTAATTTTCATTCTACTAAAAGTCTAAGAAAACTTATACAAATAAGAACTAAGCTCTAATACCAATTATTATTCTAGAATTAAGGCAACAATAACACCTAAAGATGGTGGATTAGGTGTTTCACTAATAATAAATATTGCAATTAACTTAATTAAACACAATTAACCAACAATATAATTAAAGTGCTTAAGGTAAAGAGTATAGGGATAGAAATTGCAAACTTGGTTTTTAACGTGGTCTGGCAAGCATACATTCACACCTTAAGCACCAAACTGATCTTGAGTATCGTATTCTTTACTAATCCAAGCTAAAGATTACAATGTCCTTGATGAATCCTCACCAAGCCCTTTTTTCATCATTTGAAGAATACTTTTTTCAAGATTTTTCATCTTGGTGATGTACCTCACCACATTACCAAGAGTTTTTCAATTAAACTCTTGAAGGATTACAATTTTGTTTGAAATATAACACACAGTCTCAAATAATAGATAATACAATTGAAGCTTATATCTTTATAGCTCACTCAATAGCAGTTATAATATATGAAGGTGTTTAAGTGTAGCGAGTGTGAGGATTTATACTCTTATGCAAAAATATGAAGGTTTTAATGCAAAAATATGAGTATAATTTAGGATTGATAATTTGAAGTTGTTTTTTCTCTTAATATATATATATTCTGCAATTAGACAAGCTATATATATGTTTCTAGTAAAAACTAGTCGTTTTATAGCCATTATTGTTCATTTGACAGATGAAACGGTCAATCGATTCGGATTGGTCATGTCAATCAATTGACTGGTTCCAACAAATTTCCAGATAATCATCTCTGATGAACACATGATCGATCGGTTCACTTGGTATGGCTAAATGGTCGATTCATTGAACTTAAAAACCTAGTTTTTATAGTTTTAAGCCTGGTAAATCTTGAACCAATTAAATACATATCAATCATATATTGTATGCAATGTAAAGTGTGTGAATTCACTTTAATTTATGCTATAAAGTTAGACATAAGGATTTACATAATTTGCACTAAAATGAATTCTTAAGAACTAGGTCTTCACTTGCTTTGTATCTTGAACTTGTTTTTAATTTCTTCATTTAATTCTTCATGCTTATTGATGATCTTCATATAAACCTGTTTAAATTTATTCTCAACCAAGCAAATTATTAGTTAATTTTTATTTAATTATTATCATCAAAATATATAAAGTATTGATGTGACCTAAGGGTCAACATGTCCATTGGAAGACGCCGCACGCATGGACACATCTTCCGCACACGCCAACAACTTTTTAGAATTAACTATTGATTCATCAAGCAAAAAAAAACTAAAATACCCTTAATGGTTTTGGAATTAAAAAAAAACAACAACATGAAGGAAATAAGACACCCCTAGGCATATGGCCAAATGTTTTATGATTCTAAGAAATGAAATGAAATGATAAAAGAAACATCCTTGGTCAACCATTGTATTTTTTTGGCTTTGAAGGTAAATTAGTCATTTAAATATTCTAAAAAAATTAAAAGGATTTGTATCTCTGGATAATTTTTTAATGACTAATGAACTATTAAAAAAGACTGAATTACCCTCAAATTAAAAGCATCAATTTTTTTCAATAAAAGGCAAAAAAAATAGCTTCATTGTTAATTAACTTTATGAAATTTATCACGACGAATTTAT
Source organism: Populus deltoides (assembly GCA_015852605.2). Lineage (NCBI taxonomy): Eukaryota > Viridiplantae > Streptophyta > Magnoliopsida > Malpighiales > Salicaceae > Populus > Populus deltoides. The sequence goes on from CM027579.2 coordinate 1,362,035, forward strand.
CTTCTTTCTTTCTTTTCTCTATCACTATATTCATATCCAATTCTTTATGGTTTCATATTTTACTTTATTTTTTTTTATTTTTTGCACCATTATTGTAATTTTATTTCTTAATTTTATGAGATTCTTTTAATAAAGGTTTAACAATTACATTGAAAAAATACTTTATGGTTTTTAAGCATTGACGCTATAGAGAAGGACTCTTCTCCGCCGTTGATGCGGGCTTTACTTGAGGCTAACAAGTAATGAATTAAAAGGAAGTTAGGCTAGAAAGCTAAACATGATATAGAGGTAGTGAAAAGACAAAAATTATTATTATAGTTTATTAAAAGTTAATATAATATTGTAATTGTTTTTTTCATGACAAATAACATTAAAAAAAAATAGTTGGAAACATATAATAAGATGGATAAGCATGACTTGTGGTTTTTTTAAAAATCCTAAAAAAAGAGAGAGGAGAAATAGACTATTGTATTAATAGAAAATAAATATATGATGAGTTTAGAAAACTTGTTTAAAAAACAATGGAAGTTTTTGCATAGAAAACATGAAAAAAAAAATAATGGGAGAAACTTGAAAGACATGAAAAATATTTTCCGAAAGAGAATTGGAAAGCTGTTTTTGAATTATTTTTTTCTTACTCATTTTCTAATTATTTGAATGGAAAAAAATAATTCTTTAACACAAAATCCTATTTTTAATTTTCTGTGGAGATACTTTTCTAAAAATCAGAGTTATTTTCTACGTCTGGAAATTTTCAATTAAGTACTCACATCCCTTTTCAAGGCATTTCATCCATATTTTAATCTAAATTATATTTTTTATATATATAAGAAGAAATGTTATTTTATAATAAATCTATAGTTTTTTCTATTTAAAGATTATATCGAGAGTTCTAATTGATGCGAGGGTAAAATTGAAAATAAATATAGTGATACTCCTCAAATAGTTCAAGAGCTATATTTGAGGTTTGCCCAAGTTATTATTAAAAGTAACATAAACAAGACGGGAGTAGTTTCTGTCTTGTTGATCTGGGAGTTTACAGTACAGTCACAAGGCTGTTTTGCTTTGTTGCTTTGATTGCGGACTTCGAACTCAAACTGTAGAAGAGAGATGAAAGCGCTGCCTTCATCGTCTTCAAAAGGGCCTGTCAAGTTCAAGATGTAAGTTTTTTTCTTTTCCCTTTCCCTTTTCTTTAGGGTTTCTTTCAAGATTTCTTGATATAACTAGAAACTGAGAGGAAGAAGCAGGCCAACAAGGGAGAACTTGGTGCCAATTCGTCTGGACATAGAATTAGAGGAGCAGCGTTACAAAGATGCCTTCACATGGAATCCCACGGATCCAGACTCTGAGATTACCATCTTCGCTAAAAGAACTGTCAAAGACTTGAAGCTTCCTCCTCCTTTTATTATGCACATTGTTCAATCCATACAGGTCCTGCCCAGCTCCTCTTCACCTTTTTTTTATTTCCCTGTTAATTGATAAGAGCATAAGCATGCATTTAAGATTACCCTTAATTTATCTCTATTGTTATTGTTATTATTATTTGGATCAGACACAATTGGCCGAGTTTCGATCCTATGAAGGTCAAGATATGCTGTACACTGGAGACAAGATTGTGCCTATTAAGGTTTTTCTTTCTTTCTTTCTTTCTTGCACCGAGTACTGTTCGCTGTCTTACTGTTCTATTTGATTTCGGTTGCTTGCTATAATGTGGAAGGATTTTGCTTTGTTTCTTCGATCTCAGCTTGATCTTCGCGTGAATAACACTCTTATAAAGGATCAGTTTTTGTGGGTAAGATAGCACTTACTAATAATTAACCTTCGTTTCACTCGTATTCGTTCATATGCTCTATATTCTTCCACCAGTTTTTATGGATCTGTTTCTTTTAATGCTTTTATTGATTGTCAATTTCAGGACATGAACAACTTTGACAGTGATCCCGAAGACTTTGCTAAAACCTTTTGCGACGATTTGGGTATTCAAGACCCTGAAGTTGGAGTAAGCAAGGCTACTACTCTATTATCTGTACTTCCCCTCTATCTCATTCGTCTAAATGCTGATTCCTCAAGACCAACATTACCTTATTCTTTGCAGCCTGCAGTTGCCTTTGCTATTAGGGAACAGCTTTATGAGGTGACAACCTTTACTGCATACTTAATGTTTTTCCTTCTTTCTTTCTTTTTTTGTTAGAGTTGGATGCATTTCGATTTACCATATCTATATGCTACTTGTTGTGCCAGACTGCAGTTCAAAGTGTAGCTGCTGCAAGAGAAATCAGAATGAGTAAAAAGGGACGTCGTGGTGCCGAATATGTTCCTGCAAGGTTTCTTTCACAAGTCTTATCATATTCTTGTTACTAAACATTTGTTTCATTGTGGAAGAGGGTGTATGTTGAGATGATTTTAATGTGAAACATTGTCAGAACTTGAATCTCACTGACTCCCTCCCTCTCTCTCTCTTTATCGCTCATAGTAAAGCAGGCGGTACTTCATTGGATTTGATGAAGTTGTTCAACAACAAATACAGTGTGGTTCGGTATGTGGTTTCTATCTCTACCAAGTTTAATAAACTATAAGTTTGCTGAGACTTGAAGAATATACATATTGTATTGTAACGTTAATTTGCAGTAATTGTAATGCTTCAAGGCAAGGGACCAAGTTCTTAATAACTGTAGTTTCCTACTCTGCATCATTATAATGATCAATGCATGTTTTTTCATAAATTAAATGTAGCATATACCTTGTATCTCCTTTCTCATACCCCTCATAGAACACCTTTTGTAACTTCGTTATTCCTCTTCTTTTCTTTGAAACTGAATTTCGCATAAGCTTCCCCCAGTAGTTCTTGAGAGTAACTTGCTGATATTGTCCCAAGAATGGTAAAGAGAAGGAAAGGAGAAAAAATGGATTCAGTTATTGTTAAGAACTGGAGGACTCCGTTCCATCATTTCTTGATACCAGTAATCTAAAATCAAGTTGTGATATGGGGAGGGATATTTAAGAAAACAAGTGTCACCCTTATTTTCTTTCATCATTATATATTCTACCCCCTGGCCACTCAAGTGCATATTTCCCTGTCTAAAGTTTACGCAGACATCTCCAGCTGCGTGTTGTTCTATCCATAAATCTTTCTTTCTTTGAATTATGCAGTGTATATTTTTTTTCTTTGCAATGCGCCATCTTTGAAATGTTATATTTTTGTTCATTGTGTTTCATGTCCAGTATGCATTGAAGATTCCATTATCATGAAATTTTATTGGCAGGAAGCTTACAAGTGTTTGTTGATTTTCTCGTACGCCTCAGGAAAAGAAAGGATTGGGATGTGTATGGGCCTATGGTTGATCTCTTATCAAATGAGGAAGTAGATGCCCTTGAAGCGCGGGAAGAGAGGAATGCTCGATCTATGATTTGACAGTATCAGCTGGGAGCATATGTATTGATTGCCAAGAGAATTGGGAACCCAGTTCTACGAGATAGGCTATGTTACTGCCACTTGCTTCTTGTTTCAAATGCCAGGAGCTTCAGCTGTATGCGAATGACACTTGCCATTATTAAGCACCAGTGAAAATAGGAGTATTCAAGCCAGTAAATCCTGGAGGGGCAACACAAGGGAACGCGGCCCTTTGCCTTTTCTATGTATTTGAATTAATCAAAAACTCTCAAACAGATGGCTTGGAAGTGGAGAGGCATGTGCTTGTCAAGAGTCAAGTATCTCATGCGATGCTTAAAGATTTCCTTGTAAGAATTCTCTGGCATTATGATGGGCATGTAACAAATAATACTGCTATCAGAGACTGGGATGTCAATTCTGTCAACAAGCTGTGTATATTATTACATTTCAACTTGAGCTCTGTGAGGGACTGCTGCATTAGTTTCCATCATCGGCAGCCTTTGGAGCTCGAAGAACTTCAAACGCTAAAGGTAACCGGTTGGTAACCATGAGTATGAGCATGGACTATGCTTACGGCCCGCATTCGAACGCACAAGACCCAGCTCCATTTTGGACATGTCTTTCCAATAATCCCTATGATTTACGCATGGCAAATCTAAAAATAAATAGCCCTGTACATGCAGCATCGATTTTAATTTCTTAATAAATATTTGAATCAATTCTCTCGCAATTGTATTTTTTTTCTCAAAAAACGACATTTTCTTCCAATCTAGAAGTAAAAGCTATCAAGCATGGTTATAAAACTTGAATCGATGATCTCGGTTTTTGATCGGTCAGAGTTGAAGGAATTGATTTTACCGATCTGATCAAAACTAACTTGAGTTTGGTAAAACTTGACTAGTTAAGAACTCATTGATTTTTTTTTATTAAAATGATATTATTTTAATTTTTTTATATAAATATTTGAGTTAACCTTCTTAATTTATAATTTGATTTTGTTCCGGATTAAAAATCTATATGAACCCAAAATTAATATCAACCTAATAGTGGGAAGAAACATCTTTTGAGGTTTCCTTTATATGTTTGTTATAAAAGAAAAATATTATATACTAGAATAAGCTTTTATTATTAAATAAACTACGAGTAACAATATATAATCTATATGTTTTTTTTTTTTAATTTCAATGCAAACAGTAAAAGAATTGAAAGTACTCTGGTTTAACTTACCAGAGACGTATGCACTGTTATGCTTTATATAAGTGAGGCTGTTGACAAGAGATAAGGGAAATGTCTATGTGTTTGTTACAGAAGATAAGAATTACATGATATTCAAACGTAACGGTATTATACTAGGACTGTGCCAAGCTGTAAGGATCACATCTGCAAAGTGTAACCGGTAGCATCTTCAACGTCAAGAACAAGGACTCTGCTGCAATTTATTCAGAGTGGAGATTGTGTGTGATGATGTTGATCTTTATCCTTATCATTCCCCCGCAAACTAGCAGGGAGATCCAACACTGAGAGTTTGTCCCTAAGAAAGCAGAATCGATCAGCTGTATGCCCCTTTGTAAATATATCTGCAGGTTGTAAGGAAGAGGGAACGTGTTGTAAGATTATATCGCGATTTATCACCTTCTCTTGAACAAAGTGGTAATCCACTTCAATATGCTTAGACCGTGCATGAAAAATGGGATTGGAAGCAAGGGCTAGAGCACTGACATTGTCACACCAGACAATGGGAGCAGATTCAAGTGAAATTTGCAGTTCACACAAGAGCATTCGTAGCCAATATACTTTAGCTGTTACCAAGGCCAAGCACCGGTATTCTGCCTCTGTACTGGATTTGGACACTATAGGTTGTTTCTTGGCTGACCAAGAGATGAGATTAGGACCTACATACACACCATAACCACACGTTGATCGTCTATCGTCAGGATCGCTGGCCCAATCAGAATCACAGTAAGCATTTACAGAAAAGGATCCCAGTTTGTAGAAGAGGCCATAATCAAGGGTATGTTTTAAATAGCGAAGCACTCGTTTAGCTGCTGTCCAATGAGTAGAAGTGGGAGCCTGCATGTGTTGACATAGCTGGTTCACTGAGTATGCAATGTCAGGCCGGGTGAGAGTGACATACTGCAGGGCACCAACCGTTTGCCTATATTCAGATGGATCTGGGAGAAGTTCTCCATCAAATTTAGACAATTTGGAACCCGAAACACATGGAGCTCGATATGGACAAATGCCAAGAAGTCTGACACGATTTAATAAATCAATGATATATCTTGTTTGGCGAAGATGTAGACCAGAAGAATTGCGTGTGGCTTCAATACCCAGAAAATATGTCAGCTGCCCAAGGTCCTTCATAGCAAACTCAAGTTGCAAGTTAGAAATAAGAGATGTAATGAAGCGTTGATCATTGGAGGTGACAAGGATATCATCCACATATACTAATAAAAAGGCATAAACTGAGTCTTGGTGATAGATGAACAGAGACGGATCAACTTGTGAGCTGAGAAAACCAAGAGATAATAGAGCAGTAGATAAGCGATTAAACCAAGCCCGAGGGGCTTGCTTCAAGCCATAGAGGGACTTATGAAGCTTACAGACAAACTGGGGGTGCACAGGGTCTTCAAAACCTTTCGGCTGGGCCATATAAACCTCTTCTTCTAAAATGCCATGAAGAAAGGCGTTTGAAACATCTAGTTGCCGAATATCCCAGTTGAACGAAACTGCAGTCGCAAGAACCATACGCACAGTGGATGGTTTGATAACAGGGCTGAAAGTGTCATGAAAATCAATTCCACTTCTCTGTAAATAACCAACAGCCACTAATCTTGCCTTGTGATGATCAATGCTGCCATCGGGTCTATGTTTGAGCTTAAATACCCATTTGCATGGGACCATATTTTTACTAGGGGGACGAGGGCACAATGACCATGTTTCATTCTTCAGCAACGCCTGAAATTCATTGGTCATTGCTGCATGCCATTCAGGTATAGCAGCTGCTTGAACATAAGTATGAGGCTCAGAGATTACCACACCTGCATGCAAGGCTTGAAGAGGGTGACGAGTAGTGTAGTGTAGTTCAAAGTCAGGAAAAATACGGGGTTTTGAGTGTCCAGTTTGGGATCTAGTAAGCATACGAGAAGAAGAATTAGGAAGAGGGAGTTCACTAGCAGAATGATCAGAAGATGCATTTTCATGAGAAGCATTAGACAGAGTAGCCAAAGATGTATTTGAAGAAGAGTGGTTGGGGAATGTCTCAGGTTGGTCAGCAGGGAGGACTGGTGTGTGGAGTAAAGATGCAGGGGAGGAGCTATCAGGATGAGTGGAAGGAAGGGGGGAAATTGGGTTATCGGGTAAGGTTATATTAAGGGAGGTCTGATGGGTTGAAACAATATTAGAGGAAGGCACAGGAAAAAAATTAAATAGAGGAGAAGAGGGAGGTAAAAATAAAGTATTCGAAGTACCTAATGAGTCCAAGCAATTGGCAGAGTCAGTGAAAATGGATTGTTCACGTGCAGGAAAAATACCTTCGTCAAAGATCACATTTCGGGATATGTATACCCGCTTGGAGGATGGATCAAAGCACCAAAAACTTTTGTGATTAGAGCAGTAACCAATGAAAATGCAAGGTTTGCTACGGTAAGATAATTTATCAAGTGAGTAAGGACGAAGACAGGGAAAACATTGACAGCCAAAAGTATGAAAATAGGAAAAATCAGGTGAACGTTGAAAAAGGCGTTCATATGGTGAAGAGTAATCAAGAACCTTGGTAGGTAAGCTATTAATGATGAAAATAGAAGTTAGAAAAGCATCGACCCAAAAAACCTTTGGTAAGCCAGATTGTGCAAGGAGAGTGAGTCCTATTTCCATAATATGACGATGTTTTCTTTCAGCGATGCCATTTTGTTGGGATGTGTGTGGACATGAAAAACGATGAAAAATTCCACTGGTAGTTAAAAATTGCTTAAAAACGGTAGAACAATATTCGCCCCCATTATCACTTTGAAATTGTTTAATGGTGTAATTAAATTGTTTTTCCACTAAAAGCTTAAAATTAACAAAGGTAGAATAAACATCGGATTTATGAGAAATAGGAAAAAGCCAACAAAAACAAGTGTAGTCATCAATAAAAATTACATAATACCGACAACCACTTAAAGATGGAGTGAAAGTAGACCAAATGTCAGAATGAATTAATTCGAGAGGGGTTGTTGATTCTCTTGAAGAATCTGAAAATGGCAATTGTTTAGATTTGCCCAGTTGACAAGACACACAAATACCCTGTTTATGTATGGAACCGGTAATTGGAAGAAAGAATTTAGAAATAACACGATGTAAAATGTTTGCCGAAGGATGTCCCAAACGACAATGCCAAGTGGAAGTAGACGCCTTGACGCCAACAGTCATAGTAAGAGCATGGAATTTGGATGAAGGGAGTTGACGAAGGTTGATTGGGTACAATCCATTTTCACTTGGCCCTGTCAGAAGCGTGTCCCCCGTCAGGATGTCCTTCACAGAAAAGTTAGTGCCAGTGAGTTCAAAGAGAACATTATTATCTTTACACAATTTATTAATGGAAAGGAGCTGAGCCGAAGCTTGAGGACAACAAGCAACGTCTTTTAAAGTGAGAATAGAAGAATGAGTTTGAATGGCAGCAGTGCCAGTGTGTGATATATTCAAACCTGTCTCGTTACCTACACCCATAGAATCATCACCGTCATAAGGTTAAGAAGTTGCAAGATTGGCAAGATCTAAGGTTACATGAATGTTGGCACCACTATCAGCATACCATTGATGTTGATTGAGGTAAGTGGTATTAGCCTCAGCAACCATAGCAGCTAACTTTGTTGGAGGATAACGTCCCTGAAAAGAATAGTTCATCCGATTAAAACAGTCCAGTGCTTGATGTCCTTCTCGTTTGCAGATCTGGCAGGGAGAACGAGAACGAGAGGTAGTAGACGTAGCAGTTGACGATGAGGATGGCGGGTGAGGTAATGGTTGCCGAAATTGAGAAAGAGCAGGACTGGAGCCTTTTGATGTCCCAGAAAACCGAATTTTGTTGCTGTTACGAGAGCCTGATTTTGAACCAGGTTTGTGTGAATAGAAAGCATAAGACCCCATCTCCTGTTGAATAGTTTGACTATGGAATTTTTGCATGAGATCAAAATTCAACAACTCTGCATGGAAGTCTGAGAATGACATAGATTTCTCTTTAGCAAGAAGCATATATGTTGTCACAAAGGAATGAAAAGAAGAATTGAGACCATTGAGAACAGAGAGAATTAAATCCGAGTCATCAATTGGTTTCCCAACAGCAGATAATTCATCAGCAAGGGATTTGACTGCATCTAAAAATTGTTGGCACTGCATGGAGCCTTGCTGTAAAGATTGTAACTTTCTCTTGATAAGAGAAATACGAGAAGTAGAGGGTGCATCAAACCGTGCACCAAGGGCTTGCCAAGCAAGCCGAGAGGTCTCAAGACCATAAATGGTGGAAACCACCGCAGGAGATAGTGAAGAGATAATCCAGCCAAGACTCGTTTGATCTTTATACTGCCAAACTACATAACTAGAATTAAGAATGCCTTGGTTTTTATGTTCAGTGCTGGTAAATTGGGGAGGACTGGGTTCAGAACCATCAACTATGCCCATGAGGCCATAGCTGCGAAATAAAGGAAGTAACTGAGCACTCCATGCAAGAAAATTTGTACCATCAAGTTTAATGGAGATAACTTGAGCTGGAAGATGAAATGCAGCGGAAGAGGAGGAAGACTCTGTAGAAAGAGACATTGGATCAGTAGAAGCGTGAGCTTGAGTATGCTCTGATACCATAAAAGAATTGAAAGTACTCTGGTTTAACTTACCAGAGACGTATGCACTGTTATGCTTTATATAAGTGAGGCTGTTTACAAGAGATAAGGGAGATGTCTATGTTTTTGTTACAGAAAATAAGAATTACATGATATTCAAACGTAATGGTATTATACTAGGACTGTGCCAAGCTGTAAGGATCACATCTGCAAAGTGTAACCGGTAGCATCTTCAACATCAAGAACAAGGACTCTGCTGTAGTTTATTCAGAGTGGAGATTATGTGTGATGATGTTGATTTTTATCCTTATCAAACAGGATGATAAGATTACGAGGCTGATTTGAACTTGGATCTTTAGACCCTAATTATAACTCAAGAAACAGGACGATAAGATTATTTCCATGATTAAATGACATTTAATTACTATTTTAGGAAGTGAATCACTCCACCTACTGTAAAGAGATTGTTTTACTTTCTATTTTTGTTTACCCTAAAATAATTGTCTTGTTAAGATATATATTATGCTCTGCATTTTACAAAAATACACCCAATTAAATCTCATTTAATAAAAGACCTCCATTTATGAAGCCATATTTTATAATAAATGTAAGGTTTAATGATTGTGACATAGCATTTCAATTAATTTATTTGGTAAGAGCGTAAATAAATAAATATAATAATAAAATTAGTTAATGCACTGAACTAGATAATTATTTTTTAAAATATTTTTATATTAAAATATTTTAAAATAATATCTTTTTAATTTTTTAAACATGCAACTTAACGAAACACTACCTGCCACGTATACATTTGCAGCTTTTTTATTTTTAAATAAATTTATATTTTTTTCAAAACACAATAACGGTAAAATAGATGGATAAAATTTATGGGGGGAAACAACGCCCGAAATCAAGAAGTGGGGCACGGCGTAATCTGTTCTTCCAATAGGAAGAGCGTATCCATATCGAAATCCAACGACAGATAAGGCTCATAGCTCCTTGGCATGGAGCCACCTAAGATGTCATATGCATGCCCATGCATGCGTCTATCATATGTTATATTATATATCCAGAAACAAAATACGAAAATAAAATAAAAAGAAAGCGATCTAAATTGATTTCCATTAAATCTCACCGTGATTTCGAATGATCACAGGGATTCCCTATTACATACTGAGATCTCCCACCACCTCCAGCATCACCGATTCCTAATATAATGGGCATTCTAAAAATCTGCCTACTCCCAATTCCCTATCATGATGTGATGATATCTACAGACATGTATGCATGCATGTATACCAGATCCATGCATATGCACACACCATGACATGATCCTGGGCTGGTACATGGATGAACATGTACTATGATGGTATAGCTAGGGGATCAAGAAGTGGTCATGTCGCAGGTGGCGGATTTGGACTTGTCAAGAATCGACCACATCACTTGGACATCTTCATAACCACATGCCATGACTTCACCATGAAGGTCCAGCACCCTTTTCTCCTCCCCTGCAATCGATGCTAAATATCAATAACAAGTAATTACTGGATAATTAAGCTAAATATCAATTTATAGGTTGTGTTTGGCAACGCATTTGCGCTATGTTTGAGCTACAAATTGATGCTAAGTATCTAAAACATACTTCCAACCTAAAAGCAATTACCAAACAAACAAATACTTGGCCCTTTTGTTTATGCTGTGAATATTACGGTTCGGTAAAAATTAAATGTTTTTTTTCCTTAATTTGATGAATCGTAGTTTAAAACGCAGCAAATCGGACAGGCAAAAGAGCACTTGGGGAAATGAAAAATGCCAGGAACTGTACCTGGCTGGGACTTCTTGTCCCTGCTGACGGGTTGCTGCTGGTTGAAGAAAGTACAAGCTTTCCTGAAAGGGGATGTAATGGTTTTTTTCCAAGAAGCCATTAACTGATACCTGGTCCTTGCGGGCGTAGAGGTGTGTGTCGTCGGAGGAGGAGGAGGTGGTGGAGGTCTCTTTGTTTTGATGCGTCAACGGAGGAACCAGTACTCTCTTCTCTTGTTTATTCTATAGGCGTCCTAGTCTGCGCGTGTGTATATATAGAGCAAGTGCTAAAGGATGGGCAGAAGATAAAATAAGAGGAGGAGGATCAGAGGAGAGGAGAGGAGTGGAGAGGCAAGATCCGTGAGATGAGCATAGAAGGGGAAGCAAGCATCCTTCTTCTCTCTCTCTCTCTCTCTCTTATCTATCATAAATTAATTAATTAAAAAAAAAAAACTTTGTAAGAGGTCGACTGTACCTCAGCACATGGATCGTGCTCCCATACAGACCTGTACACGTGAATGCCTTCAACTTTTCTCTCTTTTTTTCCTTGGATGTGACTGAGCTTCGTCAACTCTTACAAAATTAATTAATTACAAAAAACTCGAAATTTCCCACCTATCAATTATCACCACACACGCCATTTCACCTTCACCGACCACGCTAGGATCTATAAAAAAAAATATCTGCTCAAGCTTCTGGTACGGTAACTCACCCTAAAAAAATATCTGCTCAAGGTTCTGGTACGGTAACTCACCCTAAAAAAATATCTGAAAATTAATATAGGTTTAACACAAAATACACAAGGTTAAAAGATGGTATTTAAGATAAAACAAAAAGGAAGAGAGAAATAAAAATTAAAAAAAAATGTACAATACTGTGATGATATTTTCAACACACTCAGTATTATTAAAAAGATTCTAACTACATTTAAAAAAAAAACTAAATGGAATTGTATGTAATTCTAAATTAATCTCAAATATAATTCCCAACAAATTACAATCATGTTTGATGATCTTTCAAGATCTGAATAGAATCATCGTTGAAATCTTTTTAACAAGACTAAAAATGTATTTGGCAGTGTGGTTGCGGTTGCTTTTCAAATAGCTTTTTGTGCCAAAATACATGTCAATGATATTTTTTTTATTTTTTAAAAATCATTTTTGACATCAGTACATCAAAATAATTTGAAAACACTAAAAACATATTAATTTGAAGTTAATAAAAAAATAAAAAAATTTAAATTTTATCAAAAACGTTTTTAAAACACAGAAACAAACAAGCCCTAAATGTATCGAAAACTAAGCTTCGGTGTATCTCTGCTAACCCTTTGTTTCCTAGTCATTGCATTTTAAATCTCATTTAATGTGTGCTAGATGATTTTCATACTTTTCTAACGTGTTATTCTCCCAAAACTTTCATCACATTGTATTATAAATCTAAAATACCCACCACCAAGGGAAGGAGGGTCTGATAGAAACACGTACATGCAGCACTGTGTCCTGCTCGGTTGTGTTGATTATTGCACGAAGACAAAATGGATGGAGCATGTGTTCTTCACATGCGCTAATGTGAAAGGGAACACTCCATGTCCGTGTGGGGACTTCGTGTTTTTTAATTAATACATAATCATCATCATTGAATATTGATCATGCCAATTAACGTTAAACTAATTTTCCCTCGATAATTAAAAACAAAAAAAAAAAAGCATTGATTTTGCACCTTAGATTTTATGATCCTTTTGAATCTACTCCTAGATAATTGAATGGACAGAAAATCTCATTAAAAATCTTCCTAATTTACTCCAAGCAACTCCGCAAAAGAAGAAGAAAAAATCTCCATCATCTCTTTCAACCTTTGAATCTAAGCTTGTATGCCATAATAATAATAATAATAATAATAATAATAACCCTATATTAAAAAACATTTCATCTTCTTATTTGATTTTGTGTTTTGAATGATGAAATGGGTTTTTATTTTTTAAAAATTATATATAATTTTTTTTTTTTGGTCTAGTTTGAATGGCTCTACATTGTTGTTGTTGTTATTGATGATTATATTTAAATAAACTAAGAAATTTCATCATAAGAAAAAGGGAATGAATTAAAAGGATATTATCAAATTTTTCATCATTTTCTTAATAAAATCTTAGCAAACAAGGTAAGTTCTAAAATTATATAGTTTTGGATGAAAATTAAAAATAAAAACATTAATCAGATAAATACTTTATAATTTAACCTAAGTTTAGTTATCTAGCCATCTCATGGGTTAAAAACGTGTTTTTCTTTCATTTTTCAAGTTTAATAAATCTTGAAATTATCATAAATTTATTTGAACATGGAGTGTATTCATAGAATCAATGGAAGAGAAAAACTAATCTTAATTCATACAAGTTCATATATTAAAAGAAATGATAATAATTAACGAGACACATAGTTCGAAAAAAAACCCTAAAATGATGATGACAATGTCGTCGACTCTAATCATGGGGTTGACATCCTTGGAAGAAGTGACATATGCTCTGCTTTAATCCTAATCCTAATCCTAATCCTAATCCTAATCCTAACCCTAATTATAATTAATTTTAGCTTCTCGGTACAATACCAAACGCTTGTTTAATCCTCATTTTCTATCGCATTACAAAACAAATTTGCAGTCAAGGCACTGCCTTCCTCGAAGTCCTACAAAAATCAGTACTGTGTGTTCATACCATTCATATTCAACGGAAAACCTAATCCGGGCTTGATACGGGGTTGGATAGATCACGGATGTGAAAATTTGATTTTTTAATTTTTTTTTCAAGATAATATTATTTAAATAAAAAAATATTTTAAAAATAATCAATAAATTAAGGGTTTAATTTTAATCCAGTCAGATCCGAGTCTATCGAGGTGACAGAGTTTTACTTCTTCTTCTAGTTCTTTTTAAATTTGAACCGAAATAGGTTTAAAATTGAAAGGGTCTTGGATCAACATGTCCGCACGATTTGAGCAAACAAAGTTATTTAAAAAAAATCAATAGATTGAGGGTTAGATTTTGAGCTAGTCAGACCTGAGTCAATAAAGTTCGTCGAGTTTTTTCTCTTCTTTTAATTTTTTTAAAAAATTTGAATGAGTCTAGATTTAAAATTGAAAGGGTTTTAGATGAACATGCTGGTCCATCCGAGTTTTACAACAATAATTAAATGAACGAGGAATGTCTTACACTTTGGGTGATTGAGTATACATCTCATATGATCAGTGCAGTTTTGCTCCAAAGATAAGTTTGTCTAATTATGTCAGACGAGCAGTGATGGAGGAATACATCCCAACCCCCCCACCCTGCTAGTGTAGATATCCTTAACCAGTGCAGTCGAAACCTTCATTTCTGCCGAGGAGGAGCAGCCCTCTGCTGTTTTGTTTATTACAGCAGGTCACATGCTGCCCGAGAAACCAGACAATGGTAGTGGCTTTCACATGTACGCACGCAGGTATATTATTGATTGATTAGGGACAGGATATATACATACATATATATATAGGGAAAATCAAATTTTGAGCTTATCTTATAATTACTTCATCATTGTCAATTGAGGCTTTAAACCTTTTGATCTTATCACTTTTGTCCTATGAGTAATGATCTCCCATGTCCCTCCACCAAAGCTACGTTGTTTTACCCGGGTTGTTCGGGTTTTTTTTCAACCCGAACCGGTTAATACTTTAAATCAATCGAGTCTCGAATTGCATCACCGAGCCAATTAGTCTTGTGGGCTGTGATTAGTTAAGAGGTAAAAAGTTAGGCCGATTAATAATAATAATAATAATAATAAAAAATTAAAAATATAACAGGCACTCCTCTCTCCGTGGATAACAGATGATGGTCGGTTTGACTTGTTAGTTTCGAACCAGTGCCATTTTTCTCTTAATACTCTTTTTTCCTCTTTCGAGTTGACTGCTCTGCCCAATGAAATCTCCTCCGGTATTAAAAATAAATAAATAAATAAATAGAATAAAAGAATAGAGGTACTAGCCACTTGCTAGATAATTATTTTTTGTTTTCAATTTTCAAGAAAGGCTGCTTCCTTTTCTTCCTCTGTTGAACTTTTATGCTTGGCTACAGTGCACAAGTCCACAGTATTATAATTCCATTACAAGAGACCGTTTGCTACCATTTTCTGTTTTTAGAAAATAAAAAAAAAATACTTTATGTTTATTGATTTTTTTTTCTTTTAACAAATATTTTTAAATAAAAAAATTGACATGATTTAAAAATATAATAATACATTATTAATTAAAAATATATGTAAAATAAATAATATTACATAATTTAATCATTATAATTAGATGATATTACCGTGACAACAACATACATGATGGTGATAGTTGTAATAATAACAACATGATAATAGTTAATTAAAAAACACTATAAAAGACATGAGTAAAACGTTGTCCTTATAGTTCCAAATTGTCCGTCCCAACACTATTCATCAAGAAACAAATAATTATGAATTGTTGCAAGAAAATCTTTTTTGCCCCTCTTTTTTATTGATAATATCCTTATAGTTCCAAATTGATGGCCAATTAAAGCACATTTATCAAAGAAAAAAATATTAAAAGATAGGGGACTAAAATGAAAAATATGATAAAAATAAATGGTTTTTTCTAAACATGACGTTAAACATACAATTTGATCCTTCAAATTTTTAAATTATAAACTTTTAGTCCCTAACAATTTATGAAATTCCATTATGGTTCCAAACTTCATTTTCTTTATTTTTTGGTCCCTAGCTTGAGAGATAAAAAAAACAAGTGGTCGAATTCTAATGGTAGAGAGAGAGTATCAGTTGAGACAAATTCCAACCATGAAAATAGGTTATTTTGATGTTAATAGGTTTTTTTCTTTGGGGAAACCAAAACTCAGATAGAATTTCAATCTAAAATTCAAAAATTAACAAAGGATTCATTGCCAACCCAACAAAAACTTGAAATCAAACCCTAAAATTCCAAATATAATTTAGCAACAAACACACTAAACCAAGAAAAAATAATGACAACCCAAATTTCCAACATATCAGAACTTGATGAATGTAAATAAAAAATAATAAAAGGAAATCAAATTTTATGATCTCAAATAATTCAAAAGCTAAATGCTTAATAAATAAAGATAGAGTCTTTAACAATACCTATTTAAAAAGATATTAAAGAGAATATCTTTGAAGCAGAAACTATAAATAGTTTTGTTAGGATGGAGAATTTCTTATGAAATATGATCATATCAAAATGTACAATAAAAGAAAAATGAGATGTTTTGTGGCTTTTTCATGATGAGATTGAAGGGATATATATATATATATATATATATATATATATATATATATATATATATATATCATCGTTCAATTACAAAATACAAGTTTATATTAATTATTATCGCATCCATGACACTATATAAATTATATAAGAAGGAAGTTTCAACAAGATATGGTATTTACTAAGTTTGATCAGCGTTCTAATTTTCTTCATGAGGATATATTAACCGATATTGTTCCATGTCCACAAACACATTCATCTTAGTGGCCTTCATGTATAGATTACATATGTGATGACATTACAACAAGTTTGATGGAACAATAAAATCAGTGTCTTTCTTTTCTATTGTTGTTATTCCAATGTATTAAAAATGCAGTACAAAATAAGTATTTACTTTGTGTCTTTTTTTGTCATTTCATTTACAACGTCAATTTGAACTACAGTTTAACCAAACACCTTTTTAACATGCTTTTGGTTGAACAACAATTTCAACCATAATTTTAACTAAATACTTATTTAAATCAAACTAATCAGAACTTAAAAGTGATTTTTCTAAACCTATTTTTGTTCAAACCTCAACCACAAAAACAAACACACTCTAAGCATTGGTGAAGAAAATGATGTCTTATTGACCGTGTTATGTACAATAAAAAAAAATATGAGTATAAATACTGGAAAGAAAAAATATAACAAAGTACATGAAAAAACTGGGATGTCTCTCAAGTTGGCTTGGGTTATGCCAAAGGCGCGCCCAACTCGCCTGGGTTCGGCCCAATCAAGTTGGTGCCTTTGCTTTCCTGGGCTTGGCATGAGCTAAGCCTTTCAACCTTTGAAAAAATTAAAAATTAAAAATCAAAATTTTTTTAAATACTTTTGAAGGGATCTTAATCCAGCTAAGCAGTGTGAATCGTTCGTTATTATTGATAAAAATCATATTCTTTTCTTTTACGTAAACAAGAGATTTTCTACAAAAAAAAAAAATCTATTTATACATAATAAAATATACTACGCTTTTTTATATATTAAATAATTGCGAGAAGAGAGGCACAAGTAATATATAGTAGCAAATCATGTTTAGCTGGGTCGTGGGCCCCCACTTCCTTCAGTTCCAATATCATCGCCTCGCCTTTTTTTTTTTTAAATCATTATTTTAATGGCCATTGGTGCTGTAGCACTCTAACATTTCCCTCTTGGCGTAAGAGATTATTAGTCCTACATTTTCACTTTAATCCAATTCCAAGCAACCACATTAAAATAAAAGCCGTAGCTATACAACTTGATCTGGTTTAAAGTATTAGATGGGTAAATCTGAATTAATTTAAAGCAATGTAATTTTTTTTGTTTTTTTAAAATCAAATTAAAATTTACTTAAATCTTAATTTAATCAAGAATTGATCTGTTGGATCATGAATTAACGTGATCTATGCCTATAAAGCAACGAGCACACCAGATTAATGCGAGAAACTCTTCAACACAGCCAATAATTTCTGCATATCAAATAACCCTTTGCAGAAGCTTACTCATATTTTAAAGAACTGTTAATTCACTTTTATATAGGTTTTTACATGTAATTTACAATATTATATTATATTATTTATTTTTATCATATTATCAAATTAATCGAGGTTAAACCCAACTCTCAAATTTCTCTTACTTCTTTAAAAATACAACTGCAACTTCATATTTTTTTTTCCTCTTAAAAAAATCCGGACCGCAATGTGGTATGGACCACCAATCTTATATACAAAATCTAGAAGGCATGATTAAATCACTACCTACCATGCCTCTATTCATACATTTATAAATCATTGTAGATTGTTTTTCAATAATTTGTTTTTTTTATTTCTATATTTTTTTTTCAATTACTCCCTTATAACCTCAAATTAATTGTCAATTAAAGTTAATTAATCAAGGAAGGGAAAGATTTAAAGATGAAGGATTAAAGTGAAAAATATGGTGAAAAGAGGTGGTTGTTTCAAACTTGGAGTGAAAAGTTCGCTTTGATCCTCAAACTTTTCAAATTATCAATTTTGGTCTTAAACTTCAATTTTTTTTTTAATTTTTTGGTCTGTAGTTTGAGAGAGGAGAAAGAAAATAGTTAAATTCTGGTAATAGATACAAAGTCTCGATTGACAACAATTCTGGCCATGAAAAAAAAAGACTTTAGTGTTAATGGGTTCTATTCGATGATAAAAGTCTTTTCTAAGTGTTATTTTCTCTTAACCTTGCATGGGATGGTAGATCTGAGCTCGGGAAGAATTTTTATCTCAAATTGATTTTGGATTTTCAAGCTGTTTTTAGGTTGTTTGAGATCATGAATAGGTTTTTGAAGGTCTTTAGTATGTGTTTAGATTAAAAAATGGTTAAAGATTGGTTTTTTAGGTGTAAAGTATTTGTCATAACTTTTCAACGATATGTGGTGGCCAAAATCCGAGTAGAGTAAACGATACGTTGCTTGCTATTAAAAAAAATATTAAGAGACCCTATAAAAAAAATTATTAGACCTGATTGAATCCATTACCCGGGTTAAATATTTGACTAATTAACTTTAATCAGTTAAAAATCCAGCTTCTTGAATTATTGAACATCATAACACATATCTAGTCTATATTGTTATGTAACTAGACGGTTGTTACCCCTTTTTTTTTTAAAAAAAATATCTTTTACATGCAATAAGTAGAACTTAACTCGTAAGAAGACGAAAACCACCTCATAATTAATACTTAGATTTTTCATCTTGTGATTCGAGGTTGATCTTCTTAAATTGATCATGTTTCGTGAGAAAAACAGCATGCATGCATCAAGATCCTTTCTATTTTGATTTGATTATTTCCGGATCCTTTCTTGGTTCCTCGTGCAATAAAAGATCACCAAACAATAGGAGTGTCGATTTTATTTTATTTATTTTTTCTTCTTGTGCTCAGTTTTGAATTGAATTGGGCTTCTAACTTGAGGCTTACATGGACCGGCCGGGATAAAATGTTATGAGCCACTTGATACTTAATGGGCCTATGGAGCTTCCATGGTCGCTGTGATCGGTTATCATCTTAGGATAAAGAAAACAGAGAGAATTAAGATGGAGGAGATTTGCCCTTTAAGAAAACAGTGATCGTCAAAAAATGAAGGAAAAGAAGTCTCACGGAGGAGTGGTCACTCCAAAGCACCGTAGCATGGGTGGTGGACTTATTTTAACCAGGATTCCCGGCCATGTTATCGTCAGATTGTGGCCAATATTGAATAGGCGGCGAGGCTATCATCAAAGGGAGGAGGAGATGTTTTTCCTCTTCCACTCTCTTTCTGTGGTTTCTATTTGTCATGGCCATCACGTGACATGTTGAATCTATTCCAAAGAGAAGTAGTTTCCATATGACATATTATTAAACCAAACATAAGTAATTTTCATATATTATCTTATGAAAAAATTCATATCTGGCCAGCCACATCTAACATATGGCAGGCAAAGTATTGAATAAAAACTAATTGAGTGGCTAAATCACTTTTACCCTCCTCACAAAGTAATGTTTATTAATTAGAACAATATTACGGGTTACGAGTATTACGGGTTAATCCGATCCACTAAAGTTTTTATGGGTAACCTGAGTTCTTTTTGCAATTGATTTTTTTTCGATTCCATCTCTTAACATTTGAGTTCATTGAAAATTAAATTTTATAATTTATTTAAGTTTACTTTCTATGAGATTATCACATTCTCATGACCTGAGTTAAGAGTTTGATGAGTTAACTTGGGTTGACTCGAGTCTTTTTTTCATGTCATTTTTAACTGATTTTTCATTTATTCTCATCCTTCAATACTGGATTGATTAAGAATTGAACTTCATAGTTTATTTTAATTTGTTTTCTATTAAGTTATTATGGTCTCATAATCCAGGTTCAGTTAGTTAACCCGGGTTAACTGAAGTTTTTTATTTTTCAACTTCATTCTTTAACATTTGATTGATTAAGTATTGAGATTCAATATGATTTTTTATTTGCTTTCTATAATATTGTTATGGTCTCATGACTTGGATCATGGATTCTACATATTAACCTGGAGTAATCTAGGTCTATTCAATATATTATCACCTCAATATTAAAAAAAAAGATATTGTTTTGGAAATCTTAAAGTCAAACTATGTTTTATTCCGATTGCCTAGGTTATATTTGGACTTGCAAAGTTGACAAAGTCACTTCAAGCTAATCCCTTCATGGTTTTTGTATTTTTGAGAAAAAAATTAACAATGCTTACATATATAATTTTTAAATTGATCCCAGCTAGTAGTGCAGAGCTAGTGGGTTAATGATTCAATCTAAAATATATAAGAAAAAAAAAATCTATTTAATTAATTTATATTAATTAAAGAGTTTTTTTATTAGAAAATACATTAAAATAATATTTATTTTAAAAATATTTATTTTTAATATCAACATATCAAAATGAATTGAAAACAATAAAAAAAATATCAATGTAAAGCAAAAGAAAATTTTAATTTTTTTTAAAAAGACTTTTAAAACATAAAACCAAATACACCCTTAAATATATTTAATCGGCTCCAAAATTCGATTTCAAGAGATGAACAAGGGAATAAACCTCCTAAACCATTACGTCAACTCCTTGAAAGTAGACAAAATTCATTTAATATTTTTAATTAATATAGGTTTTATTACTCGATTAACTGAATCCAACAACAAATGGAGAACTAATGAATGCATGAAATTGTTCCGGTCACCGACTGCAGAGCTCGATCCTATATAAAATGAAATCTGATTACGGGGAGGTAAAGATTTAGTCTGGTGCGCACAAATGAGTCCAAGATACCCTGCTGCATTTCCAGATTAAAAAAGAGTATCATTCATTTGGATGGTAAGTTGCTCAAGGTTCTTGGTCAGAACACTCGGCCAGATTCTTATCAACGCTGAAAACCCTTTAATTTGGTGTGAGGTGCTTCATTGAAGTGAAGAATCTTCCTCTATAAAATATACCAAGGCCAAGCTAGCTTCAACATGCAGGCCTCATCTCCTTGAATTATTATTATTATTATTATTATTATTATTATTATTATTATCATGTTGCAGAGCACTGAAAAAGCAGCAGATAAACGGTCATTATTGGTTCTTTGACCTCAAGTAGTAAAACTAGTGGACTGAAGGGGCTGAAGGACCAGCAACAATGCTTGAATGCAGGGTTGATTACTTTCGGTTGAATTTTTTTATATTAAAAATCAAAACTTAATTTATTGATTTCCGTTCGATTGAGTTTGAGTTCAATTATTTTATATTAAAAATAAAAAATTAAATTTATATTATTTTTAGCTTTTTATGAATTTTTTAATAGGTGTTATGATGGGTTTGGTCTTGGTTCTATTTGGTTTTTTCAGTTCGGTTATTTTATATTTTTTAAGTAAATTGGTGCGCTTTAGTTGATGTTTTTCGATTTTAAATTTATAAAATTAAAACTAAATCGAACTGAATATTTTTAAAATATTCTAATCGGTTATTTTATACTTAATGAACATAAAAATATCTTACAACCAACTTTAAAAATCAGTTTATTTCTTAAGAACATATTATCTTATTAAGTTTGGTTTTACAAAGTAATTTATTAATGATATCAACTACCATATATAGTAAACATCACCGTCACCTTTAATTTACCATCCTCACTGTCTTATTATCACCGCCACCACTGCCACTCTCGCCTCCTCCTCCTCCAACGCCACTCCCTTAGATATAGAATATGATCTCCACAAAGAGCGTGCACGCCTGAGCTAACTCATTCATTTCTTTTGAGTAATTAAAGGGGATCGAAGCTTAGCTAGCTAGCTAAGAAATTAATATCGTGGATCATAACTCGTTACGAAAGACTGCAATGAGTTAGCTCGTGTAATTAAAGGAAGGGAAGAAATTTAGACCGTCACTCGTGTACGCTCGAGGCAGCGCATGCAAGAGCTATATATATATATAAAGAAGTCTGTAAATTAAAAGGAGATCGAAGGGTGGATGGCCCTCCTTCCATGCAGCTGCCAAAGGAGAAGCAGAATCTCAGGGAGAGGGTAACTTTTAGCCTGGCATATATGCACCTACGGTGGAAATTCCTTGATGTTTAATCTGGAAGAGTGTCAATTAGTTAAATCTTAAATTTTTTTTTCAGAAATTACAAATTCAAGAGTCACAAATATTAAGTTTATTGAAGATTTATATAGTTATTAATTTTAAAATATTTAAAAATTAATTAAAATATATATAAATTAATCCAAACAACCACAGTTAAAAAAGAAAAAAAAGTGCTCGCTGCTGTCTCACATGACTCAAAATTATTTCATCGAAGGGCATATATTCATGTATAGCTTGAGGCGCCATGCTTGCATAATAGACTGCCAAGGGCCACTTTTTTTAAAAAAAAGGTGTTGGCTTTTCTTTGAGCTCCATCGGCATGAGTTGGATACCGGAGGCATTGGGTTCTGATTTTGCCATTTTAAACGTTGGCAGAAGAAAGAATAACCCCAAAGGATTCTTACTCAACTCTATTAATAGGAAATTAATTATTTTTGAATTAAAAAGACAAGTGCATGAACTTGATCCACTCTTTTAAAAAGATGAGAAACAAAGGATTTCTTGGAGCAATCCCTCGGAGCCAACCTTTCCGTATTTGTCATTGTACGAGTATGTCGATTAGAAGCCACGTAAGTGCATATATATATATATATATATATATATATATATATATATATATATATATATAGGTAAATAATCACTTGTATAATTATTTAAATTTAAGTTAAAAAAGATACCGCTAAATGGATTTAATTAGCTCCTCTTAAATTAGCAGTAACATATATCTACTATGTTAGATAAATTCATGTCGTTGATATTTTTGAAATCAATATTATAGTTATGATTTTTTATTAAATGTTTTTTTGCTAATTTTAAAAAAATTCTAACCATTGATCACTAATTTAGTGAAATAAAATCACAACCCTCAATTTTAATATGGATTTACCTAATATAATAGTCATATTAATTACCTCTGACTTGAGATAAGACTCAATCCTCCATGAATGCATGGTACGAGAATTGAGAACATGCACGAGCACTGCACGTCTGAATGCATATAGAGTGAATAAAAACTAAAGACGACAATGCTATATGGATTTTTGAAATTATTAATTGTTCTTAATCATTATTTGTAACTTACAGCACGTACGGTACCGCACGACGCACAGGCTGGAAGTGATGAGATTAATACAAATTAAGAGAAGCTGCAGGAAATTGAGAGGCGACAAAACAATACACTAATGGAAGCTTAAATGGTCAGCTGATGATATGGAGCCATGATCATCAGAGAGCAAGAGTTTGGCGTTCTGGGTCTGAAACCCTAGTTGCATAGAACCTTGCTATGAAGGCTGAGGCCTTCCCATC
Organism: Populus deltoides; assembly: GCA_015852605.2. NCBI lineage: Eukaryota > Viridiplantae > Streptophyta > Magnoliopsida > Malpighiales > Salicaceae > Populus > Populus deltoides. Next base: position 1,385,746 of record CM027579.2, read on the forward strand.
AATCCCTGGTTCTCCTACCCACCGTCTTCCATCTTCATCACTTGGACATGCTCTCCTTACATAATACCCATCTTCACTCATGTCATCGCTGCCACTCGAGTAACAACAAGACTTGAATATGCTGAATATAGAGAATAAGCACGATGAAGATTTCCTCTGCCTGCTGTACCCTCCCATGATTAATTATATACCTGTCCTAATTACTTAACTTGTAGTAATTAAGCTTACTGTGCACTAGCTAGCTAGCTAGCTAGCTCGCTCGTTTTCTAAACAGCTAGCTACAGCAATGGTGGAGGTGGCTGTTTTGTGCTTACACGATCGGTTTGATCTGAAGAACTAAAAGATGATATTGCAATGGCAGCAAACCTCCCCCCTGCATTTATAGTACTAATTAACAGGAGGATGGGGACTCCACCCTGTTTTTGTGTAATTAACTGGACGGTCTAGATTCGTTGAAAAGACACGCTAAAGCGTGCTCTAATTGGTTGTTTAACTAAGATAAAGCATAAGTGTTAGTGTCCTCTGCTTTTGACTGACCCAACATGCAGCAGTAGGTCTGCATGCACTGCTACTAACTCTTTCTTTTGTGCCTAATCTCTTGCTTTACCTTCCTTTCTTTTGCCTTCGAAATATCCCATCTTAATTAATTAATAATTAACTCGTCTTTAAATTAAAATATTAATGCCTGCGGGCCAAGTTGGCTTCTGCTCCTTAGAATTGCTTTTCTTGACGGTGATTGTTCGACGGACAGGACGGGTAATAAACACGCAAAAAAAAAAAAAAATGTGAATTTATTAGCAACAAGAAGTTTCGGTGAAGCATCACCCTTTTTATATATATATATATAACCATGATTCTTAAATAATATCATTATATATTCAAATATCGCGTTTCCAAAACTTTTTTAGGATATATTATTCAATCATAATTTATAAAATTTAAACTAATAATTTTTTTAAAAAATAATTAAAAATCTAACTAGTTAAATTACATCTATTAATATGAATAATATTATTTTACTTGAAAACATGGGATGTGAAAATCATTTTCAAACGGGTGCTGAAAACTAGAGGATATAAATTTCTTTTTTTCAAAGTTATTAAATTCCAGCCACCAGGGATAATAGTTTAGAGCAATATTTAGCTCATGTAACATGCTTACAATTACAGTAATTAAGAGCATTTCGCTCATGATTTTTTCCCCCATCAAATTAATTAATGTACCGTATATTATTATTATTATTATTATTATTAATGCTATATATACTGGATATATTCGCTCATATCCAGCTCAAGCTGCTCACATTCCTTTTTGTATCTGGTATATATGGAGATGCTGTGGGTGTCCTGATATGCTAGCTAGCTAAAACTAGTAATTAAACGCAAACAGCTCAATGTAAACTCAAATTCGATCCTTCTGATCTCTGGACAACTTTTGGCTTTTGCTTTTATTAATTTCTCCATGGTAATGATTAAACAACATTACAAAGACACAGATTATGTACGTATTATTACATAATCAAGTATTCAATACATACACTATGGGCCGGAATGATTAAACAAGGAGATTTAGGCTAAGATTCTTGAGATTTGGTTGCTGTGCGTGTACACATGTACGTATTTATATATTTGATTAGGAAGTATAAAGTTGCCCCGCGTACGTTGTACTTGACAAGTCTCTTTAAAAAGAAAAGGGCCATTACAGGATTCGTGGGGTTAGGGCAACGTTTTGTATCTATAATCTTTTATATATTATTTATTTATTTATAGATTCTGTCATTTTACAATTAAGAGGTTTCCTTAATTAGGAATTTTCACCCTTTTATTAATTTAGTCATGTTATATTGGATCTAGATCTCATGTCAATTAAAACTCTATATATACATCAAGGTATAAGAAAATTAATTGACAGTGAAGATTTAATAAATGGACAAAAAGACAGAGAAAAATCCCAAATTAACTGAATCTACATACCATTTATTTGATATTAATACGATTTATAATATGATCAAAAGCAAGCTTTATAGCTCTCTAGTCTAGGTGCATGGTAATGAAGCAGTCTTACAGGGCGTTTGGTATTAATGTTTTCAAATTATTTTAATGTGCTGATTTTAAAAATAATTTTTAAAAAATAAAAAATATTATTGACACACTTTTCTAAATGGAGAGTACTTTAAAAAAATAACCACAATCACATTTTCAAACACCCATTTAATCGGTAATGCTTTTGGAGAAAGCAATGGCTGTGACGGGCCATTCTGATCAGAAAGTCGCCATAGATGCTGCTGTGCTGCCCTTCCCCGCTGCTGATCTCTCCCATCTTGCAGTGCATTCAAGCTGTCTACCTTTTAGGCTGCTAAGAATATCTATCTGCCCTGTACTGTACACCGCGCATCTCCTCTTTAATTTAATCACCACAATTCTCATCGATAATTAATATTTGCAATTGCATCCTTTCTGCTCTTTTTTATTGGATCACATAGAAAAGGAGAGATACTGCAGCTAGATCAACCCCTATAGGAATTATATTGTAAGAGCCGAACTTTGACACGTGTCAGATTATACACACATATAATGCAGTGAACGGTTTGGTAAGCTGCCACGAACCTAGCTTTATTGTGAGGCTTTGCATCAATCAATAATTATAGCTAGCTGTATTCCTTCCATCGTAAGGTAGCAAATACAGAAGTCTGTTTCACACTGCGTTTAGCTTTTATGGGCCTGTCAGGTTTGTGTATACGTCAGATCTTACGTAGACTACCGGACAATTGTTAAGTACAAACAGAAATGCAGATAAAATCTTTCTTTCGGTTTATTATGATAACATTTACTGACATTCTATCAGTTAATATTAATTGAAAAATTATCTTCATTCATGTATATGGAGAGAATTGCAATAGAAAAATAAAAAATAAAAAAAAATCAAACAATATAAGGAGGCGTGACTTTTACAGATAACATTATCGATATAATTAATTAAATAGTAAATTATATCCATAAATATATTTGAAGAAAAAATTCCTCCGATATATACCAAGAAAATTACAGAAGGTATTGCAGTGGGATTCAAAGAAAGTAAATCGTACGGTCACGTGATATTTTTACCAACAGGATGACCGATATAGTTACTAGCAGACTGTGTTCGTTGGTATATTCTAGTGACTATGACAATTGTCCCCTTCTTTCTAACATTATTCATGGTATTCATTACATATATGTATAGCGATGAAATGTGTCAATCGGTATATTCTAGTGACTACGAGAACTCTGCACTTCTTAATACGCTGATAATTAACGTTCTTTTTACTGTTTATTTTTTCCCAACAGTATCACAGATGGAATGAAAAGTCATTAGTAATATTTGGAGGGTTTTCTGAAAATTTTCGTGCAAATTAATATTTTTTATTTTACTTTACAAACGGAATCATCAAAGAATGACAATTTCTTTAGTAAAACTAAATTAAATGACTAGAATAAGAACAAACAGGGCTTCATCTTCTTCTTTTTCTCTTCTATCTTCTTCTCTCACGTAGCTTTTTCTCTTCTCTCTCTTATTCTCAATTGAAATCAAGCATTCTATTCTCTTCTCATCCCGAGGGATTTTTTTTCTTCATTTTTCTTTTCATTTTATTTTTTTTGGTTTATTAACAATCTCTTTTCTTTGCTTTTCTTTTTCCTTTTTTTTAATTATCAGTTGAAATAAAGCACGTCATTAAGGTAAGAATTTTCCATTCTTTTTTCTTCATTTTTCTTTGGTTTTTTTGCATTTTTTTTGTCATTATTTTTCTTCAATTCTGTGTTCTTGATAATTTTATGAATTAATAAACGTGTTGAATTTTAGTTGTTATTGCAATATTTTTGCATTATTTTGTTGAATTTTAGTTAATTTTTTTTTCAAATTTGTTGTTCAATTTCAATTAAATGTGTAGGATTAATTTTAATTATTATTTTCAATTTATTCCATTTAGAATAATTTTTTTTTAATTTAGGATTAAAAATATTATCACTAAGACATAATTGTGTTGAATTTAAGTTGTTATTGTAATAAGTTTTGCATTATTTTGTTGAATTGAAGTTGTTTTGTTTTTTAAATTTTGTTGTTCAATTTCACTTAAATGTGTAGGATTAATTTTAATTATTATTTTTATTTTTTGTAAATTTAGAAAAAAAAATATAAATTTAGGATTAAAAATATTATCATGTAGAAAATTTTCATTTTCTACGAAATTAAATTATGCTAAATTTCTAGAAGAAATTGAATAAAATCAATTGATTTGTTACATATATATTGTTTATTTATAGGTTTAAAAACTTTTGGTAGTCTCTCATATAGGGGAGGTGTTGCCGAATTTTTTTAAAGAGCAGGAATAGTTTAATTTGTGTAGATGCTTGGGGAAAAGTTATTGCACATCGCGAGGACAAGATCGTTGTTAGTTCTTTTAGCAGCGATGCTGGCGACCACAAGCCATTAGGTGTTGATTAAGAACAAGCACTTGAGGCACATGCATCTACTTACGATGCGGGCTCGTCGAGGGCAATGCCGCAACGTTGATGGGGGGTCTGTTCACAGCGGGATCCATTTATCTGTAAGTACAAAGCCTAGTGAAAGGGTGACCTTTTAATGTAAGTTTGTTTTTCTTTCACAATGACAAGTTTAATCATTCTTGAAATAATAATTTCATTTAACGAATGCAATTTCAGGTTTACGAACATTGAGGATACGAGAATAATAACATCGGCCATTAAATCATTGATGGAAATTCCATTGTTTCAATGGTATTAGGTTTCCAAACATCCTGAATGGAACACGCAAATCGATGCATGATTTTTAAGGTTTAAGGTTAGTATTAACTTAAATATTTTTTTATGTTAATTTGGTTAGTTTATTCCAGGGAGTGTTGGAAAAGAATTACTGCAAATGTCACTGCTATTGTTAACTCACCAACAGAATTACAGATGATATTTTATCGGTGATATGTTATATTTATCGATGCGTATACCAATCAACAAATAAAAAAAAACTGATGACATTACATATGGTTTTCATATCAGTGATATATTAAATTTACCAATGAAGATACCAACGGAATGAAGTGACTAATTTTTTTTTATGCGCTTTGTTCGTCTGTAAATTAATTGGTATATTTATTATCGACTAACTCACCGGCATTTCATAAATTACTGACGAGAGATTTTTTGAGAGACTGTTTATGTCCGTGAGCCTATCAGTAATATACGTACCGTTGGACTATAAATGTAAATACAAATAGAAATTTCTATCGGTAAAACTGTTAAATCTGGTAATGGTATTTTTGTTTACCTGCACCAAATTATATACACTACAGGAAAAGAAACTCTATTGTTTTTCTCAAACTATGATCTTTAATATTGTAACTCGAATCTCGATTGTCTATCCAATCTTTGTTGGTTTTTGGAAAAAATTCTAAGTAAGCATTGTTGTAGAATTAATAAATATAAAAACATTTTAAGATTAGAAAAAAATAAAAACAAGGTGTTTCAGGAATAATAGATAGTGTTTGGTATGTTGGACAATGATGGACAAGACATGATAATATTTTTTGTGATGTTGTTTAGTGCACCTTTGGATAATATAAAAATCAATTTTTGTTTTGTCCAAGGTTTTTCTAATGGAGAGATTTTTGTCCCAATAAAAAAGATAAGACAAGCTTGTCCAATGCTCTACACAAGGGTTAATCTTAAGATAAAAATAATTATTATCTTAGTTTTAATACCCGACTTGGGGGTCTCTTCAGGGCTAGGCCTAATCAACCAGTCTCGGGTCATGGGTTGGGTTGACCATTGACTCGGGTTAACGTAAGGATAAAAGTTGTTATTATCATAGTTTTAAAACCTAACTAAGGGGTCGACCCAGGATAAGGCCCAAGTTATGAGTTGAGATGATCAACCCTGGTTGCCTCGAAGCGATGTAAGAATAAAAATTATTAGTATCATAGTTTTAAAACTCGAATTGAGGGTCGACCCGAGGTAAGGTACGTGTTACGGGTCAGGAGGTTGACCTAAATTAAAAAAAAATCAAAGCAACTTCATTTTATTTTTGTGATTTTTTCCTTTAACATTTTGCTTTTTCATGGTTAAGCTTGATTGAGTTAGGTAGGGATTTGAAATTGTAGCACATACTGAGTCAACTCTAACACAATTAGATTTGGAACCCAGGCTATCCAATTGCCTATGACATAGGGCAACATTAGACAAATAAAAAGCAAATGAAATATACTAGGAAATTATTTTGTTTTTGATTCAAATTTTATTTTTTGCTCGCAAAAAAAAATAACAAATAATTAAATAAGTATAATGAATAACATGTCATGTCACGAGATTGTATTTCCTTATCTGCATCCATCACTTGATGTTTTAATCCAATTTTTATTTGTCATTAACGACTCCTCTTAGCATTTTATATACATATAATTTTCAATTAAGTTTATTTAACACATTGATCAAGCTTTCAATATGTATTTTAGATTTTTTATCGTCAACTCAAATTTTAATATCATCCACATTTTTTTTATGATTGAACCAACTTTTGAATCAACCCACAACATTGTATATGCACCTAGACTACTAGTTTCTATTGCATGTTAAATTAGACAATTCATTTACCCACAACATTGTATAAGCACCTAGACTACTAGTTTCTATTACATGTTACATTAGATAATTCATTTACCCCTAAACCCCCACCATTAGTAGAAAAGAAGCTCACATGCCAGCTACTGTTGGGCCATGAAAATTGGTACATAAGTGGACTTTGATATTTAATAGTGTGGGTATAGTTATTAAACCTAGCCTAGAGGTTAACTTGACCAAGGGGTCGAGTCTTGGGTCAACTCAATTTTGAATTCACCAAGATTTTCTTGAATGTTATTTTATTTCTATTATTATTTATAAAAATCCAAAAAAATTAAGAAAAAGTTTAAAATTCAAAAGTATATTTTTCTCGAGTCAACCGCATCTTTCCATGAAAACCGATTCCACCAGGTCAATACAGGTCAAACCATGTCGACCAGAGTAAAAAATGAGTTTTCAGGCTGTTTCAGGTCAAAACCATCATTTTCGATCAAAACCGAGTCCACTGGGTCAATACAGGTCAAACCATTTCGACTAAGATAAAAAATGAGTTTCGGGCCGTTTCGGGTCAAAACCGTCGTTTTCGGTCAAAACCGAGTCCACCAAGTCAATACGGATCAAACCATGTCAACCAGAAAAAAAAAATGAGTTCCATGTCGTTTGGGTCAAAACTGTTATTTTTGGTCAAAACCCGGTCCACCGGGTTGATACCCATCGAAAGTTTTTTTTTTTTTTAGTGTTTCAACATAATTTTCGGTAATTAAAATTGATTTTTAGCAGTTAAAAGGAGCTTTTTCTAATACTAATTTGAGTTTTTAGTTTTATACATATAAATATTTATTATTATATATGATAAAACAAAATCAATAATGCAGAAAAATTTATCATGTAGGCGGGGCAGTTGTGCCGATGGTAGGCGAAGTAGTTGTGGCGATGAAATTTTTCTTTAAAGCAGATCCGTGTCACCTGCATTAGATTTATGTCCCTTATCATTAGATATAAATAGCCAGTGACAATTCGCTGGAAAAAAGGAGAGGAAAAGGGAAAAAGAAAAAAAAGAAAGAAAGAGATATGTGATTACTATTAAGTTTTTTTTTTTTGCTATTCCTTCACGCTAGTAAGATATTGATTTTTGTAAAAAAAATAATTTGAAAATCCTAAAAATATCCCAACCATTAGATCTAATAGTATTTATTTCTGGACATTTGATTTAAAAGGATACAATAGGGCTTACCACACTAGATTAAAACTCAAATTCATCTCAGCCCTTAAAACAATCTGCCCTTCGATCCTGTTGTGCCACGTCACCTGCTGGACCAAGCTCTCGGTGTACCGAGCCACACTAGATCAAAGCTCAACCCATCCGGACCGTATGATCAACTTGCAGATCAAGCCAATCACAGTCGAAGGATCAGTTCATCGGAAATCCAACGGTTCACAACCTTCAGCTGCAGCGGTGTACCATGTAAACGTTCACACCGTAGCAAAGGCTCAAACTCTCTCTCTCCTCTCGTCGGCGATTCTCTCTCTCTCATCCGATATCCCATTTTCGACCGTTTGAAGCCTGTGAACCACCACAGAAAGGCTACTAGCCTCCTATAAAGCAAAACCCCGGCCGTTTTCAGCTTTTTAGCCTCCCCATCTGGCCGGAAAAAGGCCGTGATTTCGTCGACCACCTCAAGCTTCAAACCGACGATTCTCCCTCATCAGCCATCAAAGGCCGTCGAAACCACCGTTATCAGAATCCTCTCCCTCAGATCTACCAGAATCAACCATTATTTGGTCGAAAATCTCGCCGACAATTTCACCGCCTCCAACAGTGACCGCGAGTGAGCTACATGCGCCACCAGGGGCATTTTTATAATTTTCTGAGAAATTCAAGGGTATTTCAGTCTTTTACCTATACGGTGGCACTCAGGTAATTTTTTGGGATTCCTAATGGTATTTTTAATATTTTTATATATAAGTATTTGTAAATTTTCTTTGTATGTTGTAAAACAAAAACCAAAATAAATATAAAAAGAATAACGATGCGGGTCCAACACCTATCTTATCATGTCATCATTTGTGGGTGCAAAGCCCAATTCTCAAGTATGGTTATACCCATTTCTCAACGATATGAAAATAATTTTTGTTCTATAAATGAGTATTATTTGTTGAAACTTTTTTTTTTTATATAGAAAATGACCGATGTCAAAAATTTAAATACCAAATATGGATTATGTCCATTATCTCTTTTGGTAACCTAGACGTAACTCTCCTTTCTAGGGTTAAACGTCAATATTTTAGACGAGTCTCCTATTTTTTAAGGACTGATGTTATTTTTTGACGTATCTCCTATGAACATTGTTTGTCGACACGTCTTTTTTTTTAACAAAAAAAGGACCGATGTCAAAAGTTTAAATACAAAATATGGATTATGTCCATAGTCTTCTTTTTGGTAACTCAGACGTAACTCTCCTCTTTATGATTAAATATCGACATTTTAGACGAGTTTCCTATTTTTAGAGACTGATGTCATTTTTTTGACGTGTCTCCTATTTTTAGGGACCAACGTTAATCATCTTCAAAAAATAAATTGCAAATAAGCTCAAAATATAATAGCATTTGAATCAAATAAAAAACACACAAGTAAGGGTAACCTTTCTTTTGAAAGGATGTTTTAAGGATGTTGACTACCTTCCCTTAATCATAATTAACTCATTACCTGAATCTTTGGGACCAGTGTCTAATTTTGGATTTCTAGTTCTCTCAAATTACTAGATGGCGACTCCAATAAAATCTTCATTTCCCTGAATTGAGTAATCCTTTTTGTTAAATAACAAAAAGTGGAGCCGTCGCGCGACGTCGTGTAGCGACAATGAGTGTGGGTTCTATTGGGACACAAAGAGTGTTTTGTTTGGCCTTACATGTGAAAGACATAATAAAGATATGGTTTCAACTACATCATTGTCTCGTGTAACATTTCAGTGTGCATCAATTTTATCTTTAGTGTGTGTGTATTCAAGCATTGCTAATGTATTTTTTAGTGGAAAAAAAATTAAATCATGTGAAGGTTGACTCGATATAACGTGGTCGACTTGGCAAGTTTAAAAGCAACTTAGATTATAAGTAAAAACATAGTTTAATTTAAAAACAAAACTTAAAAACAATATTTTTTAAAAAAATATTGAGATTAAAACATATTAGATCAACTTGAACTAACTTATCAAATTTGCTACCTAGGTCATTAGACTATAATAACTCTATAGAAAGTATGTCAAAATAAATTATGAAGTTCAACTTCCAAACAACTCAATGTTGAAAGTTAAAATTGAAAAAATAATCTAAGTCAATCAAAATTAGCTTGCCTAACCTTTAACCCGGGTAATAAAACTGAAATAACCCTATAGAAAGTAAATAAAAAAAATGATGAAACTCAATTTTCAGTCAACTCAATATTGAAGAATGAAATTAAAAAAAAAAATCAATTAAAAAAAGGATGCAAAAAAGGACCAAGGTTTACAAACCAAACTTACAACTTAGTCATAAAATTAATATAACCTCATAAAACACAAATCAAAAGAAATTATGAAGCTCTGCATTCAATCAAACCAATGTTGGATGATGAATATTTTTTTAAAAAAAATCCATTATAAAATAATAAAAAAAACTCAAGTCAACCATCTAAACCTGCAACATGAGTTATGAGACTGAGATAATCTCGTAAAATACAAATTAAAACAAATTATAGAACTTAATATTTAGTAAACTCAATATTAAAAAATAAATGATTTTTAAAAAGAAAATTAAAAAAAATATTATTGTTTTGATAAACAGTATTTTTATGAAGAGGTGAATAATGAATTCAACTTTTTTTTATATATATATATATTTTTTGTTAATATATAATAATTGAAAAATATACATAGTGGCACGTGTAAAGAGAGTCACAGGAGCGATAAAAAAGGGTTAGTTGGGCACGAAAACATAGTGGTCCAAGGTGGGAGTGTCGCTGTCTTTTATTTTCAGGGCCCCACCAACCAAAGAATACAAAGCCATAAGGGGCAAAAAGTACCCTTCGGTATCTATAAATATTAAATAGAGAACACCCAATTACTTACGACGGACAAAGGATACCTGCCCATCAGATTTTTTAATATTTATGTTTTATTTATTATAAAATAATTTATATACCAACAAGCTATTCATCAAGATTTAGATATAAAAAATAACCTATTATCTATCAATTAATAAAAATAAAATATTTAATATATATTTAAAGCATGCATATGTATAAATAAAATATATTAATGTATGTGTATATCATATTATATTAAAAAAATCTAAATATTTTTTAAATATATATTAATATTCTTCAATCGGATACGAATTAAATGCAGGCAGGCTACAATCACCCAACACAGCATCCGTTTATTAAGAAGTTCTTACCTACCCAATACCATCCGTCCGTCCATCCATCTGCCCTTCTCCTCATTCCACTTGCGTTGTTTCAAAATTAAATAATTTAATTCTAACAGGTGTAGTTTAATTGGTGTTTGTTTTTTTAGAGTTTGCTAGTTTGAATGTCACAAATCTCAGAATTACTAAAAATTTACTAGTTGTTAATTTTAGGATCTAGAAAAATTAATCGAGATGTGCGTAAACTGGTCCGGACTTTCCCATTAAAAAATAAAAAACTAAATAATTTGGAAGTTTAAATAAGTGTTTTATGACGTTTTTAATATTTCATTAAAAACATTATTTAACTATGTAATGGATTCAATGGAATTGGTAATTAAATTTTCATATTAATTTTTCTTTCAAGTTTTTTAAAAATTCTCGATTAAAAATTTCCGTTTATTTCTAAGACTTTTTCTCCATGTTCTCATATTACGTTTTGCAAGCCCAATAATATTTGTAAGAATTATTTATTTAAAAGAAATCTTTAATTAAGAGATCCTAAAAGTTTAGAGACTAATATAGAAAATGATTTGGGTGTAAAATTGATTAGTATATCTAATATTTTTCATGGTTTTTAAAATGAAAGGTAATTCAACTTATTTCTAATAAGAAAATATGTGAAGATGTATTCTTGAAAAACAAAATTCAATTAATTTTTTTTTAAAATAAAACTACTATAAATAGCTAAAATAATTCAATTTTTTAGTTATTATATATTCAAGGTGTGTCTGGTAGCGCGGTTGAACTAGGCTACTAAAAAAATTTAATTTTTTTATATTTTTGAATTGTTTTGACTAAATTTTTAAAAATTAAAAATATATATTATTTTAATATATTTTTAAAAATAAAATATTTTAAAATAAAATATTTTCAGAACAGTTAATTACTCGTATCATCGTGAGGTGAAATTTAATTCTATTAAAATAATAATAATAAAAACTAAAAATATATTGCGAGTGTGTTTGGTAGTATGGTTATGGTTGCTTTTTAAATAGTGTAAAATTGTAATGATTTTTTTTTTTTAAAAATTATTTTTAACATTATCATAAAAATGATTTGAAAATACTAATAATATTATTTAAAAAAAAAAATTAAATTTTATTAAAACTATTAAAATACATATTAATATTAAGTGCAAATCTACCTTCGCAAAAACGCCACAAGCGCACCAGTGGCGAGCAGAGTGGTCTGTCTACTCCATCCTCCCACTATCCTCATTCCTCCATCCTTTTTATCTTCCGGTCTCAGAAGCGACGGGTAGTGTATTTGCTTTTGTACTGTTATAGATTTTGATGGAGCCATCATCATCTTCCTCTTCCTCTTCCTCCAAAAAAGAAAGTCTTGACGTTCCCCTGCATTCCTTTGGGTTCCAAATTGAGGAATTGTCCCCTCAAAAGGTCACTGGTCGCCTGCTTGTTACTCCCAAGTGCGTTCAGGTCTGTCCCTCTCCTCCTCCTCTCTCTCTCTCTCTCTCTCTCTATAATACATTTATAAGAGGAATTTTATTTGATTTCAATATATTAAAATTGCCCGAATGGAGGGCTCATAATTTTCTTCTTGGAAATGGGCTGGCCGGCCATCGAGCAGCCGTTCAAGGTATTACACGGCGGAGTATCGGCGTTGATTTCGGAAGCGATGGCTAGCATGGGGGCCCACATGGCATCGGGATTGCAAAGAGTAGCTGGGATTCACCTGAGCATCAATCATGTGAAAAGCGCCCGCCTTGGAGACCTTGTCCTCGCCGAAGCCACTCCCTTCAGTATAGGCAAAACCATTCAGGTACATAATTCCCCCTCCCTTCCCTTCACTTCCTTCAGCGTTAGCAAGGGAAAACCATTAAGATAGGCACTGATACAGGTGTGGGAGGTGCGAATCTGGAAATTAGCGGATCCTTCAAACACAGAGTCCTCCAAATCATTGGTATCATCGTCAAGGGTTACTCTCATGTGCAACTTGCCTGTGCCTGACCATGCTAAAGAAGCCACGGAAAATCTCAGAAGCCATGCTAAATTATGAACGCTCTTTTATTGCCTGCCTACCACCACGACTTGGTCGTAGTTATTACTCCTGATATTTTAGATAATAATAATACAATTGTACTACTGTAATTCAGCGACTTCAAGTTCTTGCTGTATGATTCTCAAATTTCAGTCCGAATAGTATGAATAAATTCATCTAATTTACTCCTAGTTAATTAGTTGATGGTTGCTTCCCAATTGATAGTACTGTTAATCGTTCAAAAACTAAAAAAGAAGAATTTTACTCAGCTTAGCAGACAGTCAACGCTGTTCTTAGACACCAACCTCGTGTTTTTTAGCCGTGACTACCAAACCTACTACTTCAATTCCATGGCGTCACATCCAAACTCGTCATTTAGTTTGTGTTTGATAATGCGGTAATAGGTAATTGATAGTCGAATTAAGCTGTTAAATATGATTGTGAGATAAACGCAATCTTCAGGGATACAATTAGAGCATGGAGATCAAGAGTTAGATATTGGTACAATTCATCTAATTTACTCCCAGTTAGTTGATGGTTGCTTCCCAATTGATAGTACTGTTAATCGTTCAAAAACTAAAAAAGAAGAATTTTACTCAGCTTAGCAGACAGTCAACGCTGTTCTTAGACACCAACTTCGTGTTTTTTAGCCGTAACTACAAAACCTACTACTTCAATTCCATGGCGTCACATCCAAACTCGTCATTTAGTTTGTGTTTGATAATGCGGTAATAGGAAATTGATAGTCGAATTAAGCTGTTAAATATGATTGTGAGATAAACGCAATCTTCAAGGATACAATTAAAGCATGGAGATCAAGAGTTAGATATCGGTACAAATGAAGGTAACTGAAGAGGAATGAGAGCTACTGAAGAGGAATGAGAGCTAGAGTCTTAATTATGAAATAATGGGTGCTGGACTTACATAATTTATCACGTTTTGTGGTACTACAGAGAAAACAGCAGCTTTTCCCATATATTTTATATTTATGACGTTCTATATGTTAGATTTACAAGTTAGATCCAAGTAATATATATAAATACAAGACAAAGCAATCCATCGGATTCTGCACAAGGCCAGTTGCAGCCGCTTCCAAAAGAAGTGGGCTAGCTCATGGCTTTTTATTTATTGATTTTGGCTTTGTTTCCACTTTCCATGCTGATCAGTTGCAGAGATCTTTTGCCTTCAAAAATGTAAAATCCTGTTAACTACTAAAGTGCATAAGCAAGCAAGTGGGATTCTCAGATGGAAACGTGGTGAATTGAGCAGGAGAGCTAGGAAAGTAAAATGTATAGCTAACCTGAGCTTGGCAAGTTGTTGAGCGAGTTCATTAATCTCACGGGCAGAGAGCTTGAGAGAAGACAAGGTTCCTGGCACCTCTTCAGAGACGACTTGGAACAATTTGTGGACAGAAGCTCCCAATCTTCTAAAAGCCTGCATCATTGTTCTTATCATGGCATAGGATCCTATACGCTTAATTAAGAATGCAGAGCACCAGTGGGATTGTTATATTAATTATCCAGGAAGAATAAATTATCAAGAGCTTACAGCTATGGTTGGAAGGCAAATGACAGCCAAAGAGAAAATTGCTCCAATAGCCTGCGAGGAGGACGAGTCCACTTTTATGTTACTTACTCGGAGAAAACTGGACAGTAGTAAGGAAGAAAAAGAAAGAAGAGGTTGAAAAGCTAACCATAGAAAGAAGAAACAAGAGAGAGAGGAGGGCCAACTGAGGAGGGGAGGGCTTGAACCCTAGAGATTTGAGATGGCTGGGAGTGAAAGGCAATCGAGTAGAAGAGAGGAGCTTGGATTGCGGAGCATCGGCAACGTTACTGGAAACTCGATTTATGAGAAGAGCTGCAGTACCTGGTGTTGTCCCTCTTGTGATCCCGCCGAGCATCGATGTGTAAGGAGGAACAGAACAGCAAGAACATGGTCTGAGTCTCCCCACAGACATGGAAGGGTACAGACACAATGGGGTCGGTCCAAGAAGAAGAAGGAGATGCATGCTACTATCACCTCTGAGCTGAAAGAGAGAGTTGCTGGACAATCTTCTGGAGGAGGAGGAGGAGGAGCAGCCCTTGCTGTCCGTTTCGTGACACTTGCAAGGATAATGGTTTTCTTCAGCCTCCATGTCCATCGGGCTTTCCTTTTTATCTTGTAATAATACTTGGGCTCAAACATGGCCTCTGCTTTCCTTTCCTTCGCATTCAGGATATAAAAATGCAAGGCGAAATCTTCTTTGAATGGCTTTAAATTTTAATTTTTTAGCCTCCATTAGAATAATAATAATAATAATAATATAAAGAGCAAATCTTAAGAACATCATCCGAATAATTTTAATTTTACCGCTAAATAGTTTTTATATCAATTTTATCTTTAAATTCTTTAAAATCCTAAATGAAAGACTTCTAAGGCTTTCCATCCATGCATGTTTTCATTCAAATTATACTTTTTTTTCTATATATAAAAAACATTATTTTGTTGAGAATTTAATGCATGAAAATTCTAATTGAGATATTGAAATAATTTGATTGGAAAATTTATATTTGATATTTGTACATATCATCACTCCAAAAAAAGGGGGGTTTTTTTTTTTAAAAAAAAAAAAAATATTTTATTGAGATATTGAAATAATATTTTTTTATTTTGGAAAATTTATATTTAATATTTGTACATATCAATATGCTTTAAAAAAAAAATATTAAATTGAAATAAAAAAATAAAAAAAAAAAATTAAATTTTTATATATACTTTTAAAACAAAAATAGTCCATGGAGAAAGCCAACAATGGCATATGCTTTCTCTCTTCTTTTTTTCTCTTTAAATTCATCGACCTACTTGGTAGATTCTATCATGGAGAACCTCTCTCATTATTCTTTCTTCGTTTTAGATTTCTGATTTTCTATTTATTGATTGAAGCTCTTGACATGATTTTATGCAATTTACATCCCGAGAGAGAGCTCTACAAAGTGGACTAGTAAGTGTATATATAGTTGTGGAAATATATTCACGGAATTCAAGTAGGAAAACACATATTTATAAGAAAAGAGGTGCACTCAATTCAATTCAAATTGGACTAAATTGCATTAAGTTGTAGGATGAATACCAAATAAAGTTTTCATAGACTTGTAAGAATTAAAAATATTAATTTTCTCTAGAAAATGTTTTTTTTTTTAATGTGAAAGGAAAAAAGATTAATATTCTTTGAAAAATATAAATTCAAGAATTCCCAGCAATAAAATTTCTTTACAATAATCAATCAATCATTAACTTTAAAAAAAAATATTCAAGGAAAAAATTAAATTCTTAAAAAAATTAAACTTTTTAAATTTTAAGAGGTTAAAAAAATCTATTTGAAAATTTATCCAAAAATATTGAATTTAAAAAATATATAAAAATTTAAAAAACAATCTCATGAGACATTTTAATGACTATTTCCAAAAGTTTAATTGATAGTCATCTTATAATATTGTTTTGTTATGCAATTTGGTCTATTTGGGTTGATAAGACTAAATTTTACAAACACAGTAAATTTTAATCAAATTTTCTTCACAAAAAGCTTATTTACCGAATTGATAAAAATAAAAGGGTAGTTACGGGGGAATTTTCTAATTTTATTTTCTCTGACAAAATTTGTAAGCTTTCAACCATACATTTTCACTACATATATGCAATATTCAATATCAAATTATTAGATTATTTTTTATCATATTCATACTTTAATGTACAATTATATTTATTTTATTACCGAGAGAGCGTAAAGAATAACAAAATTTATTATAAGTCAAAAGTTTCAAAGACAAAAAAATACAATAATTATATAAAGATTCTAAAAATACTTAATTTTATTTATTCATGTTTTATTTGTTAAAAGACTATTATAAGCTTTTATATAGAAGAAACTAGAAAACATTATTAGTACTAAATAGAAAAACTATTATCTTTAAATAGAAAAACTATAAATTAATAAGAAAAAAAATAGAAAAAAATCTAAACTAAAAAAGAAGAAAGAAAAATATTTGTTTTGCAAAAAAACTCATGCATCACTCTTCTTGGATTGAAAGGAACTCATCTTCGAGTTCAAATTATTCTTTGGATAGAACCTTCTTAGTTAGAAACCGTTATCCACCATGCAAACATCTAGCATAACCTATGTCATCCTATCGTGAATTTCATCATCAAGATTCTCAATAACAACACTAAACAACTAACCACTAATAATCGTTGGGGCTCTAATATATGTTCTCTACGATCTCTAACCATGATAATTCAACATTACACAACAAAATCATTAAGAATTGTTGGACTCTGTTACTAATTAATATAGCTAGGAGCAAAGGATAAAAGAGCTTGTTACAAGTATTACAAGTCAGAATCCATGAAGATCAAGAACACCATAACTATAGGAAGACTTCCAAAATATTTAATTATATTCATTCATGTCTTACTTGTCAAAACGTTATTACAATCCTTTATATAGAAAAAAACTAGAAAACCCTAGTAATAGTGAATAAAATAGGAAAAATTCCTTTCAAATAGAAAAACCTAGAAAAGCATAATGATAAAGAATAGAAAAATAAAATAAAATAAAATTCCTAAAATAAAAGGGAAGAAATACAAATAATAAAGAAAAACATTTATTACCCTAAAAAGCATAATGGTCTTCTTGAGTTATAAGGAACTCGTTCTTAAATTCCAATTATTTGTTGGAGTTAAACCTCCTTGGTTGGAAATTGTCATTCACCATGAAAATGTCCAACATAATATTATTTAAGCAAAACCTTCTTAGATAAAAAAAAAAAAAAGATTTGATTCTTTTGTGTGTGACCTGCCTTATCATGGGTCCTTAATACCTGTACCTAGATCATTCCATCGTGGATTCTACCATAAAGATTTTCAATAACAATACAAAACAACTTACCACTAATAATCATTCGGCTTTGATGTATGTTCTCTATGACCTTCAAATTTGGTGATTTGACATCGTATAACAAAAATCATAAAAAATTATTGGATACTAATACCAGCTGACACAATTATTGGATTGTGATACTATCTGACACAATTGAGAGTGAAGGATAACATGATTTATTACAAGTCAAAATCTTTAAAGATCATGAACATCATATATTATACTTAATTTTATTCTATGACATCCTGACACCAAACCCTAGAGCCTTGGGCTAAACAGGGTTACAATATCCAAGAGCCTTGAGTGTGATTGTAACGCCGGACCTATGAGTCTGAGGTCTGACTGTTCCGCCTAACCTGAGTGCCTAGGGTATGATAATCATGCCTGATCCTAATGTCAGGTATCTGGTAGCCATGTCATGTTCGAGCACCTTATAGCCTTACTATACCCCAACAAAATCTGAACTGATCATTTTATCTCCAATTATTCTTTTAATGTAAAATGCATCTCATGAAAAAGATAGTCTTAACAAGTTTTTTTTTTTTTGTAAATACAACTTTATTATTACACTGCTCTAATCTATAGTAATGTGTGTCTTGATAAACCGTTAAAACAACACCAAGTTCTTTTATAATATTATATAATAGTAGAACAAGATTAAAAAAAAAAAAGACAAGAAAGAGAGGCAGGCATTAAGATATTTGTATAATATATCCATGCATGAGTTTTGACTTGGTAAACATAGTAAGTTA
This sequence comes from Populus deltoides, assembly GCA_015852605.2. Classification (NCBI taxonomy): domain Eukaryota; kingdom Viridiplantae; phylum Streptophyta; class Magnoliopsida; order Malpighiales; family Salicaceae; genus Populus; species Populus deltoides. Next base: position 1,404,462 of record CM027579.2, read on the forward strand.
AGATAACAACGTGTAAAGCTCAATGAATTAAATCCTGTTTATTTTTGTGTTTCAAAAATATTTTAAAAAATATTTTAATTTTTTTTATTTTAAATTAATATTTTTTTAATATTTTTAAATTATTTTAATATATTGATGTTAAAAATAAATTTTTCTAGAAACATTTAATTGGGGATGGCATTTTTTTGGTAGAATCTTCAACTCTTTTAATAATACGTGACAAGACTTTATTTAGCTATACCTTACCTAACAAAAACCAAACCATGATTTTTTGGTAGAATCTTCAACGAATCTGGAAATTAGCGGATCCTTCGAACACAGAGTCCTCCAAATCATTGGTGTCATCGTCAAGGGTTACTCTCATATGCAACTTGCCTGTGCCCTGACCGTGCTAAAGAAGCCATAGAAAATCTCAGCCTGTATAATTGTACTAATTTCATTCTGTGATTCTCAATTTCCTGCTGTTTGGTTCTTAAGTTTTAATACGAAGAAGATAAATAACTTCAAAAATCGCTGTATGTCAGCTGTTTATGGACACCAACCAGCCTTCACTCTTTAGCCCAAGCTACCTCCTCCTACTTCCCCTACTTCTGTGGCATACCTATCTCAAAAGGTTTGTTTTATATGCTATTATGCTAAGGCGTGGATATCTATGCGGAAGTTCGAGAATCAGTTAATAGTTGTTTTTTTTAATATACAAAAGTAATTTTTTTATTTTTTAAATTTTATTTTTAATATTATTACATCAAAAAATATAAAAATATTAGTTTTAATAAAAAAAATTTAAATTTTAACAAATCTCCATTTATAAGTCATTGAAGTGGGACACCTTTCTTTATCATCATCATCTATGCTGTTTGTTTTTGTGGTAAAAAGTGTGGTACGGCGTAACCACAGTCAATGGCTGTTTGGAAAACAATAAAACGCTGGTTAAAAATGTGGGACCCATATAATAATTGTGGCCTAATCGCAGATTCATCAAAAGCATGTCATACCTGCTTTTCATGTTCTCCCTAACCTGCTTCTCATCATCCCTTTGTTTCCATCAGCTGTTCATATTTTTTTTCCATCGACTTTTTCCCTTTTCAAAACTTGTCATTGTTTTTTGATTATCAACTTTATACAACATGCTGACAATGTTTAATGCCTATTCAACTTATAATTGTTTTTTTTAATTTTTTAATATCTAAAAAATATCAAAATTTTTTTTTCAGGTATCGTGTTTTATTTGAAAAACTAATGTTTAACATTATTCAATAGCACTATATAATTTATTTTATGATATAGTAGCAGTAATTAAATCAACAATATTTAAATTAAAAACCATCAATATTAATATATATTTTTTAAAATTATTTTATAACCTCAATTTCAAAAACATTCTTAACCAAACACATTAAATTATTTTTTGGTCAACCTCAATTTCAACCACAGTTTTAACCAAACATATATTTTTTCAAACCAATATCAATTAAAAATATCTTTTATAAAACAACTTTTTTCAAATCACAATCAAAAAAACAACCACAATACCATCTTCTTCCAACAAGAAACGTCTTTGATGTAGCTTTGGATTCATTTGGCTTCGAATTTGGAGAGATGTCACCTCAAAGGGTAACTGGCCGCCTTCTTGTGTGCGTTCAGGTCTCTCTCTCTCTATCTCTCTCTCTCATGTACAAACATGTATATCTACAAAAGGAATGGATCTGATTTGATTTCATTAAGTTAAAATTGCCTGCCTGATCGAATACTTGTTCTTGTTTTGAAATAATGAATGGAAATGGGCCGGCGATCGATCAGCCGTTCAAGGTCTTACACGGTGGAATATGGGCGTGGAATATATGCGTTGGGTTTTTGCTGTGACGTCAATTCAAAAATAATATTTATAATATTAATTATAATACTAATAATAATATTTATAATTCAAATAATAATATTTTTATTATTAATAATAATATTAAATTTATTTGACACAAGTTCTTATAATTTTTTATCCATTAAAATCAAATTTATAGTTTTTCTTTAATAATAATAATATTTTTAATATAATAATAATAATAATAATAATAATAATAAAGTTGGATTTGACACCCGAGCCAAATCTAATAATAATAATAATAATAACAACAACAATAATAATTAATTTTATCTTTCAAACCAAATCTATTTTTTTATATATAGTAATAATACTTATTTTTAAATTTAATAATATTAATAAATATAATAATAATTGATCCAAGTTTTTATAGTTTTTAATCTCTTTAAATAAAATTTATGATTTTTCTTTAATAATATATTTTTTTCAAATTTATCATCATCATCATCATCATCATCATCTAATTCAAGTTCTTATAGTTTTTAATCCCTTCAAATTAAATTTATGGTTTTTTTTCAATAGTAATAATATTCTTTTTCAAATTTATTAATGATGATGATGATGATTTTTAATTTTACCCTTCAAATAAAACATATAGTTGTTTTCCAATATTAATAATATTTTTTAAAAAATTTAATAATAATAATAATAATAATAATAATAATAATATTAAACTTGTCTGACCCAAGTTTAAGTGAGTTTGTTTACAACGCCAGATCCAAGAGCTTTGGGCTTCTTTTAACGTTAAATCCAAGTGATTGGGTCTAGTACTCTTGCCAGACCCAAGCAACTTAGATCTTGCACCCCTTTCCAGGCTCAAGTTACCTGGGTCTGGAAATGCATGCCAAATCCAAGTTAATAACAAAAATAAAAACAACAACGGAATTAATTTTATCCTTCAAATCAAATCTATATTTTCTTTTGATTGTAATAATATTTATTTTAAATTTAATAATATTAATAATATTAATAATAATATTAAACTTGTCTAGCCCAAATTTTTATGTTTTCTTCAAATAAAATTTATGATTTTTCTTTGATAGTAATAATATTTTTTTAAAAAATTTATTAATGATGATGATGATGATATTATTATTAAACTCGTCTGACTTAATAAGTTCTTAATTCTTTTAAATCAAATTTATGGTTTTTCTTTTATAGTAATAATATTTTAGCTCAAATTCATTAATGATGATGATAATAGTAGTAGTAATAATAATAACAATAATAATTTTTAATTTTACCCTTCAAATCAAATTTATGATTTTTTTCAATATTAATAATATTTTTTCAAATTTATTAATTATTATATTAATAATAATAATTATTAGTATTACTATAATACAAATAATAATATTTTTATATTAATAATAATATTAAACTTATTTGATCCAAGTTTAAATGAGTCTGACTGCAACGTCGGGCACAAGAGCTTTGGGGCTCTCTTAAATGCAAGACCCAAGAACCTTGGGTCTAGATGCCGGACTCAAGAATTGCGGGTTTGGACACCAGACTCTAGAGTCTTAAATCCTGACACTGGACTCAAGAGCCTTTGATCAGACGAGACTACAAGACCCAAAAGCCTTGGGTCAAATTACAACACCAGACTCAGGAGTCTAAGATCTGTCTACTCTGCCTAACCCAAACGCCTAAGGTGTGACAACCATACCTAACCTCAATGTCAGGTGTCTGACAGTTATATCATGTCCCAATACCCCGGACCTGATAACCCTACCATACCTCAACGAAATTAGAATTGATCATTTTATTTTCAATTATTTTTTTAATAATAAATACATCCCAATGAAAAAGACAATCTCATACTAACTACATGTTTAACAATTTTTTTTTTAGTAAAAATAATTCAGTTATTATACTGCTATAATTCACATTAATAAATATCTAGGTAACTGAGCCTTTTTAATAAACTGTATAATAAAAGTAGAACAAGAAAGAAAAAAAAGAAAGAGAGGCAGGCATCAAGATATTTGTATAATATATCCATGCATGGGTTTTGACTCGGTAAACATAGCAAGCAAGGCGACAACGTGTAAAGCTCAAAGAATTACTGGGGATGGCTTTCTTTGGTAGAATCTTCAACTCTTCTCTAATAAATACATAACAAGACATTTATTTAATTATACCTAATTATATACCTAACAAAAACCAAACCATGTTTAATTGATTGATTCCATTCCATCTTCCAAACAATTCTTTCTTCATGGATCGATCTTCATCATCATCATCTTCTTCTTCTTCCAACAAGGAACGTCTTGATGTAGCTTTGCATTCATTTGGCTTCGAATTTGGAGAGATGTCACCTCAAAGGGTAACTGGCCGCCTTCTTGTGAACCCCTTGTGCGTTCAGGTCTCTCTCTCTCTCTCTCATGTACAAACATGTATATCTACAAAAGGAATGAATCTGATTTGATTTCATTAAGTTAAAATTGCCTGCCTGATCGAATACTTGTTCTTGTTTTGAAATAATGAATGGAAATGGGCCGGCGATCAATCAGCCGTTCAAGGTCTTACACGGTGGAATATCGGCGCTGATTTCGGAATCGATGGCTAGCCTGGGAGCTCACTTGGCATCGGGGCTGCAAAGAGTGGCTGGGATTCAGCTGAGCATTAATCATGTGAAAAGCGCCCACCTTGGAGACCTCATCCTCGCCGAGGCCACTCCCTCCAGTATTGGAAAAACCATTCAGGTACTTCACCTACACCTCCTTAATTTCTCTGATCCAGCGTAGAAATAAACGACGAAATTATTAATGGCTGATGCAGGTGTGGGATGTGCGAATCTGGAAATTATCGGATCCTTCAAACACAGAGTCCTCCAAATCATTGGTGTCATCGTCAAGGGTTACTCTCATATGCAACTTGCCTGTGCCTGACCATGCTAAAGAAGCCGTGGAAAATCTCAGAAGCCAGGCAAAATTATGAACCCTTTTCAGCTTTCTTTTCTTTTGCGACCCACAGCCTGTGTAATTGTACTAATTTCATTCTGTTATTCTCAATTTCGTACTGTATGGTTCGCAAGTTTTAATTAATAATACGAAGAAGATAAATAACTTCAAAAATCGCTGTTTGTCAGCTGTTTTTGGACATCAACCTTCACTCTTTAGCCCTAGCTACCTCCTCCCACCTACTTCAGTGGCATAACTATCTCAAAAGGTTCGTTTTATATGCTATTATGCTAAGTCGTGGCGATCTATACCGATGTCCGAGGATAATGGGTTAATTGTTGTTCTTTAAAGTATATTTTTTTAATATATAAAAATAATATTTTTTTTATTTTTAACATACTACGTACATCAAAACAATATAAAAATATATAAATAATTAATTGTAATAAAAAATTTTAAATTTTAGCCAATCACCGTTTAGTCAGTAATAACACACAAGGGGTTAGTCTTCAAAATTATAAAATCCCACAAGTATGAAAGCTTGGAATGGAGAAAGATGTATTAGGATATCAAGAATTGCTCACCTCATCTTTATATGTTGTTGAAGTGGGACAACTTTTTGAAGCACTACTTGTATTGGTTCCACAAAATCAGAGTACCAGCAGCAAGCAAGGCAATATCTTTCCTTTTATTATATATATATATATATATATATATATATATTATTATTATATTATATATAATAATAATAATAATAATAAAAAAGATTTTAAACACTTTTAAAACATAGCCACAGAGGCATCTGGATAGTAATTCAACCTGGCTCGGTATAAGATCTGAGTTAAGTTATATATAAGATAATTCAAGTTAATAAAAACAACGTCATTATACAATTTTTTTAAAAGTTAATTGGATCAATTTTAGTCACGTTGATTGGATCAATTTTAAATGGATATTTTTTTAGGTCCTGTTTGTTTGCTAGAAAATAATTTTTTTTGGAAAGTGAATTCCGGAAAAATGAATTATTTTCTGATATTTGGTAGTGTAATGGAAAATAAGCTGGAAAACACTTTCCAGTGTTTGGTTATGTCATGGAAAATGAGCTGGAAAATAACGTATTAGTGTTTTATTTTTCTCAAGTTTATTAAAATAATAAGGAACAAATCTTACAAATTAAAAGTTTGAATGAGAATGAAATTGAAAAAAATATAATTTCATAAATTATCTCAAATAAAATAAATAATAATCAAAATAATAGAGATCAAATCTAAAAAATAAAAAAATAAAAGATGAAGAAATTAAAATAATAATAATTAACATTTCACAAATTATTTCAAATAAAATAAGTAACAATCAAAAGAATGAGGACCAAATTTGATACATAAAAAATTTCAATAAAAAAAATAATAAGAAAAAAGCAAATAACAATTATAAAAAAGAGGACCAAAGTTAATATAAAAATTAAATTTTAAGAGATGAAATTGAAAAATAAATATTAACAACAAAATATATATAGCAATTAAAAGTTTGATGACCAAATTTGATATAATCAGCAAATAATATGACATTTCTAAATTTTTCCTAACTTCCGGAAAGTGTTTTCCGACCAAATTTTTCAGGAAAACACTTTCCTGCAAACCAAGCTAAAGTTTTCCTTTACTGTAAAGTGTTTTTCGTTGATCAACTTTATTAATAACAAACAAATACAGAAAAGTTTGGAAAGTAATTCTCCAGAAAGTAAATTCCAGAAAATAATCATAGCTTTATATCAAACTTGAGCTAAGAGCGGGTCGATCGGGTCTCAAATTAACTCGCAAGCTCGGTTTAATAACAGTGGGCATTGAAGGATGTCCAGGAGTTATGTTAAACTTTAAGGATGATGGTTTTCAGTCATTTGGTGAATTCTGATGTGAGGTGCATCCCAAAGTATTAGCACTGTGTCAATGTAGCCTTCTTTTTTCTCGAAATAATGGTTTGTTTTATTGTTTAAAAGGTCTTTAATTCAAATGTTTTTTAAATAAACACAAAAAAATATTTACCATATTTTTTTGAATAAGTTAAATTATTATAAATAAATATTAATAATATAACTATTTATCTTCTGATAAACACCATAGATTTCTTAGCAATGAACCATTTATAATGGAAAAAAAAAGGTTGGAAATTTGGAAGAGATAAGGACACGTATTTCTCCGTCATCATTCTCATCTCATCCATATTATTCTTTGCCAACTAAATTATATTATGTTTAATTTCTTGTTAAAATAATCATCTTTATATTTATTTATTATTTATCATTTTATTTTAAATCAATATTTTTTTGATGTTTATAGGTTATTTTAATATAGTAATGTTAAAAATAATTTTTTAAAAATAAAAAAATTTATTTTAATATATTTTTAAATAAAAAATACTTTAACAAATAATAATTAATTTAAAAATTAAAATAAATGGTAGTGGATGGGATGGATTTCTCTCCACCTCCACATCTCTCATACTTGACATTACATTACATCGCATCGCATCGCGCAAAAAGAATTGACAAAGAGAGTCAGTCGGTCTTTCTATCTTCTCCCCCCTTTATTTTATTTTATAAATACATAAGAATTGCTACCAAATCTACCCCTTTCCATTCCATTCAAGCTTAATTTGGAAGATTTATTAGAAAAAAAATCATCTTCAATCACATCAATATCAGCCCATCAAACATGGAGGAAGCCGATGGTATATCTATTCTCTTTTCCCTTTCTCTTTAGGCTCATTACTGATCTGCTTGCTTGCCATGTTCTATTCTTGAGGATCTCTCTCTCCCTCTTTTGTGATTTTTTTTTTAAATTTTCTTTGTTTTGGATGCATTGGATTGGATTGCAGTGGTTGAAACTAAGAAGGGAACAATCTCCGTGGCTTCTGCATTTCCTGTTCATCAGGAAGGTATGGTATCGCTTGATTTTTTTTATAACTACTGCTTGTTCTGGTAATTGAATTATTGTTTTGGATGGCTCTTGATCAGCTGTACAGGACAGAGATCACAAGTTCCTAACAAAAGCAGTTGAAGAAGCTTATAAAGGGGTTGACAGTGGAGATGGAGGTCCCTTCGGTGCTGTTGTTGTCCTCAACGATGAGGTTGTTGTCGCTTGTCATAACATGGTCTTAAAACATACTGATCCTACTGCCCATGCCGAGGTCACTGCCATTAGAGAGGTTTCTTTCTTCTTCTTCTTCTTCTGCTCTTTCTACATTTAACTTCGCCCTATATTATTATATTGCATACCTTTATGGAATGAGATCTGTTTGGGTGCACACCCTTTTGTAAGGGTCTGCTTGAAAACTGCGTTACAAGCCAAAAGGCATAAAAATTTGATGTTTTCTGGCTTGAAACGCAGCAAACCGTGTAGAAAAAGGGGCTCAGGAACGTGCTTGAGAGTTGTTTTTGAAAGTGTTTTTTTAATTTTTTAAAATTTACTCTGTTCAATCTCAATGACAAACACCCCTAAGAGGTCCATGTGCATTTAGTATTGTGTTGCATGTAATTTTCAAAATTGTTTTTTTTATTTCAAAATGAAGTAAAATGATTTTTGTTAGATTTTTTTAATTTTTAATATCAACATATTAAAATTATCTAAAAATACTAAATAAAAAAAAACACTTTAATACTTTTCAAAGCAAAATATATTTTTAAAATGCACCGATATAATTTGAAACACAAAAACAAATAGCTAGAATATGTGCCCCCTAAAAGAAGGTTTAAAACGTTACAAGTTGCTAAGCTAATACCAAGTCATTGAAAAGTTAGATGCCCTACTAGGGGGGACTTAACCAGGTTCCAGCATGACTCAGCTGGGCTGTGAGCAGATGCAATGGCAATTTGAGACCTTAAGTATCTGCTCCATATAAATAAAATCCATGAGAGTTGGCTCTTTTGCACTTCTTTTATTTATTTTTTAACCAAAATGATTATTTTGACCTTTTATTTTCCTTGAGATGGAATGGATGGTGTTTATGTTCATCGAAACTCAAATATAAAGGCTTAGAAAGTTGCTTCCCCTCATCTCTTAATGACCTTGTTTTTACCAGGCATGTAAAAAGCTCAATCAGATTGAGCTTTCTGACTGTGAAATATATGCCTCTTGTGAGCCCTGCCCCATGTGCTTTGGCGCGATCCACCTTTCACGAATTAAGGTTTTTTCTGCTCCCTACATTGTCTCAATTCTTTCCTGTCCCTGTGGTTCAGGGTGCATGACATATTATGGATTTTGTGGTGTGTTGATGTCAGAGGTTGGTTTATGGAGCCAAGGCTGAAGCAGCTATTGCTATTGGCTTTGATGATTTTATTGCTGATGCATTGCGGGGGACTAGCTTCTATCAGAAGTCCCAGTTGGAGATCAAGAGGGCAGATGGCACCCAGGCCATCATTGCAGAACAAGTCTTTGAGAAAACAAAGGAGAAGTTTCAGATGTATTAAGCGTTTTCATTTGTTCGTTATGCTAGTTGGGACTGGCTGTACTTCAATTCTGAACGATAAGCTTCGCCTTCAATGCAATTGTTCAATAATGACTTCCATTCAGTGGAGCTTGAAATGCTGATATGCTTTATCATGTTGAACTTCAGATTTACTGTGTGGAATCTTACTAGCATCCACCCCAGCATTTTAATCTTTGATGTTGCACCCTATGTGATACCTTTATCAACCTTTCATTTCAATGCTAGAATCCTGCCTAGGATTTTCTCCCTCTTCAAAGTATGGAAACAGAAGCTCCGAGAGTGAGATGGAAAAGGAGCCAATTCAGATTATTGTTTATATTCTACATGACAGTGTCCTAAAGTGCTTTAAAAGAACGCCCTATTGCTGCAAGTAAAGAGAAAATGCACACCCGATCCAGAAATGCATTTTAGCATACAAGCATACAGTGGAGACTAGGCAGCTTTAGCAAATCCTATCCGGTGATTACCGAAATCAAACACCGTGTGGTATGCTCCCAAAAACACATCTCCAAGAATCCTGCATTACATGAGACATCAATCAATGTTACATTTATGGATCTGTATGTTCATTACAGCAGAAAATGAGGGAGGTGTGACATACCAGAGGGGACCTTGTCGAGGAGGCATATCTAAAGCTGCAAATCCACTCAAGCAAATAGTAGCATAGCTTTCTTCAACTCTAACAATATACTAAACCAATTGCAAAACAAATTTTTTTTTAAAAAACTCCCACTATTATATGAACCATCAATGTTCAAGAAATCACTTAAAAGTTAAAACCCACACCTGCTCTGGAGACAGAGGAAAGGATCTGTTTCCTATGGTGAAGGAAACATATGGCATGGCTGTGATTTCATCGCAGTTGATAAATGATTTTCCTAGAGGATTGGGGAGCCTCTCGCACAGCTTTAACATAAAGATACATTTTAAGTGTAATTCCACAGAAAAAGAATAGGGATGAGCTCGAAAAAGTGATCACCTCATCAACATAATGAAATATCTTTTCCTTTGCTTTCTTCTCTTTAAGTTGTACTTGAATCCAGAAAACAATCATCTCGCAGAAAGTACATAAAGCACCACCCTCATCCACTGATAATCTATCTGTAGCTTCACCATCGACCACAGTCTCAATAACAGTGTTGTTGTTGTACAGACACAGTCCAACATCAACGCATATAATTTCAGGCCTTAACTGCAGACATGGGGGGTAGTTTGTAAGGAAGAATGCCCTAGATACTTTTCTTGAGAGTAATCCATTGTGCAATAAAAAGAAGTATAAAAAGTAACTGACTCCAGATATCATCGAATCCCATATTGAATTCCAGTACTTGGACACAACTTCTTTACATTCCAAACTCACAATTCCTCTAGCTCCAATGGCATGGTTAATTTGTGCCACTATACGCTGTAAATGAGAACTGGTAAGAGTAGCATTTTGATAACTAAGAGTAGCTTAAGAATAAGAATCAATGAGATATGAACAGTTACAGTTGGACCGGCAAGAAATGATGTCCCTGAGTCCACAATGGCAGAACAGCCACCAGCACACAATCCTGAAAATCTCAAACATTGATTTAGAGATGATTTGCCTATATATCTAGGGATAAGATTAGAACAATCATTTTCCAATAACCAAATGTAAGTGTTCATTGAAAAAAAAAACTTCAAGATAGCACTGCAGCACCGCTTGAAAATCATTTATATGTTAATGTTGTTGGATTACCTGTTGGATTGTTTGCAATAAAAATATCCCCCACCTGAATCTGTAATGAAGAATCGAGTTAAGAAGATAAACATCAGTTATTTTGATGGGAGGAAGAAGCTGAAAGAGATTCGCCAAATTATTAACTTCATCAGACCTGCCAGTAACCTCTTCCAGTGACTGGGACATATGTATGGTCACCTTTGAAGTGCCTCCAATCTAGACCTCCAAAGACAATTTCCCCTCCCAATTCTGACGATGGATTGCGATTTAGCCAGAGAGAGAAAACTTTCTGGCTTACATGACCTTGTTCAGCCATATTATACCTGTACACAGACCACCAATCTACGAGTTAGATGCATCATGATCTAAGACAAAAAATGAAACAAACACATAAGCATCCATTTATATTTCCTCTCCTTTATCCCTTGTGAAGAGAAGACAGACACTTTCCGTTTCCGATAATTTAAGATTGAGCTAGAAGCCTAGAACTATACCATACTGGTGTAGCTTTTGCAACGGCAATATCCTGAAATGCAAGTCCAAGGATGCCATCAAACTGCACACCCAAGAGTGCTAAAAGTCCTTCTCTTGTTACCTCAGCAAACTCCTGTATGACGGGAAATTAAGGTCATTATTGCTGCAGAAACATAAACAAGTCTCAAGCATAAGACTTTGATGAAGCAGAACTCACTTGATTTATAATGATATCATCCCCAACTTTGACATGATCTTGGCTTAAGAACCCAGAAACAGACCCAGAACCATATTGAATTTTGCATGGTATACCTGAATAAGAATCCAAGAAACCTGTTACCTGTAAGGCTCAGTAGACATGTATAATTCTGGAAATTAATGAAAACATATAGGGTTAGATCGAAGGTTAAATTACCGATCTTAGTATAAGTTCTGGATAGCCTTGCAATGAATTTGGAATGGAAATAGCAAGTAATCTGCATGGTAGTGGTGTTTAACAACATATAACCCTATTGAATGGTAGAAGACCAGAAAAGTAGCTAATTACTTGACTGATACTCAACTATAAATGCACTACTTACTGATAAAAGGCATTTTGAAGATGGAACCCAAAGATTGGAGCTGCCAGTATCAAACACAACAGTGAAAATTTGTGGGGGTGATCCAATGCCAATCTCTCCATAATATTGGGTATCAAGATAATTCTTTAAGTATACTATTTCTGCATTTGAAGTTACTCTGGCAAAGGAAGTAGCCCGAGGTCTGGTGATCCTGGCTGCATGTATGCTGTTAAGGTCTAAATTCCTTTTCTTTAGACCAACTCTCGCTAACCCATCAGAAGACAAGGAACCACCCAACCAAGCTCCCATGCAGATTGAAATTAGAAGAAATCTGATCGACTCCATGCTCGATCACAAAAGTTTCTTTTAAGTTTCAATATTTGGGTAAATCAAAACAAATGGTAAGGCAAGCACTTTATAGAATACTAAAAATGGGAATGGGAAGAGAATTGGAACCAACTAGTCCTGATCATAAAGCAGGGGCTTGTTTTGTCCACAACTCTGGAGACGCCTCCGTACTCTCATAATCTCATCAATGGAAACCACCGCGTAATTTCCTGATCATCTGTATGGCCGATGGCCTGAATTACATGGCTTCACAAATACATAAATGGAGATCATTGGTAGGAGGGAAGGGATACAGTCTCTTACTTAAGTTGCTGTCGTTGATATACATATATGTACATATACATGTCTTCTCCAGTACAAAATACTGTTCCTCAGTTCATCAAACCCATCTTCAAATCCAATTTTTTTGATCATATCCTAGCCATGTAGATAACCTATAGAACCATGTGATGTCAAGAAAAGGAACACATTAATTTGAATGAGCCTTTGTCTATTTTGCTAATGGTGAAATGCCACTAAGTAACTGACAATTATGTTCTGGTAATAGTATTTCAATCAAATTAACATATGTCTACGTCAAGATGAGAACCAATTAATCTTTAAACTTTTAACTTAAGAAATCGCTTCCTGCAGTAAAATCAAGAGAAATATATATATATATATATATATATATATATATATATATATATATATATATTAGTACTGGTAATATTCCATTTTCCTTTCTTGTTTTTCTCTAGCTAGGGTGTCACATTCTGGAGAATGCTACATAGTATCTGCCCTAAGCCCCTAGATGAATCCCAAGTTGCTAAAGCTTGAAGAGGATGCCCATATTATGATGGCATGACAGTATATATACAAGTGGCTATTTTTTTCAGGGAAGGAAAGGGAAGGAGGGGGTTTTGTTATTTTGGTTTCTTGATTCTAAAAAGAGCGGGCTCAAACTTGAACTAAAAAGACTCTCAAATCCTTTCTTTTTTAAAAAAAAAGAAAGAAAGAGAAAAACCCTCTTTTCTTGTTGTCAAAATATCAAAATCATCAACCCTTGAGTCTTAGAATTTGAAAAAAAAAAGAGAAAAGAAAATGGAATTGGATGACGACGACTGGGGTTTAAGCGCTGAAGAATTTGATTCCCTTGAAAGAGACGCTCTCCTGAAGATAGCATCTCAACAGCAACAGCAACAGCAACCTTCTGCTTCTTCTTCTTTTAATCAACAACAAAGCCAGCAATTACATTTTAGCAACAAACCCATCTTTAATTCTCCTTCAAAAAAGGTAAAGTCCTCGCCTTTTTTCTCCTTCACAAATTTTATACCTTTTTACCTTTCCTTACTTTTCTACTCACCAGTATTTCAACAACCCGTTTCTTGGTTTCTCCTTTAATTCAAACTTTCCTGGAATTCTAAGGGTTTTCTGTTTCTTCATTGTATAAAGATTTAACCTTTTTTTTATAAAAAAAATCGTAATTCAGGTTGATCCTTTGCCTGATGGCTTGCCCAAATCATCGCCGGTATCAAAACCAAAGCCTGGTCTGTTCTATATTCTCTGCTCTGATTAATTATCTGCTTTTTACTGGTTTCTTTAATTATGGTTTAGGGTTGCTGTTTCTATATTCAACTTTATTTCAAATTATGGATTAAAATGTTGTAAGTTTAAATTTTTATGTTATATACTATACTACGTGGCTGATCAGTTTGCTACTATCCTATCTGCATACAATGTGGTTGTGCTCAAAAAGTTGAAAGTTCCAAGGCATTACCAAAGCTCTCTGTCAAGTTTATTCTTCACGCTACTGGAAACATTGCCGCTAAATTTTTATACGACCCTGTAATGATTTCCTACATGCCTTTGTACTATTTTTTTTTCCCCATTTTGATTGCATGTGAAGTCCGTTCTTTTTCTCACACATTATGCTTTATATCATGCCAGGTACTAGTAGGGGCTCTCCGCAAGGTCCCCAAAGCCAATTGGAATGCAAAAGAAAGGTCTCTCTTTTTACATATATGTATATGCATACATGTGTGTTTGTCATTATTCAAAGTACTCTAGACCAGCATGAGCCTGTTGTGGAATTTTTCTTAAGTGCAGCCTTATCTTGGTCATTGAACCTGCAGGTTGTGGATTTTCCCAGTATCTTCTTTGTTGTCAGCAGAAAAAGTTCTTAGTGAAATATCTGGCTTTAATGTTGAGGTGATTACTGATCCTTCTTGTTCCTCTTCATGATTTTGAATTTGATTGTTAGAGTGGTGGTTAGTTGAACCATCACTGGTTCCTTTTCATGTTTCACTTCACACATTGCATGATGAGCTCTTTTCTTTTTGCAGCACAGTTCCTAGCTAATCTTAAAATCATGCTTAGCGCTTATTAATTGACCATGCATATGTTTACAATTTTTTTGTTTAATTGTTATATGACTTCACTCCATCATATCATAATGTTTCAAGGTAGAAAAGTTAGACACCTTGGCGCAACGTGCTATTGCTGCTGCTTCTGTTGCTCCAGATCTTCGAGGTAAAGGCTAGATTTGCAAATACAAATCTATCTTATAGTGATAAATGCATTTATAAGTTGCCTTTCCATTGATGATTTTCTTTTTTAACTTCATTATAACAGTAAATCTCTTGTTTTAGAACATTGAATTGGTGTAAACTGTAAAGTTCTTATGGTAATATAAATTTTGGGATGTGATAATCAAAGGTGCTCTGAATTTTTCTTTTGATCCTACACATTGCATTTTAAATACAGAGAAAGAAGAGAACTTTGGGGACTTTGTATGGTTTTACTGGATTCTGGTTTTTGCTTTCTCCTAGAGTAACTGTGTTTATACATACTTCAGCTTTCTTTTGTTTTTCTTCTCTCTGCTGAGTTTTTCTTCCCTTTATAAGACTGGTATGACAGGATACCAGACCATATTGAATCAAAGCTTATGCCTTTTCAGCGGGATGGTGTTAGGTATGGGGTGTTTCCACGTTTTTCATTTTTACTTGTTCTGCGTGGCGAGTTCCCCACATTATTCATTTTTACTTGATCTATTATCTCTTTCAAATGACTAAATTAAGTTCTGTTCCTTGTTTATTTTGTAATATATGAGATAGTACACAGTTTAATTATGACTCTTTTGCATTTCACTTATTTCTTTCTTTTCCTCTTTAGGTTTGTTTTACAACATGGTGGGCGCGCACTCCTAGCAGATGAAATGGGACTGGGAAAGACTTTACAGGCAATTTATCTACTCATTTCTATTTCTATCCTTTCAATATCGTTATGAAAGCTACATGCTGCTTCCATAAGAGTATGTTACTGTGGTAATGCTCTTGGTAATAGCTTCACAGAAGTAGCTGCTTACCTGGCGTGCAAGTATTGTATGAATTATATGAGGGTATATAGGCTGTGTATCTAGCTGAACCTAGGTTCTAATTATTAATCATTGTTTGTTGTAATATCTTGCCATTGTATCAAATTAACTTTCTGCAATGCCCATTGTCCACTACATGATGATATCCATGTTTTTCTATGCTCTATAACTGTAATATGCACTGATTTTTCTATTTGATTCTTATTATAGTGAAGCTAACTGGAGGATGTTAGTTTTAATTTATTTTTTGAAGATTTATCTACCCTCCTTTTGTGCTTGCAGTTGGATAATGAGTTTCAAGCAGCTTATGTTCAGTAGATACCTTGATCTTGTTTTTTAGCATTTGATATTAGAATGGAAAAGCAATACAACAACAAAGCCGTAATCCTGAACTAGTTGGGGTCAGCTATATGGATTTTTTTGTGCCATTCCGTACAATCATAAAACAAATCTGCCACAATGAAAGATAATTTAAATCCTTCGATACCACTTGCATTATTGTTATCTTCATTCTCCCTTGACCTTTGTTCATATCTTCCACTGTCAACTTCTCATTTCTCCAAACCGGGGCCTCTGATGGCCTACGTCGGACATGGGCAAATCATTAAAGGCATCCTCTCATTTTATCTCCACTGTGCTGTATATGGTCCTTTTGGCAGACATGCCCATTTCTAATCTTATCTATTATTTTGTTACCGCACATCCACCTTAGCAAGCACTTCTCTTCCACGCTATCTTATGGGTATCTTGTTACATGCCTAATATTCACTCCATACACATGGCTTGACAGACCAGTAGTGGTTCTCCACTTCAGCTAGCCTTTGAATCTGCGAGTTTCGTTCGTATCTATTTCTCCATTCTCTTCAATAATAGAGCTTAAATACCTTAATTGCATGCATTTTGGCACCACAATCCCACCCAGTCTAACCTACATTTCTTTTATGTGAGGTACACTCATTGACATTTTGTCTTGCTTCAACTCTTAAAACCTTAAGCAGATAGACTCAACTTTTGCCAAAGTCACCATTAGGCTATATTCTTTTAAATCATTTTTATGTACAAATTCTTATTACTATCATGCAAAATGGAATTTATCGTGTTTTTTCCAGGCTATTGCTGTAGCAGCATGTGTTCGTAATTCCTGGCCTGTTCTAATACTTGCACCCTCTTCCTTGCGTTTGCATTGGGCTTCAGTAAGTGTTTAACTATATGCTTGTTGCAGTTTCTAACAAGGCATTTTCCCAGTTGCCTAATACTTATGCTATATTGCAGACGATTCACCAATGGCTTGATATTCCTTCATCAGATATACTTGTATGTTTTTATTTAGTCCTTTTTGAAATTTTGTGGTTACTTCTCCTTTTTCCATAGTCAGAGCTATAACTCTGAGCATATTCTCATTGCTCTTCTGCCTCTGTTTCTTTCCCTTTTCATTTCCTTCTCAATACCTGGAAACTTGATTCTCATTTTATTTTGTTCTGTACTGTTGTTTTCTTTTTTCCTTAACAACTGAATGTTAATAGGTTGTTTTATCGCAATCGAGTGGATCTAACAGAGCTGGATTCAATATTGTATCAAGTTCTAGGAGCACTATTCACCTTGATGGCTTATTTAACATCATCTCTTATGATGCAGTCCCTAAGTTGCAGAACAAATTAATGACATCAGAGTTTAAGGTAAGTCCAATAAGTCATTTATTGAGTTGGGCTATACATTCACCTTCATTAGACTAGTCCAATTTTCTTAGATCAATTATCTGTAAGTTGAAATTATGAAGTGTTTATCAGGATGAAGAGGAAAGTTAATGTTATTGGAAATGGGGACATTGAGCATGATACAAGAAAATGCTGGAACATTCTTTTGCTTTTTGTTAATAATTTTCAGCAAAATGTGTTTGAAAATTCACAATGCAAGGATGAATTTGATAGTATTATTAGCTTAAGATTAAATTTACTTCTTGAATAGACGGTGTTACTACTCAAATGTGAGCTCAAAATAACTATTGTTTGACTATCCTAATCTCCTCTATGTACATCTTTACTTAAGGAAGGCAATAAATCAAACATTGAACAATGTTTCTTTTCAATAGCTCCCTGCAAAATGTAGTAAATAGCATGGCAAGGATGGTGCTCTGTATCAGTGTAGTGTAGATAACTAAATTTCTTAAAGGTTTTTGATGTAATGTGCCAAAAAAATTGAACTTGATGAATTAATGAGAAAATCTAGATGTCTATATCTGTGTTTATTCACTTACAGGTGTCAGTTAATTATAGAGCTTAACAAACTTGTATTCTGTATATTTATGACTTGGCTACATTTGGTCCTTGTATCAATATATTTTTTTTGGTTCAGGTTGTGATTGCAGACGAGTCACACTTCCTGAAAAATGCTCAAGCGAAGAGGACAACTGCCTCGCTTCCAGTTATAAAGGTCGTCCTCTTTGGACAAATGAATACATGCTTGCATCTCTTAGTTAGGTTATTGGATTGCAAAATGCAAGAATATGTGCTGCTGTGCAGCTCACCAAAAGTCATTCTCCGTAATTGCTTACAATAAGTTTTGCAATCATATTGTATATGAACTCACTTCTCCAAAATGTTTATAGTTCTCCCAGCTTTCTCTTGTATCACAGAAGTAGGCATGCATAGCATGTACGTGCACGCACTGACACACTTATGTATTTATGAACAAGTTCTCAACAAAGGATAAGTTGTCATAGTCACTGAAGTGATATGCTATGATTTTGTACTGAGCTGAAATATACATATTGAACCGTGAGTATGGAGGTTTAAAGCAATTAGCAAATAAGAATACGATGTAACATCGTTGTCGATGTCAAAGAATTGACTGGTCATATGAAATTGTATTTGAACATAGAAAGCTTTCAATAACTTACTAATATTATTTGAAATACTTTCTGGTTAGCTACGTCAGTCACCAGCATCTCTCTCCCCTCCCTCCCTCCCTCCCTCTCCCTCCCTCCCTCCCTCCCTCTCTCTCTCTCTCTCTCACACACACACACACACAATTCTTGGTGACTGAAATTAACAACAGTTTCAATTTCAGAAAGCTCAATATGCAATATTGCTCAGTGGAACCCCTGCTTTATCCAGACCCATAGAGCTTTTTAAGCAGGTACTTTGAATGATGCTTGGATAGCCTGTTGCATTTAAGATTTTCAGGATTTTTTTTTATATTGATTTTGTATGAAATTAACCACACTTTGTAGTTGGAAGCCTTGTATCCTGATGTGTACAAGAATGTTCATGAATATGGTAACCGGTATTGCAAGGGGGTAAGTAAATATTTCATGATTTACAAAGTTTATTATATTGTTAAGCCTTTTAATAATCAACAGTTGTTGCTTTGTATTATTCTTCTAGGGAATATTTGGAGTTTATCAAGGTGCAAGTAACCATGAAGAATTGCACAACTTAATCAAGGCAACAGTGATGATACGCAGGCTTAAAAAGGATGTCCTTTCTGAGCTTCCTGTGAAACGACGACAACAGGTATGTTGTTTGTTCATTTGTCCTTTGCTTCTGATATGACTCATAACCTGTTGCTAGGGGAGTTTGCACCGGTTTTTGCTCCATGCAAAAAATAGATTTTTTGATTGTTTTATATTCCATGATCGTAATGGCTTGGAGGCATTAGGCATTAACTAAGATTTTTTAATGCAAGAAAAATGGTTTTTAAGTCCAATTTAGCTCTTAACCTGTTGCTAGGAGAATTTGCACCATTTTTTGCTCCTAGCAAAAAATCTATTTTTTGATTGATTCTTGTTCCATGATCAAAATATCTTGGGAGCATTAGCATCAATTAAGATTTTTTAATGCAAGAAAAATGGTTTTTAAGTCCAATTAAGCTCCTAACCTGTTGCTAGGAGAATTTAAACCGGTTTTGCTCCTTGCAAAAAATCTTTTTTTTTGATTGATTTTTATTCCATGATCGAAACGGCTTGGAAGTATTAGCATCAATTAAGACTTTTTAACTCAAGAAATTTTTTTTAAAGTCCAATGAAGCAAAGGATTTTCATCTCGTTTGAGAGTTTTGGTCAGTGGCTTGTTGAAACTTATTGGGATTAAAAAGCTATACTGTGGGAGAAATTCTTATCAGTGATGGAAATTAAACATTTTTTGACTTTTACTCTTGGGAGTTTGTTGGACTTTTGCTACGTTAGATTGCATTATCGTTAATTATTATCACTAAATTGACATTGAATTAATACATTCACACTTGTCCACGACTCTCCAATTTAATTATCAGTATCAATTTGATGCAGAAGAAATGCAAAATTATGCTTGTCCGTGGCTCTCTCAGCTTTTCATGTTTGTTCCTCTGCTTACTTGTCCATGGACACATTGCTTAACTATTTGTATTAGATGAATATGTAGAATATGGTTTTTTATGTGGTTCCTTCACAAAATTTTACAACTGATTTACAGGTATTCCTTGATTTGCCTGAAAAGGACATGAAACAAATCAATACTTTATTCCGTGAGGTAATTCAACTCACTGGTGGTTGATCTCTTACTTGTGCTTGCTCTATAAAGTCAATTGAGTATCTTGGAGTTGGAGGCACAGTTTCTATCCAAAAGTGGAAAGGAAAGGAAAAAAAAAATATAATGGTATTGTTATTCTGTTTTGTAGTTGGAGGTGGTAAAAGGAAAAATTAAGGCTTGTGCATCAGATGAGGAGGTTGAATCACTGAAATTCACAGAGAAGAATCTTATTAACAAGGTATCTACTTAGAAATGGTATGCATGATATGATTGCATGGTCTTCATTGCCTACTTCATCTTCATCATTTAAGTGTAATATGTGCACGTTCCCTGTTTGTACATGTACTATCAAATCAGAATGACATATCTCCGTTCTTGTTCTTTTTTTTTTCACTTCATTAAATACCAAGGACAATTTTTTTTGCCACAAATGTCCTTGTTACCCATCTTGCACAACTTTATTATCCTGTCACTACTTTATTGAATTGCAGATATATACTGATTCTGCTGAAGCCAAGATATCTGGAGTTCTAGATTATCTGGGAACTGTCATTGAGGTGATTTCATTCTCTTTATCTTTCTTCAATGCATGTTTCTTTACTCTCCAGGGGTGTTCTTCTATTGCTTATGAGCAAGAGAAGGTAGGTTTATGGTCCTACCTCGTGCTTTCATCTTGATGATAACCATGCTGAAGTCAGATTCACTATAATGTCTGCTTATTTGTAATGCTAGTTTCTGTTGCTAAAAGCTTAAATATTCTAGGTGTCAAATCTCGTTGTATTTTGTTGTTACAATTCTAGGGCCTTTATTAGATTCTGGAGCATGTGTGAAAGATCTATAACCTGTATGGAGTACACTTAAATTCTATTTCCTATTGAAGCCCATCCAAGTCAGCCTTGGCTTTGGTAGTGAGAGTTGATTAATCAATTGTTTTGTCCTATGAAATACTAACTAAAAGCAGATTTCTGATCCATGGTGCAATCTTATGTGAAAGTAAAAGCAGATTGGCTCAATTTACACCACACCCCTTATCTTTACTCCAAGTGAGCTTGGATGTAGTTATAATTACTGTTTTCAATATTTTTCCATCTGCCCTGAGGTTTATTTACCTTTTGAAATTGCTTTCCACTTTGTCCACTTTTTAATGGTTAAATCACTGTTGTTGCATTGTTCCTTGCAGGCAGGATGCAAGTTTCTGATTTTTGCTCACCATCAATCCATGATTGATTCAATACATGAGTTTCTTCTTGTAATACAACTTTCATATGACTGAAATTTTCATTGCATCGATTTATTCTTATGAGATCTTCTAAATTCCAGAAAAAGAAAGTGGGCTGCATCCGAATTGATGGCAAAACCGCTGCAGCTTCAAGGCAAGCATTGGTTACTGATTTTCAGGAAAAGGATGCTATCAAGGCAGCAGTGGTATGCCAATTTGTTTCATTTATTTACTTGCCTTTTATTTTTGTACCTTAATATTGATGCTATATTGTGATGTTATTCTTCCCAATATCACTTCCCATAAAATTTCAACCATTGAATTTATGGGATCCATTCCCTTCAATGCATTAGATTTTTTCGGAAGAGTATTGGGTAAGATTAGCATTACTCTTGATACTATGTTTCAAATTGACTGAATTTTGGTGCAAGTTGTGCGTTGAGTCGTTATGGTTTATCTGTGAAAATGTATTTGTGAAGCTATCTATTAGAGCTGGAGGTGTTGGGTTAACTTTAACAGCTGCAAGCACTGTTATTTTTGCGGAATTGTCTTGGACACCAGGTGACCTAATTCAAGCGGAAGACCGTGCTCACAGGATTGGTCAGGTAAACTACAGTCAACCATGGATGTTATTTCTAGATTTATATAAAACCATTAATATACATTGTTATCAATTCTGTTAAGGGTATAATTTGGTGCTGGTTCACTTTGCAATAGGCTGATTTGTTTGATTAAGAATCAGAACACTGCATTTAGTATGGTGAGATTTTGTTTGGCCTGGTAATCAATCACACAACAATTGGAAGCCTTGTATTAGCTTGCTTAGGCTTTAACCTAATACTAGGGATTGGATGTATAATTTTCCAATTTACTGTAATTCCACTTTAGTTTTTCTTACTGAGCTCTCAAAATATGCTGCATAGTGTTCTGTGCTAAATGGTGGTAACGAGTAAGAGCTTGCACATGCATTACATTGCTGTGGATAGTTGCTTGTGCAACTGAATTAGTTGTGGAGGCACATTGATAAGTTTTCTGATTTGGAACTTTTCAAAGGCATGGTGGTGGAATTTTTGGATGTTAGGTGATGCCCTTAGCATAGGTAGATGAATAAATGAAAGAGTACTGGTTATGTGTATGATCTGCAGGCAATCTAGAATTCTGAAAGTTATACAATCTCCCTCTGGAAAGATGATTTTGATTTTCTGCTGCACTAATGATTTGGGGTTGGTGTAGTTTCCTTTAGATGGTTCATTAAATCTTTCATGGTAGGATGCTTTTGATGACATGTTAGTAATGATCATGAATGTTATGGTCCAAATGATTCAGGAACCAATAAGCTTGAGTTCCATTCTCTGAATACATGCACTATGCCAGGACTTGATCCCAAGACCCTCCTATATGCTTACAGTGCAACCAGAGCAATAGAGCTAATCTCTTCCAGCATTTTTATTTGGTGAATCAATTCATTGGAGTTCCATTAGGATGCCTCTTTGTAAAGTTAAATGCACTCACACACCCTTCAGAACTGCAATCTGCTTTTCCTGTTTTACTAGGGCACCCGTGTTTGCCTATATTTGTCACAACTTACTAGATAGATGAAACTGCAGTAAATATCTAGATAACCCTTGCTTGAGTTTTTTTTTTTAATGGATATCACATGTATCTTTTAATCCTAGCATGTTTGAGTATTTTATGAGATCATAGTTCGAGAGGTAATCGAGTTCTGAGAAATGAAGTTACGAGGCTTACTTTCTCTGGAGTTTCTCATTTACTCAAATTTTGTTTAAAGTTTTTACAGGCAACTACCTGTATGTGCCCAATGTTTTGACATGATTTGGTTCTTGCTTTCTAGGTTTCTTCAGTCAATATATACTACCTGCTAGCAAATGACACAGTTGATGACATCATTTGGTATGTTCACTTCGGTCACACTTGGCTCGAGACTTAACTAAACTAAGATGTTTGAGCATTGCTTTGGGCATTTGTTATGATCTCGCTCTATCAATGCTTGTTAGTTTGACATGATATTTTTCTTCAGGGATGTTGTTCAAAGCAAATTGGAAAATTTGGGACAGGTGATTTTACAAGCGCGCTGGGCATTTCTTTAGTGTTAGTTTGTAGCAGGGTATCTGTAGTGATTTAGTGCAGTGGAGTATCCATAGTGATTTAGTGCCTTCATGCAATTGAATTCTATTTATTGATCAATTAGATGCTCGATGGGCAAGAGAAAACCTTGGAAGTTTCAGCCAGCCAGCAGAGAAGCAGCCCTGCGAAGCAGAGAACACTAGACACTTACATGAAGCGATGTAGCAATTTGGATGACTCTGAACATCAGCCTAAGCTCAAATACCCCAGGCACTGAATGACTTGCAATGGAGAATGGAAGTGTATTTATACATGCACATGCATTGTTTGCTGTATGCAATGGTGTTGCTATCATATTGCAGGTTGTTTTCCCAGTCCTCTCTGCGCCAGTGGGATTATTAGTCAATTGGTGCATGTCAGCACTCATACGAGAACGACCCTTGAATTAAAACAACCAAATTGCAGACTGCTACACTGATATAGGCATGTAAATGGTTGTGTAATGATATTCATTTGTATAGCAGCCACTGCTGGAAATCGCTGTTTTTTTGCCAGTTTTTGGAAGAGATGATGCATCAACTGTAGCATGTGAAAAAGTCTAACAGGCCTTGAACTGTACATCAGGAATTGTTAAAATAGCATTCTGCAAAACTATATGGTGTTGTTACAGTAAAATCTTAAATGGAAAACATTGAGGTAAGTGTACTAAGACAGTTAAAACACTTTCTAACCTAAGCTTCGAAGTTTTGCCATAAGCTATCAGAATATGACGGCATTATGTCTCTTAAGACTACTTGCGGATTACCAGAGACGAAAGGGCGACCTTCAGAAAAAACGATGACTTTGCCATTAAAATATTTATATTTACATAGTGAAAAGAGAGTTTTATCTGGCCATGCCAATAACAATGTAAGCCATAAGCAGGAAAAACACCATTTCAAGCCACAAGTGATGCAAAAAGCTACGTTGGATATCAGCAGTAAGGTGATGATGCTAAGTTGCAAGAGCAACACTCAACTCTTTCCCAAAGAAATTCGCGACGATAACATCTACATCCTCTAAACCAACCCCAATGCAGAGAGGATTAGCAGCCAGAATCCGTACAGAATCATCCACTCCCTCATTACCAGATTTCAAAATCCTCACATTAGGACCATCCCTGCACTTCCCCATACACTTGCATCCAACAACAGCACCCGCTATACCAACAGCCCTCTCAAATTCTTCCAACAACGCTACACCTCCAGACTTCTTGCACTTATTACCCATGCAAACCTCAATTCTCTTATCAGATGTTCCTGACATCATGGAGGAACTTGTAGGATTACAACTAACCCTAATAGCATTGCTATAACTGGTGCTTTGCGCACCGCAGCATTCTTCTCCATGAATTCCCAAACCATGATCATGAAACCCATTAATCTCTGTAACGTTCGATTCTGGAGTCAGCAAGGCCGGGTGGATTGAAGTTGGTTCTTCTTGAGCAACTGATTGCAATTCCCCAATAATTGGCGCTGCAACTGCTTCATTCCTCAAACGCTTCATATCAATCACCTCCCCACATTCGCTGTCGCTCGATTCAGACGATGAGGATGATTCACAGTCAAGCATGGTTTTCATCCTTATAGCTTTCAGCTTCGCCTTCTCTTCTTTTTTCTTCCTCTTTAACTCCTTCTCCTCAGCTCTTAACTGTTCCAACTGTTTCATCAGTAATTGTGTTGCTTCCTGCATACAGAATTTGATAACGAAAAGCACTCAGAAACAGATTTGTTCTGATCTAAATGCACAGGCTATTCAGCATTCATCACCAACATCTTCCCAGATAAAAACGGGAAATTAAAAAAATAGGCAAATCCTAATTGAATTTTGATTAATCCCAATAAAATCTTGATTAATCCCCATCTAAACTACTAATCAAACAATCAATATTGGTTTTCAGATCATGCTAAATCACTATCTCCATAAATTCCAATAAGCAGACAGCTTCAATTCGACCTTTTGATAACTTAAGCAAACAAAAGTTGTCAACTTTCAGCTTCTTGAAGATCAAACACCACCACCAAGCAAATAATCAGAAGCACAACTTATGACACAAACTTAATCTTGGAATTAGTAAATCTCAGACATGCATCTAAAAGATAAAACAACAAAAGGAAAAACATACAGCGATAAGGTTGGCCTGAACATCATCGACAGAATCATTATGAGGAACCACTGACAATTCTTTTAACAATTTCAACTTCTTCTTTGTTGATGTTTCCTTGTCTTTCTTTTTCCCTCCACATCTCACAACTAATCCTTCTGATCCATCATAGTACTTCAAATGCCCTTTATCTCTAAACCCAGTATGAACCTTGCTTACAACTCCAAACCCATTCACAATTCTTCTGGATCTCGAAAAAGCTTCACAACGAGTCTGATGATCGCCAAATCCACTGCCGCCAGAGAAACAGGGTGGCTGACGGGAAATAACACGTGACACCTCCATAACTTCTGGCAAGGTTGGCTAGATTGGATTCACTTTATTTCTCAATACTTTCTGTTTCGCTTCCTTATGCAAGCAGGGGAGGGGTAGAAGAGGTGGCTGGGTTTCAACGGTTTCTTTCCACGTGGACGAAAATGATTGGACATAGATGACGTGGCGTTTGGTTTTGGCGGGCTCGTGACCGTTTTCGGTTGCCACGCTCTGTCTTTCTTCAGACACGATTATGAGTTCTGTATCAGCTGTTGGATTATTTTGTTGGAGATCGTACGGCCTCAATTGAAGACAATAATGACACGTGTATTGCCACGTAGAGACACAAGTGACACATGTGTTCGATTCAAGACACTCATGACCACGTGTATTGCCACGTTGAAACAAAATTAACACGTGGGAATTCGAGGTCAGCTTTTTTTACATGTAAATATATGAAATCCCAGAATTAACCTTGAGTGCTTTATTATTTCTCCTGCGAGTGTCTCCAATCCATATGTGAAATGACGTGTTATCCTGTTGATAATCTCCTAATCTAAGCTCGTGCATTTATTTATTTTGAAAAAAACTTTTGATTTTTATGCTATATATTTTGAAAAAAAAATTACACACCTTCATTGCAATATTAAATGTATAATAAATTCTTTTAATCAAGTTTTTTGCAACTAGGTGTTTATTTACACGATAACTTCTACTATTAAAACTCACCGTGTAAATATCAAGTTTGTTAAAATAAAAATTCAACCATCTTTTTATGTGGGATCTATATATATTTTTGATGAAATATTGTTTCGTGGCAGATGCTTCATTACAATATTAAATGTATAATAAATTCTTTTCATCAAGTTTTTTGCAACTATTAATATTTAGATTGTTAGATGGACAAAAAATAAAAAGAATTCAATCTATTTTGATTTTAAATTGGAATCCTTGAAGTCAAGAGTAAGAATAAAAGATAAAGTGTCCATTATTATCATTATTATTATAAAAAATAAAAATAAAAAAAACTAAATAATGTGTTAAAAAAAAATTAAAAATTTCAAGTTAGATTTCCCCATCCACCGCCAAACTAGGTTTTAGAACAAGGTTCAAAAGTCTAAATATATGGTCAAAGAATGGAGTCCATTCTTCAAACAAACGCTTCACGCCGAATTTGACCGAAATAGAAATCACCCTTCATTCATTCAATAGCATCTTGGATTATAATATGTTTAGTTAACATACCTAATTAACCAATTTGGTTTTTTTCAATAGATTGTATGGTTTTAAAACTCCATACAAGATTAAAACTACTTTAAATGAATTTTCTTTTAAAAAATTAATGTATTGATTATTAAATTTTAATCGGAACAAATCTAAATTGTTCAAATTATTAAATTTAATTTAATTTTTTACTAGATTTACCAAGTTTTTTTTTTTAAATCTCAAATCAATCCAGATTAATCTGGGTTTGAAAAAAAAAATAAACAGATGAAAATAAAACAAAAAGGAAAACAACTAGTTAATATTATACACTAATTTATTTGTGGTTGCTTGTGTATTCATCCACCATTTCTGTTCCAAATATCTGCCTAATATAAGGTACAATTTCTTCTCAATTTAAAGTTCATCGCACAAGTTCCGTATAAGCATAATCTTCATCTCTTTATCCTACCAGATGATCAGGGTTTTGCTTCCAGCTGCTAAAGATATTTTAATAAACATAGCATGGAGAAGAAATAAGACAAATGCTCGAGCTCAACCATTGATTCTTACAAAAACCTAAGCTGGCTTCAAAAGGTGTTGTCTATCTTCTCATGATGATGGTATGGCAGCTAGTAATTCTCGAGATCCTCCTAGGTGTCCCGGAACCCGCTGTCTTATCTCTTCAAAAGCACACATTGTTTCTGAATCAAGACATCCAGCAAACTGCAGGTATACACAGCAGAAAACATGAAAATTGCCCACAACAAGGATTAAAACCACAGGAGTAGCTGGCTCGAGAATTACCTGGTGAGCCCTATATGCAAAATGCAAACCTTGAAGCAGGAGAGCTTCTTGATTGCATTCTCTCTCAGAATTACGGGCCAATTCAAGTTCTGTTATCACTCTCTTCATGTACATCTTTGCCAGCCTCATAGAAGCCTGCTTTATCTGCAATGATATTACAACTTTACAGTTCACGGGAAACGTAAAACAGATCCATGCACTGACAAATCAGCAGCAGTTATTTGAGCACAGACAAGTCCTCATCATTTACCAACACAAGTATATTAGCTGGCATAGCATGAAAAAAGGTTTCACCTCTATAATACCGTGCTTGTAAAAGTAAACAAGAAAGAAGATATAGAAAGAAAGGCATACCTTGCTTACAATTCCCGAATCAAGCATCCAATCGGTTGGAATCTTCCAAGCCTGATAAGAGTTCATAACTGAGTTTCTAAGTTTAATCAGCTTTTGAATGCTTCGCTCTGACCTGCGTAACCGGGAAACACACCAGTTGGTGAATAATAATATTACACTTCAAATTGCATAATTTTAGTTAGGCAACCAAATACATATAATCCTTACTTGTCATGTAAGACAGCCATCTTTTTCAAGGCAGTTCCACATGGATTATTAGAGTCATCCTTGAAGGAAGATATCTCACTTTCTAATAGTTTAAGGCCACGATATTCTATAGCCGCTTCTCTGATTGCATCTGCTTTCTTCTCCGGCCACTTGAAATGCTTTAACACAGCTCGTTCATCAGCCTGTACAAGACAGGGTACAGGCAGACAGATCAGAAAGAAATGCGAAGATGAATGCAGTAGGGGAAACTGATCTAAGTTTTGTAGAGACACCAATCTCATTGACGATTTCAGGTTTTCTAATAACACACAGATTGCCGGTTTCTACCTTCTCTCATTTGTCGTTGGGTGACTATTCATGTCCACGCAACATATATACAGCAGCAGCAGTAAATTATAGAACAACTAATGACAACTCTAAACATCTACCGAGTAACTCAGCCACTGGCTAATGAATGACTTTCAAAGGCTTTGAAACTCACCAAAGATGAGAGTTCACCGTCAAGCCAATCCACGAATTTTAAGACATCCTCAATATCTGTATAAGCTGCAGCTAGAACTTTCTGAATAAGACCATTGATGAAATCACCCTTTGTTTCAATGTCCGCTTTTATCTACAAAAATTCAGCAGTTGACAATTGCTCAAACAAAAATATGGGGCAGAACCAACAGCAACAAAACAAGCAGTTACAGGTCGAAAACTCAAAATCTCAAAATTCTTACAGCTAACAGATGCGTGGAGCGATTTTGGATCTCTCCAACTATGCTGCTGTGTGCACTAGTTTTCTCTGGTTTATACTGACTCCGCAGTCCTGGGGAATCTCTCTTACCCTCTTGCTTTCTTATTGAATTATAGAATTCTACAATTGCTGGAGTTTTAGGAGCAGTAGTTGCTCTTGCTAGAGGCCGCATTGGGGGTAGGGGTGGTGGAGGTGGAGGTGGCATCAAGGATGGACAAGTTGGAGCCTTCCTTTCTGCAACATCAGCTTTGGATATGAAACGTGGTACTGGTGGTGGTGGTGGTGACTGTGGGGTTTTAACTTTACTTGGTCCATTGATTGCTTCCTTCTTAACTGGTGAGTTTTCCAATTTGATGGCAATGAGTTTCTGGATGTCCTTAAATCTTGGCCTCTGGTGCTCTCCAACAGACTCCTTCGATTGAAAATTAAATAGTAACAATTGAAAAAAAGATCATATATCAATGAGCATAAGAATGTTTCCTAAAACTGCTGCTCTTTTGTAAAAGCAACTCAATGAAATACATTTGTTCTCCCCTGCAACACAATCAAGTCATCAAAGAAGGGGAAAATAAGTTTATATCCTCACCTGGTGACGAGTGTTAAGAGCTGAAACCTTAGCTTCAGCAGCAGCAAGATCCTCAGTGAGCTTCTTGTTCTGCAACTCGAGCTCTTGGTTCAAGCCATTCGCTTTATCCAATTCTACCCTCAAAGCCAAAACCTCAGACTGCAAATCGTTAATCAAAGTCTCAGACAATTCAAGTTTCTCGTGCAACCCCTTTTTATAGCTCTCTTCTTCATTTCTTCTACTAGCATTAATAGGATCCAACACAGGCCTTTGCCTCCTTGGCCTAGCAAATTGCTCGCTACCTGGTCGGTTCACGGAGCGACCCACCACTGTTACATCCTGAGATCCCACAACCAGCTCTCCAGATTTTGGCTTGTTGTTCCCCACCAGCGACTTCCTTACCTTGGTGTCTTTCTTCACATCTGGAGGCACGGATTTTGCTCTTGTTTTGTTGGCTGGTGACGGTACTGGTGACCCATTATTAGCAACCTCGGCTGGTTTTGGTGTCTTAAAATTGACTCTGTGTCGAGATGGGGTTGTGGAATGTTGTGACATGGCTGGCCCCTTTTGTGAGTTTTGCAAGAATATTGACTACGAAATGTTTGCTAAGGATAACAAGGGGTGCCAAATAAACAGTGCTACACTGAAACAAGAAGAAGAAAAACACAACTCAGTACAAAAATGAAAAGGGACAGAGATGGGAAACTTGGCATGTCTTGTGCTAGGGTCGCTTCGTAGGAAAAAAGGGAGTGAAGGGGGAACCCTGTGAGCCGGAGGTCAATGTTTCTGGGGCAGTGAATTGATGCATTGACCACCAGCTACTTCAAGAACACAACATGATAAAAAAGAATCCTACAAAAGACTCAAACTTTATGGTTGTTCTTATACTGCTAATCAGTCAAAAGAAGCTACATGCGACTCAGCACTCACTGCTCTCATCACTGATCTTTAACTACTAGTTATGAGAGATATTTAGGTGGAAATGGAATGTTTAGCAGTAACTGAAACTTCTCTGGATTGATTTACCTTGAACAATCGATTAGATCATTTAAACGTAAAGATGCAAGTAGAGATTAGTGAAAAGTCCCAGCTCTTTCAGCTTCAGACAACGAAGCATCCGGGAGCAGTTAGAAAGTGCATTAATAACTAATTAATCACTACCATCTTCTTTTCAGTTACGTTTCGTGTCTCATTGGTACGGGGGGCCCTGTTTGTGTATTTTTATGTTTTAATAGTTTTTTTCTTAAATTAATTTTTTTTACTTCAAATAATTTTTTTTATATTTTAAAAGTATTTTAATGTGTTAAGATTAAAAATGCATTAAAAAATAATTTAAAATAAAAAATCTGAAAAATAATTTTAAAATATATTTTTAACCTCGGATACAAACAAAATCGACGAGTCAGAGATTCACTTTCAAGGAGTGGTGGGGACGGCTCGAGAGATGGGTCGTTGACGTAAATGGAAGAAGCACACGTTCTGGAATTTGAGGAATAATAAGGACACCCTCCCTCCCTCCCTCCCTTAGTGGAGAATCTTAAAATTGATATGCGTGGATGATTGAAAGGGATACCTTAAAGCTTACAATTTAATCATTGGCCACATATACATTTAATTTGTTGCGAGTACTTGTCTCCTACCTAAGCTCAATTAGACCACTCCCCTAATTTGTAGCCGTCTAGGGTTGGTTTCCAGCTAAGAATGTGTTTAGCAGTGTGATTGCGATTACTTTTTAAATAGTTTTTCGTGTTAAAATACATGCTAATGATGTTTTTTTATTTTTTAAAAATTATTTTTGACATCAGCACATCAAAATGATTTGAAAACACTAAAA
The DNA here is from genome assembly GCA_015852605.2 of Populus deltoides. NCBI lineage: Eukaryota > Viridiplantae > Streptophyta > Magnoliopsida > Malpighiales > Salicaceae > Populus > Populus deltoides. Next base: position 1,436,141 of record CM027579.2, read on the forward strand.
ATATATTAATTTGAAGTTAATAAAAAAATAAAAAATTTTCAAATTTTATCAAAAACGCTTTTGAAATGCAGAAACAAACAGGCCCAAGCTACAATTTCATTGAAGTAGAAGATCCATGCTTAACATTAGGGATGGTACGATATCGTTTCACTTTTTTGTTCCTAAGAATCAAATTTGAAAACAGAAACCACTGAATTAGCATAATAATAAGGCTAATTAGAGAGAAAATGGAAGTTATGGGTTGAAAAGGCGAAAGAAATTAGGTTGCTTTTGTAGAAAAAAAAAGAAATTAATGATAAAAACATGTTTGGTTGAAAAGATATAATCCCATAAAAAATTTCAGAATAAATTTTTATACTTTTAAAATAAAATGTATAGAAAAACATGTACTTTCCATTCTTATTGTCTTCATCTTTTTTGTTTCAAGACAACAACCAAACTAAAAACTATTATAACGAAAATATATTTGATTGGAGAGATAAAAATAAAGTTTTTGTGACGATATTTTTAAAGTGAATTTTTATATTCTCAAAACACGATCAAGTACATAAAAATATATATTTTTTATTTTTATTGTCCCAAGACATTAATCAAATTAAATATTATCTTAACGATAACACGAGAAAAAAGAAATAACCTAAAACACACTTACTACTAAAAATCTATCTTTTGATGCAATGTCTCAACTAACAAAGAGAAATTAAACGACAACCCTTGTCGTATTTCATTCTCAAATCAACAAGAAGCTAGCTAGTGTTACTTGAATTAAAGGGAATCTCTCTACCTTTGCTCCTCGTGCTAAATAAAGAAAAGTTTTTGATGGAGTTGCTTTGAAGTAATACTAGCGAAGAACTCAAGAGAAAAGACTTGTATATATAAACAGGTGGAATACTTTAATTAATTCATGTAGTTGTCAATAATGTTTAGGAAATAGTTTTGGGTTTTTTTTTATTTATTATTACATATAGGAAATCTTAAATAATGTTTAGGAAATTGTTTTGGGTTTTTATCATTTAATTTTATATATTCATAGTTTTTTCTTAAATTTAGAAAGGAAACGTGAATAATTAATTAATGGAGGACTGGTGATGGCTGGCTGTGCCATCATAATTACATGGAAACATTAACAAGGAGGAAAGCAAGCAGAAGGACAAAGAAAGGATGGTTGCTGATGATCGATCCATGCATGTCGTTCGTATTAACACTAATCACCGTTTTAATTAATAATTAAAGCACCCAATTAACAATCTAAGTAATTAAATAATACTTCATGAGCAATCTAAATGTCATACCAAACATTTTGACAAATATTTATTGGGTTTGTTAAGTGATGTGACAATTATTCTAATAGTAATTAATTATATCAAATTAATTTGTGGACAACGTTTTCCCTGTCGTGCGTGTTCTTACAGTCAATGAGTAGTAATTAAATTCATGATGTTAATAAATTACGCAATTATTAAACATGGCCAGACTCTACGAGTTCATCCGAGATCTAGATTCAGGTTTTACAAAAATTATGGGAGTTCAACTGGTATTATCTTATTAAAAATCTAAATTAACTTGTAATTGAATAAAAAATATATGATTTTTTTTTTATTTTAAAAGGGTTTAATTTCTTTTCAAAAGCAAGATTATTTCGTTTTTTTTTTTTAATCGGTGAAACCTGTCCAATCTAGAAACTTGTGATGGGTTAATTTTAAACCAGGTTTAATAACTATGATTAATTATATACCTGCTAATACATGCTTGGAGCAGAACAAACAAATTAAGGTTTAATAATTAGTAGGAACTAAATTAATTAAGCGATTCAATGTAAAAATTATGGGAGTTGAACTAGTATTATTTTATTAAAAATCTAAATAGACTTGTAATTGAATAAAAAATATACGATTTTTTTTTTATTTTAAAAGGGTTTAATTTTTTTTTTGAAAAGAACATTATATTATTTTTTAAAAAAATTAATATAAACCTGTCCAACTCCTAAACCTAGAACTTGTATATATCAGGTTAATCTTAAATCATGTTTAACAACTATAATTAATTATAAACCTAATAATTTGAATAGTAATACAAGCATGGAGTAGGACAAACAGATTAAGGTTTAATAATTAGAAGAAACTATGATTAATTAAAACAAAAGGCGACCATTAATTTTCAGTCATTTTCTCGAAATTTCAAATGATATGTAAAATAAATAGCATGTGATCACGAACTATATATAATATTTTGCTGGTGGTATCTATCTGCAAATAACTGGTGAAAAATAGTGGTTATGATCTGTCGTTGTAATCATAATACGACACCGTTTTATTAGAAAGAAGAAAAAAAAAACTTTGGTGGCTGAAACGCACGGCCAATTCATCATCTGTAGTGTATAGCAAGGACTGATTTGAGATGGACAAAAAAGATATTGTACTTGTTTAGGAATAATTATTGTAGTTAATTAATTAGCAATTGCTAATAATTAAGATTCAATTAATGGATATCTATTAATTAAATTAATTACTAAACCACCTCTAAATAGGTAATCGAAGGCATTGATTGGATGTTCTGGATCCAACTTAAATGAAGTGGTAATGATCATCACTTTAATATAGAGCGTAATTAATATTGTTGTTTATTTGATAGTAATAATATTTTCTCACTTATTTATATAAATTAATTAAGACTGAATTTCAAATAAATAAAAACAATGAATAACTCGATCCTAATTAATTGTTTGATGCAAATTGCCATGCCTAAAGGCTTTCCCTCATCGAAAATATCATTTTATTCAAGAAATATTTGAAAGGGGATATAAAGAATATTGATGCAATATTTAACCCTCAACATTTTCTATGAACATAAACCTGCTCTTAATTATTGAAATATTTTTAACTAATTGAAACCATTTTTGAAGGAAAAAAAACTTCAATCATTATATATCTTTATGCATGGAATCCACTCATTCAACATATTATATATATTTGCCGTAAATTAATATTATTAATTACTCTATTTTTACCCATAAGAAAGACCGTAGATGGTTCAATTTTCTTCACGAATGATTGATTTTATGACAAGGGAAAAAGGAAAAGAAAAAAGAAAAGAAAAGAAGGGAGCTGGGTAAAGAAAGAAAGAAAGAAAGAAGATTGTAGGGCGTACCTGATGAACACTGAGAATCCAAATTGTTACTACTCCTGATGATAACGAGTATATATTAAGTATTAATTAAATTACTTCAAAGTAATTGCAATATATGGAATTAATATATATTAGCAGAGAGAAGCAAATTAGATATATAGTAAATTAATATACTTGCAGGGATGGATCGATTGCATGCATGGTGGTACTGATGATCGAGAAATTAAATGGTATGCACAGTTATACCTTGAGTTACAGCATTTCTTGGAGGAATTGTTTTCGAGATTTATGACCACGACGACAGCCTTGTGTGCCTGTGCTAGCTAGCCAAGGAGAGCTGTTGATAAAATGATCAATAATATTCAGCAAGATCAGAGGAAAGGTAGAAGATTTCCTTTGAAGTAACACTAGCTTCTTGGTGATTTGAAAATGAAATATGAGAAGGGTAAACGTTTCTGTTTGTCGGTTGCAACTTCGGCATCAAATGATAAGATAGTAGAAGTAAGTGTCTACACACACACACAAATATATAAGTGCCGTTGTTGTTGTGATTTAGTGCTTGTGTGTGAACGGGAGTGATATATTGCGGTTATATTTGTGTTTATAATGTTAGAGAATACTATAAATTATATTTTAAAATTTTATTTAACAATTTAAGTTTTTAGGTTGAGATTATTGTTTAATATGATATCAGAGCCTTGATAACGAAGCGGTCACAAGTTCGAATCTTACTATCCTTATTTAATTGATAAAAATTAAGTACAAGGTAATATAGACCTATGCAAGTTTCAAGCCCAAAGAACCTTCACTTGAGAGAGTGTGTTAGAGAATAATATAAATCATATCTTGAAACCCCATCTAACATTTTAATTAAATTTTTGGATTGTGATGGTTCTTTGATGTTCAAATCAAAAGCATAGTAGATGCAACTAGAGCCGCGCTCGTGTTCTTAAACAAAGTCTCAGGGTTATTTCCTATTTCATAATTAATTTCTCACTATGTTAATATGAAGATAATGTTTTGTTATTGTCTTGAGATAGAATAAATGAATAAAATTAATGACATGTTTCCATGAACAACAAAATTGTCTTGTCTTAGAGATTTTGTTGTTTATATCTTTTTAACAATAAACACGAAACGCTAGATGTTGTTGGGAAAGTAATTGTGGGAATTATTCTAGCATTGATTTTCTTAATTACCTATTTTTAGATTCTCTTCGGTTAAATAATTAATTAATGGATGGGATCATCGATCGATCGATCATCAAGTGAGAATTAATCGTGTTGTCCCTTCACAATTAGGCGCCTACACAAGCAGTCATGATCCTTTATGATGGCATTATTTAATTAATTAGGAGTGAAATCCAGTCAAGATCATCACCTCCTAAATATTAATGACATTAACAAACAAACACAAATCTTAATTATGGTCAGATTCCATGAACAACAAATCCAAAATAAGTAGTAGTGGTTGGGAGGTCGGCCGGGGAAAGGAGCAAATGAATTATCCATTTTCTGTTACTCCAAAGACGTGTCCAAGGCTATGATATATCATTAATTACTTCCTGTTCTTGTTCTTGTTCTTGGACATTATTTCGCCTTACATTTTGTTAAGTTAGTTAATTAGTTTCCTTTTTTAACTTACTTTAGAGAGTTTGCGAGTACAATTAACCTACTCGCTGAAAGCTGCTTCATTGTTGAAGACTTTAAGCTCCCCCCTCTCGTATCTCTCATTTTTTTTCTTTTAATTTTATTTATAGAATGTTTTTTTTTCTTCATCTGGGTTGTTTTTATACCGGTAAGATTGATTGGATCGTATCAAAACAATCCTCGTACAATTTAATTTTATACTCGTTATAGATAAGGAATCGAGTTTAGAGTTTTTTCTTCTTTTAACCTTGATACTCTTTTTTTGATTTTATTTTTGAATTATTTTACTAGTTATCTGGATTGTTTTTTGATTGATCAAATCAAATGAATTATGTTAGAAGATTTTTTTATATCCGACCCGCAAATGAGCACATGACTCAAGCATGCCTTCAAAACTGAAGTTGGGATCTTGAAATTACCATATATACAGATGATATGGTCGTGTAAAACTCGTGTCTTTGGTCACTTTACAAGAAAACTCATGTACTTGATGACTTGTATCTTGTAAGATTTTTGCCCTCTATTGTCGTCTCCCTTTGACAAAGATACGCTAAATATGTGAAGTACAAAAAACAGCGGTTGTTGAAACGGTATTTTCAGATGTTAATGTGCCATCTTTAATTGATTTGCTTCTTATTATATATATATATATATATATATCAGTTATAATAATAAAGGACATGCTTAATTATGAATAGAAGCAACACATTTTGCAAACTTCATAAATGGGATTGAGTGAAATGATCAATGGTTTTTCAAACTTCATATTTTTAACAAAAATAGACATTATATTTTCTTGTCTATTTTAGACAATCATAAAATTCTTGAGGGAATTAAAAAACTCAGTGGGCATGATAAAGAACATGGGAGAGAGATTGAAGAAGAAAGAAAGGAAAGAAAGGGATTGAAATTAAACATGAAAAGGCATAAAAACTTAATTAAAAAGTGTTTCTCTACGAACAAAAAAAAAAAAAAACAAAGAAATAACATTACCAAAGTACTAATCTCCTATTATAAGCTGTTAATGACATAAAAACAGCACCATAGGATCACGTTGATGTTTTGTTATCTTCCTCCAAAAGGGAGAGACAAGAAATAATTTTTTTTTTTTTTTTGGCAATGATTAGGAACATAGATAAAAACATCAATCAATCGGTGACCTCGTGACTTGAAGAAATCAATGGATATTAATCGCAGCAATACACAGAATTACTCTTTAATTTATGGTGAAAAGATAATATTTATACATAGATCGAATCCTCTACTCTCATCATACCCTGCAGAAAATATATAGTACTGCTTCCAAACCATGCACGCATATATATATATATGATCAACAAAGGCCTCCAATGTTTGATTCAGGACGATGAAGCACTTGTATGTAATGATACCAAGGAAGCGTAGACACCATCGTTGATATTCATCAAAGTGTCATGCTTTCCCTTCTCTGCAATCACACCATTCTTAACCACTGCTATAACATCAGCATTCTTGATCGTGGATAACCGATGGGCTACTATCACAGTGGTTCTATTCACCATAACTTTTTCCAATGCATCTTGAACTACTCGTTCAGATTCTGCATCCAGAGCACTGGTTGCTTCATCTAGCAGTAATATTCTCGGAGCCTTTATGATCGCACGTGCTATTGCCACTCGTTGCTTCTGTCCACCAGATAACTGGATGCCTCGGTCACCTACAACCGTGTCATAACCCTGCGCAATATTTTCTGAAAACAATCACCCCCGCAGGCATTTATGATCATGATTGTTATTATTCCAGTTGATATCGTATAGTAAGTAATTTGAACTTATCTTTCCTTAGAAATGCTGACAAAAGCTTATTATGACAAGTCTTCTTACGAACCTGTTGTAAGCTACTGATGAACGTGTGGGCATTTGCCAATTCTGACGCAGCTAAAATCTCTGCCTCCGTTGCGATTCCTTCCTTTCCATATGCAATGTTGGCTCGGATAGTGTCGTTAAATAACAAAGGCTCCTGGCTGACTAGGCCCATTTGCTGTCTTAACCACTTGATTTGTAGCTTCTGGATTTCAACTCCGTCTAATGTTATGTAACCTGAATCAGGATCATAAAATCTCTGCAACAATGAGATCACTGTTGATTTCCCACTGCCACTTTCTCCAACTAGAGCAACTGTCTGAAAAATGAAATTTATACAATTAAATACAGAAGAGATTATGGTACCATGTGTAGTTCTGGTTCTAGTCTTAACAGCGCACGCTTGGTCTAGAAATGATTGCACTAAAAAACATTGAAGGAAACTGACATAGAGTTACCTTGCCAGAACGAATTTTTAAGCATAGATCTCTGAAAATTTGGACATCAGGTCTTGTGGGGTATATGAAACTGACATGTTGAAACTCAATATCTCCTTTAAAATTTTCTATTGCTGTCCCAGAATCATCAGTAGAGTCTATTTTTGACTTTCGGTCTAGAATTGCAAATACAGAAGCTGCAGCAGACTTTGCTTTCATGATATCAGGACCGAGGGAACTTGTTTGAGAAATCCCAAATGATGCCATAGTGAGAGCAAAAAATACCTGCAAACCAACAATAGTTTATAATTGGTAACCTTAAGGAATCATTTTACTTCTCATGTGCTCAGTTAGTGAAGTTGGAAATGGAAACTTGTAAATCCTGTCAAGGCAGAGAAGAGACTTACGCGAAAAACCTCAGAAAACGTTGTTGCGCCAGCATTGACAAGACGGGATCCAGCATAGAAACAGGCAGCATAGACTGAGAAGAGCAAGAAGAAAGATAGTCCAAATCCTATCCCACTTACCAACCCTTGCCTCATACCTGTCTTCAAGGGACCTTTGCAAGCCTGTTGGTAAAGTCCGGTCACTTTCGCTTCGGAACAGAAAGATGCAACCGTTCTAATGTTCCGTACTGCATCATTTGCAACTTGACTTGCTTCCTCATACATTTTCTGTAACCATCTAAACTTAATTACTGATATTGCGTGTCTATTTGCATGATATGTAGAATAATCTTACAGATTGACTAACCTTTGCATCTGCGCTGAAACCTTTCATGAATTTTTGTTGAATAAATCCATTAACTCCTAGAATAGGTAGCAAGGCAAGCATGATGAAAGCCAGTTGCCAACATGCTTGAAAGGCGATAAACAAAGCAACAACTGCAGTTCCAAGATTTTGAACCAGCATACCAAGTGCGTCTCCAACCAGACCTTTCACCATAGCTGCATCTGCGGAAAGTCTTGCACCAATTGCACCACTTGAATGTTCAGGTTGATCAAACCATCCTACTTCCATATAAATCACTTTCTCAAAGCACATTGATCGAATCCTTTTTATCAATTTACAACCAGCCACTGCAAAAAGAGAGTGCTTTACGGGCTGAATAAATAAAGATATCACGCCGATACCAACGAACATTAATGCCCAAAATTCTGAATCCTTTTTGAGTTTATTTGGTGGCTCAAAAAATGTTTTGATCATAGAAGAGACCAGTATTCCGAAAACAGGTAATATTGCACCAGCCACTATAGCAGCCAATGCAGCTAGCACTAACACCGGGATCTCTGGTTTGTTAAGATAGGCTAGGCGAAAAAGTGGGACTTCTGGAAGTGGTTCGGATGGCTCTGAATCAAGAATATAGGGTTCTGCTGTTGCTGTATCTGGAAGATCCATTACAGTGGGCACACCAAATGCAGCTGAGAATGAGTGACGACTACTGTGTCCAAGGGATGAGCCTCGACTCATTGATCGTGGGAAAGATGAGCGTTTACTTGAATGTCTATCAGAATCTGCTAAGCTTTCTGGCCCATCTGGATTATTTAGAACATCATTATTTTTTGCTGTCCTCATTTCCTGCAATCTTATAAGCTGATAATATGCTCCCTCAGGATCTTTGGTCAGCTCCTTGTGAGAACCTGGTCAGTTAATGTGAATCAGGATGCAGTAATCTATGAGTGTGAGAGACAGAGAGGGAGGGAAACACTTTTTTGTCATCCTAAAGTAAGGAATACTTATTAATCAACAAAGTGAAATAATCAAGAACAATTTGTTTTCCACTACATTATACATTAATCAAATTTGGTAACCAATTAAGAGAGAGCAATTTGAGCAAAAGCAGTACCTTTTTCAACAATTTTCCCATGGTGAAGAACGGCAATTGCATCAGCATTCCTTACTGTACTCAAGCGATGAGCTACAACAACTGTGGTTCGGTTGATCATAATCCTGTCTAATGCCTCTTGCACAATTCTTTCAGATTCTGTATCAAGAGCACTTGTGGCTTCATCTAGAAGGAGTATTCTTGGATCTTTTAGAATTGCTCTAGCAATAGCAATTCTCTGTTTTTGGCCGCCAGATAGCTGAGTGCCGTTCTCCCCAACCATCGTGTCAAGTCCCTGAAAGCATCTACTCTTGTTAGTTAACAATGATAAATCACCCAAGCACCCAGGTTTGTTGTCTTATTAAGTCTGAAAGCCACACACAATGGTTCTACTGATATTATATTAACTTAAAAGCTTTCTTGGAATAAAAATTCCAAATAAAAGAAAACAAATTTTAATTGCATCTCTATTTAAACCTGAGGAAGTTTATCTATGAACTTGGCAGCATTGGCAAGTTCAGCAGCAGTTTTGATTTCTTCACTAGTTGCACCATCCTTCCCATAGGCAATATTATCTTTAATGCTACAAGCAAACAACACAGGTTCTTGGCTGACCAGGCCAATTTTCTGTCTAATCCATTTGAGCTGGAACTCTTTGAGGTTAACGCCGTCTATTAGAACTTCGCCGGCGTGCGGGTCGTAAAACCTCTCAATCAAACCAATAATTGTAGATTTCCCACTTCCACTCTTTCCAACCAAAGCTGCAGTTGTACCGGGAGGTATTGCGAGAGAGAAGCCATTGAATATTTGCTCATCGGGTCTTGCTGGATAACTGAAATGAATATCCTTCAGTTCTATATCTCCCTGAATATCATCTAGTGTCCGTCCGCTGCTGTTGTAAGAATCTATTTGTGACTTTCTATCAATTACCTCGAACAACTTAAACGCTGCAGCTCTCCCAGCAGAAAATGCACTTAAGCAAGAAGATGACTGTCCTAGAGACCTGACAAACAAATAAATCAAAATGATTTAAGAAATAAAGTAAAATGTTCTTAACACAACTCAAGAGAGATTGATCTTTCAGAAAAATGAAAAAGATGCAGACTGCAACTTACATGGAGCCGGTCAACACTGCAAAATTTACATTTACAACATCTCCTCCATTATATCCATTATTCAGAATCATTTTAGCACCAAACCATACAGCCAAAGCGTAAGTGGAGAATACAATAAGTGAAACCACACCAAAACCGACTCCTGTAGTCAAGCCCTCTTGCACTCCAGTTTTGACAGCTTCGGTCAAAGACTTGTTGTATTGAACCAAAGCTTGCTTCTCCCCTGTAAATGATACAACCTGCGTTGGAAATGGCCATCATGATCATGATTCTGAAATGAAGTGGCAAAGAAACTATTTCTTATCCAATTGCGCATACCGTTCTGATGGAACCAATTGACTGGTCCACGATATTTGCTGCATGTGAATAAGCAGTTTGCCCACGGGATGCCATCTTTGACACAGTAATGGCCATGACGGCACCAGATAGGACGAGAAGGGGAATGGAAGATGCCATGACAAGAGTAAGTTTCCATCCCTTAATAAAGGCTATGACAAAACCTGCAGTGAATGTTGTAAATAGCTGCAAGAACTTTCCCACCTGCAACAAAAATTAACAGGTAAGATGATACATCAGATTCTATTTACTAGCATATTTCTAAGAAAATATATGTCAATACCTTCTCACCCATGGCATCTTGAATTAGAATAGTGTCACCCGACATCCTCCCAATAATTTCTCCTGTGTGAGTTTCGTTATCGAAGAAGCCGATTTCTTGCCTGAGAATGGCTCCCAAGTACAAATTTCTTATTCGCGCAGCCTGTCTCTCCCCGGTGACCATCCAACAAGATACCTCTGGTACAAATCAAAATCAGGTATTTCAGTTCTCAATTTAGCTCTAAGCCTCTAACAACTTTTTTAAGGATTAAGCCATGACTGGTGAATAATAATGTGGACATACGAAGGAATGCTGCAGCCATGGCACCCAGTCCCAAGTAAACAAACTTCAGAGCTACCTGAGGATATGGAAAATATGGATGAGTTACAACTAATAATGGGTTCCATAACAGGATAGGATTACATAGCGATCATCTTCCTTGAGGAGATTACCAGGCAATAGGTAAAGTTGGGTAGTATTACCAGGCAATAGGTAAATGCAGATAGTATTAGCAAGAGCAAGTTACTTGAAAATCCAACCAATCCAAATCACAAGTAGTGGTTACTATACCTTGCAACAAAATTTTCTACACAGAATACTCACCCTCAGGTTGCAGAATGTTAGTGTGGAAGTAAGTTCAAGTTAAAGAACTTAAATATATACTGCAATTTCATATGTATCAGATGACGCATCGATATGGATGAGTTGAGTTGTTAGCAGAATATAGTTGCTATACCTGGGAAACTTCATGAGTCACTTCTTCAATGTTCGTACTAGTACTTCCAAATGCATTTACTACTTGCCCAAATAGTATCGTCATGATGGGCATGCAGGTTCCATTTCCAATTGCAGCAATGGTGCCGACAAACATTAATAGATAATCTGTGGGGTCAGCAAAGGAGAAAAGCTTGTAATATGGCACTACATTAGTGCTTTCCTTTTTCTCCTTGCTCTTTTCTGCGGCTTGGATCTCTGACTCCACAATTTCTGAATGGCTCGTTGTTGCTGCAGCCTGCTCAAACTTTCTGTCTCCTTGCAAACCATTTTCATCAGCCATGTTGTCTCCAATGATTCTTTGTTATAGTTGACACGGGGTGCTTTGGAGAACCTTTATGGTCGGATTACAGCTGCAAGAGAAACAATATCAACTGCCTCAATTGCCAAATTCTTGATAAGAGCTAAAATATGAATTCATTCCAACAATGCTTTGACAAATCTTTATTTTCTGGAAGCCTATATCTTCCGAAGCACTATTGAATTTATTGAAAAGAAATGATTTTGATTTGGAAACAAAACGCTGCTGCTTAAATCCTAAGAGTCAGAAAGGGAAATTCTGTGAAGGTTGCCGCTGCTTAAAGCTCAAGCAGACAGGTATTATGAGAGCGGTAAAATAGAATGGAACCAAGCTGATTCTAAATGCCAGAGAACCTGACCTGCCAAAAGATTCAAGGACAACTTTGAGGACATGTTTTCAAACGGGACCAAGAGGCAAACCCAAGTAAGAGAAAAGAAAACAACAGGGAAGACCAGGTCGGGTTGCCACAGTCATGATTGATCGGTACAAATTAGTACAATCGCAGTTCAACAAATAAGATAGAATTCATAACCCATGTTGAAGAAGAGAACCTTATTAAGGACTATAAAATGGCAAGGCTGGAAAAACTCCTTGCAGACCTCGAGGCATATATACCGATTCCTGACGTGTCAGAAGAACTGAATGAATGACCTCAATTCCCCACTCCCCCCTTTAACGACTAGCTAGTAAAGACTAAACTTGGATGCCATACAGCTTGTAGAGAAGACAATTCACTAAGAGATGGAACAGAAGAACAACTAACATTGGGGCTAAGGTATATGAGATCAAAATTGAAAACACGTATCAAAAGTGGAATTTGATGTCATCAATTACCACTTGTTCAACCGATTCAAGGAGTGTGAGCTGCGTTGACACTGCATTTGTGCTTGTCCCCTGCTGTTATATGTATCAACCCCATTAATGTCATCCTTCACTGACTACACTTTATAAGCAACATGGGCTCTATCAGAATATATATGCCAGGTCTGAGACTACATGGTTAAATTTTAGCCAGCTAGGTTTTCAAGATTGAATGAGTCATTTTAAGTTTTACGAGTAATATATTCAAAGTGTAATATCAGAATTCGATCACATCCTGTGTCACTAGCCATTCTATTCTAGCTTGCTCCATATTTTATCTAAATGCTTCCGATTACGCTAGCTACCTGGGGGACCGCAATATATGTGTGTATATATATATATATATATATGTTGATTGCGATCCTCCTACAACCTCACCCGAAACACTATATTTATCTATCTATATAAAGAAAAAGACTGGTTTGGAAATTGTTCTTATCATTGTCCTACATTGATCATAGCACATGCATATTAGTTGATGCCCTCACTAGCTCAGCCCTATATCCCTATATATATATGTATATGATCAATGCAGCGCGCTGCACATGCAGGAGCTAGCTAAGATATATACAAGAGCAAATGATATTAAGAAAAGTATTAATTAGGCAAGAAGACATGGTCTGTGAGGGAAGAGATACGGCAGCGATGAGGCCAGCAGATTCGAAACTGGGATTATTCAACGAATTAGCATATTTTTAATGTCAATGCGGCCAATATAGCATTGTTGCATCCCATCATCATCAAAAGATACAGCATATATATATGTATAATGAATTCTTAATTTTAATTACCATGGAGTTGAGCAATATAAATTTGCAATTCAACTCTTTCTCTGTAGCCTCATTTGCAATAATTAATCTAGAAGCCAATTTAGAACCTTGGATTGGGACATTAAAAAAAGGAAAGAAGAAACACTCGTCAGGATTAAATGGCAAACTCTGGATGTCTTCAAGTTAATGAGTAACACATGGAGAGAGTTGCCGGGTTTTGAAGCCATATATATGCGGAGCATGTGCCTGAAGAAGCTCAATGAGTGTATATTTTCAGAAAAGGATAGAGAGAACCTGGCAAAGGTTAAGCCAAAAACATTCCCGCATCTGCATATTTTTGTCTTTTGCGTACAACAGAGAATTAGAAGAAGAATCTGTTTCTATTGTTTACTGACCGTCCGTCCGTCCTTCATTATTATTATTATTATTATTAACTAATACTTTTAAAAGGCACGGGAAAGTACTGTATCTTTCCCCACTTTACATGTTTTTTTTTTGTTTTTTTTTTATTTTCTATTTATTTTTTGTTCTTTTTTTTTCCCCATATTTTTTTCGTTTTTATTTTTTCTCTTTTTTTGAGCTTTACATGTTTTTTTTTCTTTTTTTTCCAAGATTATCTTTTTTTTTTCTTTTTTATTTTTGTGTTTTTTTTAAAATTATCTTTGTCGTTTTTTCTTAATATTAAACTGGTTGAAAATTTAATTTTGTAGTTTTTTTTTAAAATATTATGGATTACTACAATGTTTCCATACATGACTTTTTTTATTTTTTTTTATTTTTGAATTTTTTTTTCAAAATGGTCTTTGTCAATTTTGTTTCGTAGTTTTTTTCTTTAAAACACTGTGGATTGTTATAATATTTCCCCACATGGTTTTTCTTTTGCTACAATGTTTCCCCATTTATTCTTTTTCAAAATTATCTTTGTCAATTTTTTTTTAATATCGTGCTAGTTGAGAATTCAGCTTTAACTTTCCTCGCATGTTTTTTTTCTATTTTTTTAAATTATTTTTCTTTTTTTTTCCAAAATTGACTTCTTCTTCTTTTTTTCATTTTTTTTTGTATTTTTTTTCAAAATTGTTTTTGTTAATTTTATTTTTTTAATATGGAGTTGGTTGAAAATTTAGCTTTGTAGTTTTTTTTCTTTAAAACACTGTGAATTGCTACAGTGTTTTCCCACATGGTTTTTTTATGATTTTTTTTTCCAGAATTGTCTTTGTCGATTTTATTTTTTTCATATTAAGCTGGTTAAGAATTTATCTTCGTAGTTTTTTTCTTTAAAACACTGTGGATTGCTACAGTGTTACCCCACATGATTTTTTTTGTTATGATTTTTTTCAAAATTATCTTTATCGATTTTATTATTTTTAATATTGAGCTGGTTGAGAATTACAACTGTAGATTTCCTTATGAAACACTATAGATTGCTATAGTGTTTCCCTACATGATTTTTTTTTTCCTTTTGGTTTTTTTTGTTATGATTTTTTCCAAAATTTTCTTTGTTCATTTTATTTTTTAAATATTAATCTGGTTAAAAATTTAGCTTTGTAATTTTTTCCTGAAAATATTATGGATTGCAATAGTTTTTCTCCATATAATTTTTTTTTTATTTTTTCCACAAACCCACGACAATACACAAGCATACCACAAGCCCGCGACATCGCGCGGGCATGACATCTAGTTCTATTCTTTAAAATGCGATGTAAAAACACTATGCAGGTACTGTATATATAGTTTTTTTACACTATGGATCACACCATATATATAAAGTGTTTGCACTGTGGATAATACTAGAGCACCATGAGAAACGTTGTCTTTTCTTTCAAAAGTTGTTGGGTTTAGTCACCAAGGCAAATCCAAGGCTATTAGGCATGGATTGGCGATCAGACCCAATGCTATTGGGTCTTGGCTTCCCGATCTAATGCTATTGGATCTAGCTTAGCTGCCAGACCCAAGACACTTAAAATATTCTCTATACTCTTTATATTTTTTTAAAAAAGTTGAAAAAAAATTATTGACTCATTATGAAGCGCGGATCAATAAGCTAATATTAAAATAATTACTTGAAACCTAAGAGTCCTCAAGGGTGGTGGTACTATTTTTTTTCTAAATTTAAAAAATATTAAGAGTATGGATATTTTTTTATCTGTATTATTAAATCCAATCAAGTGGTTTGATTTTGAAATCTGACAATTTGATTTCTTAGTTATCTCAAGTTTCAAATTAAATCGTGTGGGAGCTAATCCAAAATGAATCATTCAATTTAATAATTCAAAAACAACTTGGATGACTAGTAAAAATATGACATATCTTTAAAAAAAACTTTAAGATAATATTTTTTTTTAATATTAAGATAATGCTAGATTGGATCAACCCCGGTCATCCTGCAACCTGGGTCATGGACTTTAATGAGTTTAATAACTTTATTGTTTTTATAAATTATTTTTATTTAATTTTACGATAATATTAGATGTTTGCAAAATTGAGGACCAACCCTAAAAAAAGATGTTTATTTGAGATCGTGATAACTCTATATAAATTAGAAAAAAAATAGCATGAATTCTAATTCAATATTGAAGAAGAGTGAAATAAAAAAAACAATTAGAAAAACTAAAAAAATATCAAAATTAATAGATAAACATATTAAATTCGTGAATTGGATAATTTGATTCAACATATCAACCCGCAAACCAGGTAATGGATTCTATTAAGATTAATAGTTTTTTTTTCTTTCTAATTGACAGTGTTTCCCTATTTTTTTTTTAATAAATTATCAACTCTAAATACGCAACCACCCACCCATCCGACAACGTATTAGCTTTAAACTCCCAATACTTAATTAATTTACGATTTGGTTACATGGGAAGGTGCATTTTCAATATTATTGAAATAAGCTACAAGTTAAGAAGTGGAATCTTAAGTTGAGATAATCAAGTTAGCTAACTGCCAATTAATTTAATTAATGCCTAAAAAACCCAAGTTGTTCCTTTTTCCCTGTTAATCGAATCTTTTATTCCCTAATTTCATGGGATATGGTTTGAAATTGTAGATTGAAGAATAAAGGACGAAATTGTAAAACTTGAAAAATAAAGGACCAAATTGATACATTAAAGGGAATTAATCATGTTAAGTTGGAGTACGTTATCTTGATTCCTTACAGAATCATTCATCTTTTAAAATGATATATTTGTTAGATTACCAGACAAATTAATTGGTCAGTGAAAATTATCAACAGCGATGCTAGAAATTGGAGTGCTGCAGCCTGCAAATTTTTAGGTGGACGACGTGTGTTGCACACATTTTTTAGGAAAGAGAAGACGTATAGTTTGAGGAAATTTATGGACGATACGTCGTTTGCTTCCTTTAAAAAAACAAGGGATTTACAGGCTCACATGATTAGCCTCTTTTCTTTTTTTTCTTTTTTAATCAAATAAAAAGAAACAAAGCTGGAGAGGGAAACATGATCCCTTGACATTAAAATATAGACAAAATTGGTTGACTAAGGAACCTGTAACTAGAACAGGTGCTGAAGTTAACCAACAGAAGAGCCATGCAGCGCCAAAAAAATCCAGCCACAATAGCATATCAGGAAGAAAAGAGAGGCCAGGCCATTCCGAACCCACCTGTCAACAAGGACAAAAACCATAGATTCAGCACTGTATCCTAAGACCAAGCAGAAGCCAGATCAACCAAGATTAAGACAATTGTAATCCTTCTCATGAAGGTGAAAAACTATGAAGAACATCACTTGGAATTTCCGGAAGAGAGATTCCATGGAGATGCAAGAGGATTATTAGCCTTCTTTTTAACAGGCCAAGCACCTGTGGTGGCTTAACCAGGCCTAAGCATCTGGCCTTTATGTGTTTTTTCCTCTGTTATCTCAATCAAAGTGGTGGCTTAGCAGGCCTCTGCGTCTAGCTTCTTTTTCCCCCATTATAATTTCAATTAAAATTTATTAAAATAATTAATTAATAATGTATTTAGGTTATATTATATTAAATACAACTCATTTTTTATATAGTGGTTTTCATGCATATATATATATATATATATTTTATAATCATATAATTAAATAAAAATAAATTATAAAAACAAAGTTATTGAATCTAATTGGATTCATAACTAAATTGTGAGTTTAATAGATTAACAAAAATTAATCTAAAAAGTTACCGTGTCAATATTTATATATATAAAAAGAAATATCATGTTGATTTTTTTTCAGTCAAACCAAGTTTATATCGTGTCGAGGGGGTCGTGTTTGAACATATTAATGTCATATTATGTTAATTCTCACTTTATTTAATTTAGAATATAAGTTAAGTAAGGGAATGAATCAAAGGGTTTCCAGGTTGATCTTTTAGACTGACTTGAGTTTAATAATATTATTAAAATATTCTCCACGACAATGTGAGAGTAGAGTATTATTCTAATGTTTTTAAAAAAATACATTCATGTCAAAATGATATTTCTATAATTAAAACTTGTTTTTTTCTTATGAAGATGATAATATGTTGTCTAAGAAATTAATATTCTAGTAAAAATTTCAAAAAATATGTAGCATATTGATAAGATGAATAGATTTTAATTAAAAAGATATATTTTTATTTTTATTCCAAATGGTCTAAATTTGTTTTTATATATATTTTTTTGCTTGCTTTCAATTTTTATTAAATAAAAAAATATTTGAAGTTAAAGATAAAAACCGAAGTTTTTCCCTCAAAATTTTAATTTTTAAAGGTATTCCCACCCTAAAAATGTTATCTATTTTGTACCTTTCTAGCTTATGTTTTTATTTATTTTCTTTTAACTTGGAATGATGATTTCAATGGAATCTAATGGATATCAATCTAAATGAGTATTGTTGAATCTAAATTTATAGATAATTTAATTTCAGGTCGGATTCGGATAACATCTGAAAAGATAAGATTGGCTTTTAGAGAAAGTAATGGATAATGTACAATGATTCCCATTGCCCTACCAGTTATGCAAAGGGTTTTATATTTTTCATGTCTCAAAAAGTAAATCTACTCGGAGAAATTCATTTTTTACCATATGCTTAGGATTTTGAGACCAATCTACTCGGAGTAGCAATTGTTAGAGCAAGTGAAGCAACTACTATCTTAGCCTATCATGTCTGTGACGGCGGAGGTTTTGGCCAAATTCTGGTTGGCGCAGCAGAGAGACACCCGTTGTGGTGCTCCATTGTCAAATTCTCCTCTTTTTGTCACACCCATGTTTGCAAATACCACTAAAAGAGCTCGGATGATGGTGGTGTGCCGTTGCAGTGTTGGAGACCAAATATTCTCTGTCACACCCTCTACTAATTACGAGTTTGATTATTTAGGGCAGAGCACTAAAGGGGATTTGAATCTTAACTTTGACAATCTTGACGCTTTTGGTAAATCTCTCTCTTTTGCAAATTCCCATGTAGGAATTGTTGTCCGCAAACAATGTCTGATTGCGTGTTTCTAGTGGTAATTGTTATTTATTGTTATTTTTTTTGACTTGTTAGTTAAAGTGTTGCACTTTCTTGTACATTCCATGCAGGAATGGATGGTCCGGCAACTTTACAAGGTCCAATTGAGGAGGTTGCAATGAAGGAGGCAGAGGAAGCTGAGGATTTGCTTAATGACTTGGGCATTTCGGTAACCCTTCTTTCCTTACCCTCTTATATTCTGTTGCTTTTCCAATGAAATGATCATAATTTATCCTCAAGTTTCTCTTTATTACTGTTTTCACATTTTTGTTTGCTGCTTCTTGTGCTCAATCTTCGATTTTGATTTATTTATTTGTATTAACCCCTTCTGCATTACTGTAATGTATTTACATGTGGTTTCTCAATCTAATTGAGAACAGCGCTTTGCGGCTTCAATATGTGAACTTCAATTCTCTTCCATTCCTGTCCTTGATGTCTACCAACTTTCGAGTTTCTCTTGTTAAGGTTCATTGTTCTAATATCATCAGATGTTTTTCAGAGTCCCTCTTCAGCAAGGAATTCATCCCGAGGTATATTTTGCAGTCGTACTTTAAATCTTAGGTCAATTAGTGCCATTGGATATGACATGGACTACACTTTGATACATTACAATGTGAAGGTGAAGAGCACTTCTTCTCTCAACATCTATCCATGATTAGAACATCAATGAAATAAAAATCTATCAATTCTACTTGTTTAGTTAGACTCATAATATTATATGGATTTGATCATTTGAGTTCTACTGATGTGTATTTATTTATACTACTGCAGGCCTGGGAAGGGCGGGCTTATGATTATTGCTTGGGAAATTTACGAAGCATGGGTTTTCCAGTTGATGGGCTTGCATTTGATCCAGACTTGGTAATTAGAGGTCTTGTTATAGACAAAGAGAGAGGCAACCTAGTTAAAGCGGATCGATTTGGTTATGTAAAAAGGGCAATGCATGGCACCAGAATGTTGTCTACTCAAGATGTCAGGTGTGCTTCGAACTTTAAATCTCTTCATTTTGATTATTGACAATCCTCTTGGTGGCATCCAAGGTGTCTGTTATACTGCAATGATGGATTCTTCCCATTCTTCACCAACAGAGTATAATGTTCTCTTCTAATCACACATCTGCTGCCAACATATAGGACGACGAAATAAGCTTTTTTTGAGTCCCTTTTTATCCTTGTACGTAGTATTTGATGGTGCATATATAGCCCGCATGCAGTCTGCTTAACCTATGATTTAGCTTCTTAAACATTTTTTATTTGATTTGGTATAACTGGAACACACCGGTGTAATATTTTCCATAGTGGTGCTTAACTTTCTATTCATGGAAGTGAGATGTATGGGAGGGAACTGGTTGATCTGCGGAAGGAGAATCGATGGGTGTTCTTAAACACACTGTTCTCTGTTTCAGAAGCTGTGGCATACATGCAGGTGGGCTGTTTCAATCCATAGAAATATTTGCCAAACTATAATTCTTTTCGTTCACTTGCCATTGAGATGTTTTGCGGCAAATAATTTGTTCTTTCTATTCTGATGGATCTTTCTGCCCCCAACTATTTCTGTTGGTTTTTCTTTCTCTTGACTAAGTAAACAATCATATAATTTAGTTGGCAAGGTTTTTCATTTAGCATGTATACTGACATTTAAAGCAAGCTTGCATGAGTATTGTGCCGAAAGCCATGTGACAACGGTTTCTAATTTCCAACCCACATTTTAAAAAACAGCCAAACTTTTAATAAAATAGTTGGAAATTCATACAGAAAATGAGAAATTTTTTGAACTTTCAGATTTATCTTTGATTAATAACTTAAACATTGGTGTAAGAGGAAAGAAAACGAAAGGAGTAGAGAGCACAAAACAATTAGCCATCCAAGATGAATCAGTTAGACCGCAATTTCTTAAATTTTAGTGGTGAGAATTCTTCAAGCACAGACAGAATGTACTCTGGTGCGTCACACATCCTGTTGTGTTAAAGGAAAGCTGTATGGAATTATGAATTTCCAGCTGACTGACAGGGCTGGTGCTTGACCAGAAATCTTATTGTATTCCATAAATTTCATCATTAATTGATGCCCGAAAAAAAGTAGCCCCTGAACATAGAGCATAGGATAAAATGTGCCCTTCTATGGTTTCTATAACTAATTTTTACGTTTTTAGCAAACTATATAAACCATGAGACTGTTCGATTAATCCTTGTTCTTTTGTGATTTTGTATATTTATCATGTCATCACTTCGAGAGCTAGAGCATTATGTCAAGAAAGGCCAAAATGCAGTTTCTCTTTTCGAATGGGGTCCCACTAGTTCTACCTCCGTTATTATTCTTGTCGCTTTCATTGTCTCTTATGAACCATCTAATTCACTGTATGCAACATTTCATCTGCTCGTGTAAGCGACTGCATGTTAATCTTTGGTAGCCTTGTCTGATTCCACTTCCAGATGGTTGTTAGATATGATGAAGGAGCTATATCAGCCGAAATATGCCCACCTGACTATAGAGGACTTTACAAGGCATGTTTTGTAGATTATCAATTGCAACAACTAAATTGTCATTAGGTATTTGCGTACCTTTTTTTTTTATACTTGACATGATTCTCAGGCTGTTGGAAAGGCTCTATTTCGGGCACATGTAGAGGGTCAGCTTAAGGTAAATATATTAATGGGAATTCATTTTCCAGTGCTTTTGGTAATTTGGTCCACAAACAATGTGCTGATTGATGGCATTTATGCAGAGTGAGATAATGTCAAAACCTGAATTGTTTGTGGAGCCTGACCCAGAATTACCTTTAGCACTGTTAGATCAAAAGGAGGTATTTCTTTGAACTCGTCATCTTTGATTAAGCACAACATTGTTATGATCTTATTCTGGGCTCGGAGATTTTCATGTGACAGGCTGGTAAAAAGCTTCTACTCATTACAAACTCTGATTATCATTACACGGACAAAATGATGAAGCATTCATTTAACAGATTCCTACCAAATGATATGGGCTGGCGAGATCTGTTTGACATAGTGAGTATGCCTTATTTGTCAGCCTTACTTCATGGCAAGTGACTGCTCTCTTCTAAGTCTCTTAAAAGAAGGCTCCTTAAAGTTTAAGGAGTAACTTGTACTAGACTTTCTTTCTTCCTAATGGCATATTACAAGTATCATTGGCATGACCAAAATTGAAAGATTCTCACTACCTTCCTTTCCCTTTAACCATACTAGTCCTAAGCTTAGACTTCTCCAATTGTTTACTCACAACATTAAATTGTTTTCTTGTTTGATTTTATGTTCAAGATATGGATCTTCTAGACTTTGATGAAACCTTGGGTCACTTGTTAATTATGATTTCTTGTTATTCTCTACCTATGTAGGTGATAATATCTGCAAGAAAGCCAGAATTCTTTCAAATGTCTCACCCGTTGTATGAGGTGGTGACTGGCGAGGGTTTAATGCGCCCATGTTTCAAAGCTCGTAAAGGTGGTTTATGCTTTGTTCATGTCCTTGTTTTATCACTATCCCAGTGCATTCTGTATGGTAGATTTTTGTTGGATGAACAGATATTCCATAATTGTGTTTGGATTCTGTGGTGTGCACAAACACATATGCTTGTGATTTTGCTGCAAATTCGGCCAAATATTGATTATAAGCAGGATCTGGTGCCTATGGATTTTGACAGCTATCATTAATTGATGCCTGACAGCTTAGGGGAAGTCTAGAAATTTTTTGCTGCAAATACATCATTTTTGGACAGGAAGTCTAGAAATTGTCCTGTCATTATTTTTGTAAGAACTAATTGTTCTTGTGCCATGAACCGACAGCAAGACTTGTATTATTGCACAGTTCAATGGCCCTTAATCAACAATTTTATGAGTTTGTTATTTTCTTCCACAGGTGGATTGTACTCAGGTGGGAGTGCTCAGATGGTGGAAAACTCCTTAGATATCCATGGGGACGAAATATTATATGTAGGTGATCATATTTACACTGATGTGAGTCAATCAAAAGTCCACCAACTATGGCGAACAGCATTGATTTGTCAAGAGCTGGAAGAAGAGGTTGGAGTTCAGATTGTCTTGTACAGAAATTATAGATTGACTAAAAAATGGTATTGAAATTATTTTTAAAAGCAGTAAAAGCAGCGTTTTCCAGGGTTGAGCCAGAAGTAATGTATCATGTCACTTGTATAGTTTTTGTTTTAAGAACCGAGAATCTTTGCCATTTCTGATATCCGTGATTGATCCAATACTGATAAGTGTTTCCTTTTTGTTGTATTGAATTCTGGATCTGCAGCATAGTGCTCTGATTCATAGTAGGGGTCATCGGGCCACACTGATTGAGCTAATTAATCAAAAGGAGGTGGTAGGGGATCTCTTTAATCAACTTCGGCTAGCTCTGCAAAGGCGAAATACAGGACGTCCTGCTCAAGTGAGCATGATTCCTTGCTTAAAATATTGCTCTCATACTTTTTTAAGCATGTTTCAGTCTATATGTGCTCCATATAGTTTCTTGTGCCTGTAATGCCTTGGACAGTGTTATCTGCACATGACCTTCAGTTCCTTGCAATCCAGTGCAAATGAACTTATCAAATGCTTGCATGAATGATTTATTGTACGAGGCTGCACCTGCAGAGTACTGTAAATCCCTAATGTATCTGCACGTAACCTATAGTTCCTTGCAATCCAGTGCAAATGAACTTATCAATTGCTTGCATGAACGATTTAGTGTACTAGACCGCACCTGCAGAACACCCTATATCCCTAATGTAGCTGGTGGCTCTAAGAAGCAATTTTAGTTTGAGTGGAGTTTTTTGGCCTGAACAAGTTGAAAGGAACAGCTGATTGGCTGACTTATCTTGCTTCATTTTGTGTACTTTCAGACCGTTTCTGCAACTAACATGGATGATCAAGAACTCACAGAAAGCATGAAAAAGCTATTAATTGTTATGCAAAGACTAGATGAGAAAATTGCTCCAATGCTAGAAGCAGATGGAGAGCTTTTCAATAAAAGGTAAGACTGGCATGGATGGTTAAATTGTAGAACCACTTATCTGCCCACTCACAAGACCATTGGTTAGGTTGCATCTTGGATATCCTTGGTAAGTTTGTCTATCAAGGAGCATCCTCCTCCTCCTTCTCCTAGGTAGCCATCATATGAAAATTATGAGTCAGTTTTCTTTGATTCCTGTTGAGACATTTTTGAACAAAGAATTCTCATTTTGCAACAGGTGGGGATTTCTTTCACGTGCAGGTCTGTGGGATAAAAGCCACTTAATGAGACAAATCGAGAAGTACACACTTCCACTTCAAAGTCCTCCATATATTTTCTGCATTTGATTGCGTGCTAACTTTTCTCACTTTTCAATGTTGTTGAAAATGGTCTGCATAATTTTAATTGCAGGTATGCTGATATATATACCTCCAGGGTCTCAAATTTCCTCCACTACACCCCTTTCATGTACTTCCGTTCACAAGAACAGGTATGATGACATTCTTCATCATGTTTTCTGATGATGTATTTATTTTCGTAAATGAACTGACCCTCCATATTTCGATTCCAATCGCAGACGTTAGCTCATGATTCGCATTCATACTACCAGACACAGATTAATGGGTCTGCCGTTGACAACCAGTGCTAATTAAGACTAATAATTTGAATTGAAACTCTGCAAGTCGTGTTGTTAACAGCTACAGCAATGCTGATGATATCATGTATGAATGTTGTTCTATACACTGCACTTATTTCAACAATAAAACCATGATTGTGTTTTGCAATGACTTGTATGTGTGTATAGTTTGGCGGTTGCCATCTATTGGCTTCTAAAGTAAGCAATGGTTATGGCGGTCTACTCTAAAAATCTATTTGGCATTTTGATAGTTGTTTTTTCAAAGGTTTTTTTTTTGCCAATGAATAATTGAAATATTTTTTTATTTTTTTAAATTTATTTTTAACATTAGCATATTAAAACTATCTAAAAATACAATAATAATTTTAAACAAAATAGATAAATACGTAATGTTTTGCAGGAAAAAAAAAAGCTTTAAACTGCAAAAACAAATGAGGCTTAACTGTAATAGATTTTTCATAGTGTGTGTGTGTGTGTGTGTGTGTGTAGCGAGAGAGAGAGAGAGAGAGTAGATAATTGGCCTGTATTTCGTCTTAGGCCATGTTTAATTATTTCATATCTTAAAAATATTAGGTTAAAAAGTTGTTAGCGTTTTTTAAAAGCAAAAAACAAAAAAAACAAAAAAAATCGGACTAAAAAATATAAAGAAAATAAAAACGAAAAGAAAAAAAATCATTTTAATCCAATCATCAAGTTAGCATTATAAACTTGTAGCATTATAAACTTGTGACATGAATTGTGAAATGTGACATTTTCATAAAAATTATATATAAAAAATAAAAATAAAAAACTCAATATTTAATAAATTTAAAGTTAAAGGTAGAAATTGAGAAAGAAAATAGGCTTAAAAAATTAAAAAAAGAAAACCAATGTTAATTTGGGCTTATATCTCATACCCGTTACTCGGGTCATGAGACGGGGTGATCTCTTCGAGAAAAATAACGAAATCCAATCATCAACAATCAAATGCTAAAAGCTGAAAATTAAAAAAGAAAATTAATTTAAAAAAATGAGAAAAAAAATTGATATAAAAATAATAAAATGGTGTAAAAGCCCCTAGCAAATCTGAGCTAGCATGACAAATGTATGACCTAAACTGTGAGGCCAAGATATATCATCATAAAAAAAACGATACTTGATCTTTAATAAACTAAATATTGAATGATAAAATCAAAAAATAAAATTGGTGAAATAATAATAATAATAATAATAATAAAATATCGATATTGATCTGGGTTCAATTTTCATACTCATTACTTGGGTCATAAGATCGAAATTACTATAAAAAAAATAGCAAAGCCCAATTCTAAACAAATCAAATATTGAAGAATAAAATTGAAATAAAAAAAACTAATTAAAAAAACCAAAGAAAAAAACAATTAAAGGAATAAGGATCAAATCTTAAATAAAAATTAAATTAAATCAAATGATAAGGGATGAAATTGAAAATAAATTTTAAAAAAAATCAAAAGAATGAGGATCAAATTTGATATAAATACTAAATATAACAAAATATTTAAGGGATGAAATACAAAAATAAGATAAAAAATAAGAATCAAAATAAATAAAGAGCAATCAAAAGAATGATGCAATTGAAATAAGAAGAAAATGGAGGACAATTCTTTAATTTGGATGGGTTGGCATATTTTCCTAGGAGAAGAGAGAGAAAAAAAAATCTAACCACCACTTAATCACTGTAATATGGCTTGCACGTGCCGCTCTCATTGACGTGCCTCTACGTGAACCATCGTCCAAAATGGTAGTTAGTTGTTTTTTATGCCAAGAAACGCTGCGCATGCTGTTCAAAAGACATAGACTCCTCCCACATGTTAGTGTGTGCGTCACACACCTGCAACAACTTTTCTCTTTTAATTTAATTTGTGAAAAATTAAGGTGTTCTTGACTCCATATGATATTAATGAAAAAACCATAACAAAAAGCCTAGAAGCCCCTTAATCTAAGTTGTAGATTTTTTTTTTTTTTACTTCTAAAAGTACTTTAGTAGTTACACTATTCTAAGAAGGATTAAAAACGAAAAAATACCCTGTTAATGAAATTCAATTTTGGTTTTTTTTTTTTTATTTTCATTCAATCTTGTAATAATAAACCTCCCAAAATGAAAGCAATTTATAAAGTTTTAATTATAGAAGGCAAAATAATAATTTTATCATGCAAGTCTATAATAAACTACGAGAAACGCCGCAATGAAACACTGATAAAGTTTATATATATATATATATATATATATATATATATATATATTTATATATATATATATATATATTTTTTTTTTTTTTTTATTTTTTTTTTTTTTTTTTTTTTTTTTTTTTTTTTTTATATATATATTAAACCTGGAAGAATTATTTAATTCGTTTGGTAAAATTAAAGGTACTAATTTATGATTTACTCAAGGAAAAAAAATTTGTAAAACCCACCCAAAACCCTGGTGATCAAAGGGGTGGCAGGAAGGCTGATGGCTCACAACCGTTGGATATTGATGGCGTTAAAGATAATCTTATTATTATATCAAATCATTATCTTTCATGTATAAAAAAAATAAATCTATTCGTTAAGAAATTCTTTTTTCATAATATCAATAACTAAAAAGAAAACATATATAAACATAATATGACCATCAAGCCAAGCACATCAGAGCAGTGGATGATTAATAAAATTATAAAATCATTATGTTATTATATCCTCGGATTTGGTTAAGTTTTAAATTAAATCGAATAGTTGACATCTTGTAATAAGTTAAAATTTGATTTAATTTTTTAATTTTTTTTAAAATATATTTTTATTTATTTAAAAAAATATTAAAATAACGTAAGTTTAGATTAATCAATGTCTAGTTATTAGACTGGATGGGTTTAGGATATGTTTAGAAATACAGTATAATTCATGTTATTTTAAATTTTGAAAAATATTTTTATTTAAAATAAAATTTATTTTTTTATTGTTAGATCATTTGAATATATCAATAATAAAAATAAATTTTTAAAAATAATATTTTATTTTAATATATTTTTAAATAAAAATACTTTGAACGCAGTATCACCACAACTCATGAACATATCCTGTAACTTTGAAAATGAGTTTTAGCCATGGGAATTAAAAACGACATGCCGTCCATGGGAAGACTTGTAGTGGTTAAACAATCACTGTGGTCTTTAAAGATGGAAAAAATCACGAGTTGTAAAAAGAGTTGAAGCAGTGACAGCAGAAACCCCCCAGCTGTGGAAGGCAGTACACACAAAAATCAGAGAAGGAAA
Source organism: Populus deltoides (assembly GCA_015852605.2). Taxonomy (NCBI): domain Eukaryota; kingdom Viridiplantae; phylum Streptophyta; class Magnoliopsida; order Malpighiales; family Salicaceae; genus Populus; species Populus deltoides. The sequence continues at coordinate 1,463,786 of CM027579.2, forward strand.
TGAACAAGCTAAGATGGGCAATGGATGGAGGGTTTTGGGATCTGGACAGGTCCACACCCAGAACCCTTGAAGGAGAAGGACGGGCAGTGCCAGGAGAACCACTTCCATTGGGTGTTTCAAGAGGTACAAGACTGTCAAGACCCAAGCAGATTGACTTCTTTCAGCGTTTTATGTTTGCCCCTTTCATCCCTTCTTATTCTGCTTCCTCCCATGGCTTGTCTCTTCAACGTGTACTCGCTCTTCCTTTCACTCAAAACTGGTATAACTTCACTACCCCTTTGAGAAAAGATTCAATTTTTAAAGTAGATGTTTGGTTGTGATGTTCTTAAGGTCAAAACGTTCAAAAAAACATGCAGGTTTGCTACATTACTAGCTCAATTCAATTTGCAGAAGTTTGTCTCTTCTTTTAAAAAGAATGGAGCCTTGCAATCTTCACGCCTAGAGAACATTAGGAAACATCTTGAGGATAAGTCCTTATATGCACTTGGATTTTGTTCAGAGCTCTTGTTAAGTCCTTGTGATACCCTTCTCTTGAGCTTGGATTTTTATGGTGATGATAACAATAAGAAACCTCGTAAGAAAGCAATCTTTCATCATAAGGCATGTGTTTGTTTGTTCGTTTTATTTAATTTTTGCCACTATGCTTTTCACTTTCTGCAATTTTGAGTGTTATTTTCATGTGTTTGCAGTTCCCAAATCACAATTTAAATGCGGAGGCAGTTTGGCCTGGACTTTACATTGACAAGGCCGGTAATTATTGGGATGTACCTTTCTCCATGGCCATTGATCTGGCGTCTCTTGCTTCTGACTCTGGTGCTAGTTATCATTTCTGTATGCATCATAGTGCCGGTCAGCCTATGCAGCTTGGAGGTGATGAGACCGTTGAGGTTCCTGCTACACTACTTCCTGGTATCTCTTTGAAAAGTGCTTTTTCCTTGAAGAAAAATGTTGAGATTTGGAGAAGCAATGCTCAGAAGTTGAAGATGGTGCAGCCCTTTGATATTTTTCTCTCCAATCCTCACATTTCGGCTTCAGGGGTCATTGGTAAATTGCAAGTTCTTAACATATTTTCTGTATGCTAATTATGAACCAGACTGGATGAGTGGCATGGGGGCATCCCTATAAATTATAGGCGCTTTCTCATTTTCTCTATTCAAACAATTGTTTCCTTAAATATACATCATGAAAATGACCTGCATTTGCATCAGTATGAAGTTTAGAGGCTTACTGCAGATGTAAATATGAGTTCTGTACATATCTAGTAATGAAGCTAAAGCCCTATCTTTGGTTGGAGCCTTGGACAAACATGCTATGGAAGTTGTTGTAGGCTTTTAGCAGTTATTGCTTCATAGTTTCGGCTCCCATCTGCCATTTCAGATGTAAATCATTTATCTGTATCTCTTACTGATATTTGAACGCATACAGGTGCTGCTGTGATGGCCTGTTTTGGGGATAATTCAGTTCGGCCACAAGTGGCAGATGAATCTCAGCAGTTTGAAGGCTTCTGTCTTCGTGCTCCTGCTGTAAAATCCACCTTATTAGTTGATACATTTTCATCTGTTTCATTTACTGCTCAGCACGGAAACTTCCAAAGACTATTATTAGATCTTACTCGATTTCATGCACGCCTGGATTTCCCTTCTGCTTCCAAATTTCTTTCAGGTGCCATCAGATTAGCACAAGACTTTTGTAATTCTCAACGGCCAACCATGGAAACAGTTCAGGCAATTTGCCCCAAGGCAACCGTTTCTTTTCAGCAGCAGGTAGGTGCTTCTAGCATGGCTGTCTTTTCCAAAATACGATGGCATATTTGCAGATGAAACTAGAGGCAACAAAAGCGAAGTTGTTAAATCAAGTCTATTCTTTGTTATTTCAAGATTTGCTTTAAGGTCACTGTTTTTAATAGGAACTTCTTTTAGTTGTATGTTTCCTGTAGAAGCATTGAACATGTACTACAGTCTAACAAGTTAATGTCAGCACTTGCATGCTGCTGGTCAACTGCTTTTTAAATATTAGCAAGAAAATATCTTCTTTTTTCCCATTTTCCTCTTCCTTCATGCACTCCTAACCTCTTTCGTGGAACTATATCTTTCCACATTGGTTGCAGATAGCAGGACCTTTCAGTTTTAGAGTTGATTCTGGAGTTGAGATTGATTGGAAGAACAAAGATTGGCATATGTGTGTGGATGATCCAGTATTTGCCATTGAGTATGCTTTGCATGTCCTTGGTTCAGCAAAGGCTGTTGCTTGGTATTCACCAAAGCATCGGGAATTCATGGTAGAACTTCGCTTTTTTGAAACCTAACTGTTTCTGTACCACCTAAGGATGCTATATTTCCAGTATTTTCTGCTGAATGCATGGAAATTCAGTTTTTCTCCTCGTGTTACTTGGTTCATTTAAGAAGGCAGTTCCCATTGTAAACTTTTGCCACCATTTATCAAAGTTATGAAGATGACTTCAATGATTCACGTTTATTGTTGAGTAATCCGACTTAATGAAAGTTGTAAATTCTGCTTTTCTATTCAAGACAATACTTTCCAGAATGAATAAAATACTGTTTATGTCTCCTTGGAACCTTCTATGGTTAAGGCTTTAATGGAAGGTCAGTATGTAAGGTCTCTAGGACTTGAATGGATTAGTGGAAGCTCAGCACTTCCTTTCTTCTCTGGCCAAACATGAAACGAATTTCTGTATTTATACAGATAAATCACGTGCGGCAAGTATAAATGCTTCACATAAAACTAAAAGATGGTCTGCAAGATTACCCTCTCTAGTGAAATAATGATTGTAATGTCCAATGGCTAGAGCATTATGACCTGCGACATGGAGAATCACGCAGCAGTAAACCGTGGTTTCTCCTCAGGGGCTGGTGACCGGTGTTCCACAGAAGCGAGGATGCATTCTTGAAACCTATTAATGGAGAATTCCACGGTTTCTCATTTGATCTACTGCAGAAATTTACATAATCAGAATACATGTGTGTTTGACAAGATATATAACTGCCTCACGCTCCAGTAAACTGTATGGCAATGGAGAAATTGCACAAGCATAGTTTGTGAAATATTGTTTTGAGATTTAACTTGGAAGCTTGAAACGGGCCTTTTTCGACATCAGAGATAAGCCATGGTTCCAACTCCCATGATGTCCTTGGTGCATCACGTTCTTCAGAACTCAGTAAAATATGGATTAGTCTTAGCTTACATGATGTCTGATTTGCAATACCTAAGTAAACTTTTTTAGAAACAAGCACTTAAAAGAGTTGTTTTGAATAACAGAATTAGATGATCAAATGGCTACAAACAGCACAAATCTTCACTAATTTTTCAACAACGAAGTAGAATTGCATTCAATCTTTAGAATTGAACAATTTTCATTTCCTTCTCTTCCCCCTTGCAGGTGTTTTGGTAACAAACAAGTCTTTAATCTTATGCTGTCGTGCCTACCAAGACTGGTTGTAGGGCAACCTGAAGGAAGCCGCAGATGCTCTTCGTTACACCTAACGGCTACAAGACAGCCCGTGAGGTGGGGTGGGGCAGATAATGTGTATTTAGCGGAATCTTTGGGACAGTATCAGGAGGAATTGTTCCTTTCCAACTTGGAGCAGCAAAGCAACCTATAAAAGTGATCGGCAGAATATGGCTTGTCAATTTTCAGAAGCCATATCCAAGAACTAGCTCATACTGTCCTCCCAAAAACTGAGCAGCATTCAAATGGCAAAGTCCTGATAACTACATTCAAACATATAAAAGCTAACTTCATGATGCAGATTTCTAAGAAATACTATGATTTACCATGTTTTTCCGCACTTGTCTTGTACATGAAACCTGAGCCTTCGACTTCTTGCAGGAGCAGAGCTCCGTGGATTGTAAGAGTGAAGAGTCCTTTTTAAAGACCAGTATTTACGATTATGATCAAAGAACTCAAAAGGAGATATTCAAGAAGAGCATGTACAATCTGGGATCCTAACAAAGAAACCAATCCATCTTCACTGGATTTGCCATCCCATCGTTGCGTGATGAATTGACAGAAGCAGAGAGATCGTGGGTTCCAATAAAATGATTTGTCGCTTCTCTTATTGCAGCAGCATTGAGTTTATGTGTAATATGGTATGCGTACGGACGCTGGGATGATCCATGATTATGATTACGAATAAATTTTAGAAATTAAGTATAACCTGCTACCAATAAGTTTTAGAAATAGAATATAATCTACACAAGTAATTACAATCTAGATTTAAAAGAAAATTAATTATATAAATTTTAAATAAATATTTTAAAATAAAATATATAATATTTTACCATAATTTTGATTAGGTTTTCATACAAATCCTATAATTTTTAACACAATTGTGAAAAATGACATAACTTAAGAGATATGTTGCAAAATTAATAAAAGTAGGTAGAATAATGCTATGGCTAGTGTTTTGCGATAATCCAATAAATTCAATCATTAAAAAAGTTTTTTAAAAGATTAAAAAAATAATTTTTTTTCCACACAATCTCCAATTAATTAATGGGATCTATAAAACACCCATAAAGATTCAAAAATATTATTTTTACATTCACGATTTCAGTGAAACATAAATAAACAAGAGCATCTATTATAATAAACACAACTGAAATAACCAAAGAGAAAATGAGACAGGGAAAGTGGTAATAGTGCTCCATTAAGCTCGCCTATCCCCTCTCATGTCTTGCATGTTTTATATGATATAAGCACATTTATACATACTGTTAGGTTGCATGCATGTATTTAGACACTTTTAATTGATGATGTGAAATATGTTTTTTGATGGTTGGATTATGAGTTAATTATAGATTCTAACAAGATAGTTTATTTTTCATGGTTTATGAATTTTGTAGCTTGTTGTAGAAAGCCTGTAGCCTATAAAATAGTTTTTTTTGTGGAATTTGATGACTCTTAGATAATAAAATCATTAAACTTTAAGCAAATAGTCATAACAAATGAGACAATAAACATTTATTATTAGTAACAAGAGTGTTTGTTCTAAGTTTTGATGTGATAAATGCTCTGAAATCAAAAAAGATATTTTTATAGAGAATAAAGACTATGAACCATTTATCTAAGTGGTTTAGGAGTATTCATAACCCCTTAACCTTGTTATTTTGCTAGAGTGGAATGGTTAGAATGTCATTTCCTCCTGATAGCATTAATGAAGGATAAATATTTCTTACACAACATTAACATGAGACAAATATCTCTTACACAATATTTAATAAAGGACAAATAATCCTTACACGATATTAATGAGATGAGAATATGGTTGGCCTTTAAGAGATTTTTATACACCTATAGGTGTAGAGAGATGAATAACTTTGACATTAACATTTTATGGCCCAACAGAGCTTTATGGCCCAACACGGGGCATATAATGATCTCCAGACCTTTGGCCATTCATGTTTGGCACACGACTAAGCCTATGGTCGATAGGTCTGGCAGCGAGCTTAGACCCATGTCCATTTAGGATTGGCACGTAGTTGAACCCAAGGGCATTGGGTTGAGTAGTTTTCTAAATCCATGTTCGTTTAGGCTTATCATGTAGCTGAACCCAAGAACATCTAGTTTGGTAGCTCGCTAGACCCGTGTCTGTTTAGGCTCAACATATAGCTGAACCCAATAATATTTGGTCTGGTAGCTCACTAGACCCGTGTCCATTTAGGTTAACATATAGTTAAACCCAAGAACATTGGGTTTGACAACTCTCCAGACCTGTGTCCATTTGGACTTAGCATGTGGCTGAATCCAAGGACGTTAGGTTTAGCAGCTCATTAGACCCACAACTGCTTGGGCTCATACATGGCTAAACCTAAAAACATTAGTTTGAAAACTCGTTATACCCACATCCACTTAGGCTTAGCATGTAGTTAAGCCCAATGACATTGGGTCTGACAGCTCGTCAGAACCAAGTTTTTTTAGTTTTAACATGTAGATAAACCCGGGGATGTTGGGTCTAATGAGCTGCTTACTAGGAAACTAAGCTCATGGTCGATAGGTCTGACAACGATCATAGACCCATGTCCATTTATGCTTGGCATGTAGATAAGCCCAAGGGCATTAGGTTGGGTAGTTTGTTAGATCTATGTCCATCTAGGCTCAACATGTAGTTAAACCCAATGATATTTGGTCTAGTAGCTCACTAGACCCGTGTTTGCTTGGGCTCAGCATATAACTGAACCCAATAACATTTGGTCAGGTAACTCACCAAGCCCATGTCGATTTGGGCTCAGCATGTGGTTAAACACAAAGACATTGAATCTGACAGCTCTTTAGACCAGTATCCATTTAGGCTTTAACATGTGGTTGAATCTAAGAACGTTAGGTCTGCCAGCTTGCCAGACCCATAATTGATTGGGTTTCATACAAGGTTAAACCCTAAAACATTAGGTCTAGAAACTCGTTACACCTATGTTTACTTGGGCTTAACATGTAACCGAGCTCAATGATATTGAGTCTGACAGCTCGCGAGAACCACATCTTCTTGGTCTTAGCATGTAGGTGAACCCAGGGATGTTGGGTTTAGTGAGTTACTTACTAGGAAACCAAAGAAGTATCCTTCTTTGATGGAGAAAACACACTTGAGGGATTCAACTTCATTTAACATCTTTCCAAAATAGAAAACCTCTTTTAGGTCATTCAAATGTTGTTCAAAAGTCATGCTTTTCACTAACATGGCATCCACATAACCTTTTATAATCCTCATAATTTGGTGCTTGAACACCTTTTTGATCATACATTGATAAGTAACCCCTGTATTTTTCAAGCCAAATGGCACTGCTTTGTAGCAAAAAGTTATTCCTTTAGTAATGAAATAAGTCTTTTTCTCATCTTCTAGATGCATAAAGGTTTGGTAGTACCCTGTGTCATATGTGAGCACGCAGCTTGGAAGGACGTCGAGGTTAGGGAGTTAGCACTTAGTTATTTGGTTTAAGGTCACTAGGAGACCTGAGTGGATTTATCTTATTAGAAATTCCAAGGTAATGGGCTGATTGTGGCTAGATAATGTATTAAGACCCCTAACGGACCTTACCTGACATCTTAAATTGTGTGGTCTGAATGTGGTTTAAAGGTGTTGATGGGTTCGTAGCCGGTGATCTGTCTATGACTCTGAAAAAAGATTTACACTCTTGAACAAAACTAACATCTTGAATTTATTAGAGGCTTGTATGCATAAATAAATCTTTATAGGAAGAATCCATATAGGTGTCCTAATAGGATTCACTTATCCTAGAAGGTGAAAGTAAAATGAAGAATACAAAGAACATTCATACCAATTCCAGCAACATGACTCTCCAAACAAACCAAATATGATCAAAACAAGGCCACAAACATGTTATAAATCATGCAAGGATTAATAATTTAGTATCCATTCACTTTGATTATCAAAGAAACATCATAATTTGGTCTAAATAAGTTTCGGTTATAAACCAAAACACTAGGATTTAAACCCATTAAAAACTTATTATTAATGCCAATAAACCTTAAATTATTAACTAGTCAAATGTCACGAAGTGTTTAGTGTAAATAAATGGACCAAAACTAGTCCAAATCATAGAGCTAAGATAATGTTCTTTCCACGAACATGAAGAACATTACTCAATAACCTAGAAAAAACCCAAAATATTGTTAAACCTCATAAATGGCTTTCTAGGCCTTTAAACACATTGTTTTTGATCCTTACGAACCATCTTATCAACACTTAACATAGTCGAATCAAAAGAACTAATAAAAAAAATATCAAATCATCAAAATTATTCATTAGATTCCACCTTCTTAACTACAACCCCAATGACAGCCAACAACAACATCAAATTTTAATTCAAAACTAACTTTCTATAAAACTTGAGATCCAAATCAAGCTTAGGAACCAAGAAAATACATTAATAAACCAAAGCAAAAGCATCAAACACCTACTGTCATATTTGATAGAATACAAAAACCATTTTATTTCAACAAAATAAACATCAACGCATTTTCTAAACAGCCAGTAAATAGTAACAAACAACTAAAATCAAAATTAAGCAAAGAAAAACAACATTTCATAAATTAATAAAAATACAAGATCAATACAATGTATCACCAAAAACAAATTCAAAACACCACTAGAACATGCAATGAAGAGCCAAAGATGTGCCTCATTGACATCACCTGCTAGATTAGAAGAGTTTTTTTTTAAACCTTCCAAGCTCTAACCATGGTTGCTTTCCTTTCTTTCCCAAGTTTGCTACTTTATCTAAAAGTTGAGGAAATCTTTGTGCTAAGCTCTTAAACCTTCACACTTAGAATTTCTTTATCCTATATTCCTCTATCTTTTTTCTCTCTTCTTTTTCTACTCTCCTACCTTGATTTTCTAAGGGTATTTATAGGGTTTCAATCTAGGATTCAATCAAAGATTAATCCTCATTGATTGAAACTTGTCCCTCTGATCAAAATAAGAGAGTTTTAGGTACACTTTACAATTGTAAGCTTTGTACCTATGTTGGTTTTAAAATGATGGTTTTGCAACAAACTCGATTTTAGAGATTTTGGTGGCTTTTCAAAACTTGGAGACCAAGGAGCCTGTTTCTAGCCTTTTGTTATTAAGAGAAACATGGCTAACATTTGATAAGAACCCACTGAGAAGGCTTGAAGTGTGAACATGAAAAAGATTAGTGGTTTTGCAAAATGGGTTTCACAGCTTTTGATAGCTGAGTTACCTACTTTCGAGGCTTCGTCAAAGTAACTTCAATGTCATCATCATTGAAGACCACCTAAAGTTGGTAGATGGGGTGCACACTTTTTATTTGGATCTAACCTTGCTTGATTTGGTGGCATGTATCTTCACATCCATTCGCTTAAAATTTTCAACTCAATCAATCCAAAATCTGACAATGAAGCAAGGCTGATTAGGAATAAGATGTTGTTGAGATTATTGGAGAAAACGGGATGGAAATGTTATTGAGATCATCCTATTCTTCCAATTGCTTTTAATTGCACGAGTAATTGTCTCTCAAACTCTTAATTTTATGTAATTGCATCCCTGCCAAACCCAATCATCAACCCCAAAGTTTGGTGTCATTTTCATCTTGGTCAATGGTTTCTGATTGTGCAATTGAACCTTTAATTGACCATCAAACTTTTAATTTTCTTGAATTTGATTTGGTCAATTTTAGCCTTTATAATCACGTGTTTTTTTCCAGTTTGATCATTGGTTTTAAATTTCTTCAATCAAGTCCCCAATTGCCCATTAAACTTCAATATTTATGCAATTAAGCCCTTGATTTGATGGAATTAACTCTTTAAAATTATAAATTGACCTCTAGACTTTAATTTTTTTTTCAATTAAAGCCTAAATTGACTTCAAATATCAAATTTCCTTGTAATTTGAGAAATGGCCCATTTGGTGAAAATATTTTTATTTGGGGTAAACAAATATAAATTTGGATAGGTAAGGACTCAAAGGATTTTGAAAAGCTTAATTAATTTTATTGAGGACTTAATTGCAAGAAAATTTGATATTTGAAGTCAATTTAGACTTTAATTTTTTTTTTCCAATTAAAGCCTAAATTGACTTCAAATATCAAATTTCCTTACAATTAAGTCATTAATAAAATTTATTAAGCCTTTTAAAATTCTTTGAGTATTGACCTATCCAAATTTATATTTCTTTACCACAAATAAAAATATTTTCTCCAAATGAGCCAATTCTCAATCAGAATTGGGTCGTCAATTTTGCTAATTTTATACATGTTAATCCTCTAAATTTTCCACTTGTTATTTTGGTCTTTGACTACCAAATTTGACAATCTTCTAAGCTTTCTTTATATATATATCCTCTTGTATTTTATATTTTTTTCTATTTTTTTTCTTGATTTATTATGGGATTAAAAATAGGTAACAACACCTTGAATTAACATTCAAGGAACTTAAAAATTCAAAGTCAGCTATAGAGTCCACCAATTTGTCAATCTTTGGGAAAGGAAAACTATCATTTGGATGCCTTGTTCAGGTTAGCGAAATCAACACACATCCTTCACTTTTTAGTGCTCTTTTTCACCATGACCATATTAGTCAGTCAATTTGGATACATGACCTCATAAATGAACCTAATAATCAAAAATTTATCAATTTCTAAATTTATTATATGTTGCCTTTCCCCTCTAAAGTTTCTCTTCTTCTGTCAGATAAGAAGGAAAATTAGATTGGCTAGAAGTCTATAAGAAACTATTTCTAGGCTAATCTCTAGCATATCTGAAGTGCTGAAAGCAAAATTAGCCTTATGGGCAAGGAGAAAATTGTTATTGAGTTGGTTCTCAGATTAAGTATATATTGGTGATAGCCCCTTTCTTTTGCCCTAAAGATACTTCTTCTAACTACTCTATGACCTCGATTCTGACCTTTATCCTTTCCTTTAAAGATCCTTGTTGGTCCCAAAACAAAGATCTTTTGCCTTTTAGACACGCAGAGGCACATACCTAGAGGCCCTTTAGTTTCATCTCACGATAGCTACCCCCTTCTAAGTAGGAAATTTCAAGACCAAATACTGTGTGTTTATTACTGCATTGATCTTATATAAGAGAAGCCTTACTATTGTGGCGTTGTATGCCAAAGCCATATATATCACTATAAAATTTTGTTGAAGGGTAAAACACTTAAGGTAAATGTTAATTGTGACTTGGATCTCTAGGACACCCTTCACTCACACTTATAACCCTTCAATACCAATCAAATAGGTTTTTATATGAGTTGTCCTTGAGGGATTTATCCCTATCTAAAACATCACATCTTTGGAAAGGATGTTAATTGAATTCTTATTATTCACCAACACCTAGTGGACTCGATGATTGGTGAAAATCATGAAAATTACTAGTACATCCTCATGGGGGTAAGTCACCCCTTTTCCATCTTTTAAGGTGAAAATGATAGGCTTATGTCATGGAATCTGGTGATGATTCATTGTCAAAATATGTTTTATATACTTTCTCTTTCCATTAAAAGTATCTCCCCTAACCGAGGTACTCTTTAAAATCATGTTGATCTTAGGCATTACTTGGGTAGGTTGGTTGGGCTTTTCTATGTCTTTTTCAATGTGGATATGCCCTTTGACAAATTGCTTCAGATAACCCTAGGTTATCAGCCTTCCAATCTATTTCTTCAGCATGAAGCAATCTTTCGTATCATGCTTTAAATCCTTGTAGAACAAATAAAACTTTTGAAGGTGCATGTGTGTGAAGGTAATACCATAAGGGGTGGATACTAAACGAAATCTTTCCCCTTTATAGATGTAAAGATTTTTATAAAGGTGACATTCAACTGAGTTGTATATCTCCTTTCTAAGTTTTACATGCGTTCCTTCACGGGTCTTTTTTGTCATTTCTTGAAATTATTGTCTTTATTGAAAGAATGATTTCATTTGAATAGTTTCTTATCTTGAACCTCCTAGTAGAAAAAAGAAGGCACATTTCTCAACATACTAGCCTCTTCTACCTATATGTAGTTTCTTATGACTTACTTCACCTTTAACGAGCTTATGTATGTTAGGGCATACAAGTCCTTCTATAGAGAATGTTCCCTTACTTACTTATCAAAGCCTTTAAAGCTACTGGCTCAATCAATTCCTTAACATTGAGCATTTTTTTTGTTGAAACTTTTCAAATATACCCTAGTGGGTTCCCCTCCTAATTGAGTAATGCTAAAGAGTTCTGTGTAGCTCCTCTTAGCAGGAATACTAGTCCTAAACCATGGCATAAGTTTAGCACAGAGGTCACTGAAACCTATAGAGCCTGGTTTTAGGTTGTTATACCAAGCTCATGTTAACCCTCTAAAAGTCGTAGGGAGGATCTTGTACATAGCATCACTGTCTTAGATTACTAACTCAAGGTTGGTATGCATATTTTAAACATGTTCTTATGGATCTGTGAGACCGTAGTTATCTAAAGTCATCTTTGTGAAGATATACTCTTTAGGGATGAGGGTGTGCAAAACTTTTTTGAAAAAATATGATCTTTTTTTTTATCTTATAAGGACTATAGACCTCATCTTTGATGTGGTCATTACAAGACTTTTATACATCTAGGGATGCAGATAGATGATTATTATTGAATTTTAACATTTTATATTAAAAGCTATAAGAATAAATAAATAAAATCTTGTGGCCCAATATAGGGTCCATACTAATCATTTGACTCATACCCACTTTGACTTAGAATGATGTCAAGCCCAAGGGTGATGAGTCTCACAGAGTCAGGCCTACATCTATTTGGGTTCGACATGTAGCTAAACCTAAACATGTTGGGTCTAGAAGCTCGTCGGACCTATATATACTTCGGCTCAACACGTCGTTGAATCCAATAATGTTAGGTTTGACAACTCGTCTCTAAAGTGAAAAGCTCTTATTCAGTCAAGCATGGTCAGAATCACGTCTATTTAGGCTCAGCACGTAGCTAAACTCAAAGATCTTGGGTCTAGCAGCTTGCTAGACCTATATGTACTTAGGCTCATAACGTAGCTGAAGCTAAGAATATTGGGTCTGACAGCTTGTCAGGCCTGTGTCTATTTAGGCTTAGTGAATAGCTGAATCTAAAGATGTTGGATCTGATAGCTAGTCAGGCTCATATGTTATTTGGCTCAGCATGTAGTTGAACTCAATGTTGTTGGGTCTGAAAGTTTGTCAGATCAATATTTACTTGAGCTCGGCACGCAGCTGAACCTAAAAATATTGGTCTAAAAGCTCATCAAACTCATATATACCTGGGTCAGCATGTAGCTGAATTTAAAAATATTAGGTCTGGTAAATCATCAGACTCATGTGCTTGGGCTCAGTGTGTATCTGAATTCAAAATTGCTGGGTCTAGAAGCAAGTCAAACTCATGTTATCCGGGTCTAGTATTCTGTTAAACCTATGTATATTAAGTTACAACTATGCTTTTGACACTTTTAAGCATGAATTTAAACTAAAAATAAAAATGTTAAAAATACATTAACACATCGAATATATAAGTTATTGGATCAACTAGGCAGTAGCATCTAGAACCGAGTGGTTAATGACACTCCCCCCTCCAATTTATCCGTCGGTAGATTGGATTGGTGTCTCGGATGAGAACAAGAGTAAATAATTTTTCAAAAGCGTAGCCTTTCATTAAGAAGCTGACTCGTGGCACACTGAGAAGGACACATGTCAATCACGTAAACACTTGGCAAATTCTTGAGTTTCCACGTTGCATGGCGTCTGTCATCTGATCAAGTAGCTCCTCAACTTGTCCCTTAAAAAACCCCCAACCCCTACTTCTACTTCCACTTGCAATCGTGCTCCTTATTCAGTTTTCATCACTTCCCTTCCTCGCTGCTTGCTTTTATTTTTATGATCTTCCTCGTTGCTTGCTAATTGCTATAGTGTGTTGTTTTGTTATACCTACTAAAAGAGAGGATAAATTAAGTACTGTACTGTTGTGAGTAGTATCTTTCTTGATGATCATGCCTTCCAAGAATGGTACTTGTCGGCTCTCGGTTTTGTTTGTGGCGGGGATACTGGTGATGATGTTTGCCATCAGTTGTAGCTACTCTGGTGCTGATCGTTCTTCAACCCCGACAGAAGAAAGCCAAGATTTTGAAGTGATGACGGATGGAATGAAAGAAGCAAGAGGTAAGACAGAAGAGAAAGCAGAAGAAGCACAGGAAAAGGCAGAAGAGGATGGTAAAGAAGCCACAGAATCCACCGAGTCATGGGCCGAATGGGCCAAGGAGAAAATCTCTGAAACCATTGGGCGAAAGCAGGATGATACCATGGAGGCTGCTAAGAGAGCTTCTGATACAGCCTCTGACACTGCTAATAAGGCCAAAGACAGAGCTTCTGGTTAGTTAATTAGTGAATTGATTACTCCCCTTATGAGCAAGAACGTGCATGCAAGTTTTGGTTAAATGATTTCTTTTGGAATTTGGTTTTCTTTCTAATCCACGCATTCCAAATTAGCGATTCTTATATGTGTTATGCTAAATTTGAGCAGAAGCCACTCAATACGGTGCAGAAAGGGCAGGTGACATGAAAGATACTGCGACAGAGAAGATTAAAGAAATGGCAAATGCAGCCAAAGAGAAGGTTAGCGAAATGGCAAGTGCATCGAAAGAAACGATTGCTTCCACAACAGGTGCAACTAAAGAGAAGGCAAGCGAAGCCTCTGGAGCAGCAAAAGAAAAGGCCTGTGAAGCCGAGGAAAAGGCAGCAGAGAAAGCAGAGCAGATAAAGGAGAAGACAGCTCGAAATGCCGAAGAAGCCAAAGAGAAGGCTAAAGAGGCCACAGGTATGGAAAAAGAGAAGGCAGAAGAGGCAAAGGAGGCAGCAGTCAAGAAAGCTGAAGAAGCCAAAGAGGCGGCTAAAAAAACGCAGAAGAGCGCAACAGAAGAAGACAAGAAAAGGGAAGCTGAGACAGGGGAGAATCTAAGCTGGGCCAAGGAGAAAGCTAAAGAGAATTATGAGACTGCGAAGCAAAAGGCTGCTGAAACTCTGGAGGCTACAAAGCAGGAGTCACAGTATATTAAGGAAAAAGTAGGTGGTAGTGGTAAAGAAAGGGATGGAGAGCTTTGAGATATATCTGTGCATTACATTTCAACCAAGTTTTATGGATCTCTCCAATCCCATGTTGTTTTGTGCTTTTAATTCAGATGTATGAGCTTTGTCTGTAAATAAGAAGAGATCCATCTTCCTTCGCTTCCCATCTCCTGTCAAGCAACACCTTCTAAACATGGGAGGAATGTACTTTGGAGCCCAACTCTGCAGCACTCTGCGGCTTTGAACTCCATTTTGATCAACAGGATTTATCAAGCCCACGTAACAAGAACAAGAGGACCCAAGGGACCTGCTCTAGCTCTACCACTTGAGCTGAAGCATTGGATGAAAAGAGTTCGAAACACGTAAGAGGCAACATTAAAATTACATTACACTAATTGCTGTCTTGATTTTATTGGGACCGTATTGCATCTATCTTTGAATAAATTATAAATAAAACGCACTTATCAGTCCGAACATTTTTTTTAACTTACAATTGGGTGAATAAATAGTTTTTTTTTAAATAGATTTAAATTTTAGGAGTAATATTAAAAATTATTTTTTAAAATATACCTATTTTTATTGTGAAATTACATAATAATAATTTTACGTGTTATTCACACTAGGGAGGATGATGAAGCAGCTAATAATAATAATAATAATAATTAAAAGATAGAAATCTTCAAGAGTCTCATGAGTAATCTCCATCATTATCAATCAAAGTGCTGCATTATCCTCATGATCTATGTCACCTCTAATAATAACTTTGTTAAGAAAAATAAAATTAAAAATTAAAAATAAAATGGTTGGACTAGAGAAAAAATCTTATCTAACCAAAAAACATAATACGTGTATATTTTATGTTTTTAAATTGATATTTTTTTTATAATGATTTCCAACTGTTATAATTGTCTTGTATCAAAAATTAAAAAAAAAATCTTCTTAATATATTTTCTAAGCAAAAAAAACCAACATTCTTCCCATACACACAAATCAAACCCTTTTTTTTTTTTTTTGGTTTGGACATATTGCTTGCATTAATTTACAAAGGTTGCTTGAGCACCCAAGAACAGGGGCCAGAACCCAGATGTGGATCTCAATTTGTGGAGTCCCAAGTAAGAATGCGAGCTATAGTAGAAAACCATGTCACTTGTGAGAGTGGGATTCTTATTTCCCCATCAATTAAAGCTGGAAAGTGGCTTTCAGGCCTGTGAATGTCCATGATTCTTGTCATTTTCCTTAACTTGGATGAGTACTAAGTAGGTATGGAAATTATTTTGTCCTCGATCGAGTTCGGGACTGTAATTTGTTCATCTGCTGCACGCAACAGAGAGAGAGAGAGACGCCAGCATATCAGCATAGCTTGCACACGTAAAAGAGAAGGCTTCTACTCCTCCATGTTTCTAGCCTTGTTATTCCTTGCTCCATATATATAACGTGTTAGCTTCGTCTCCATAGTCCATATATGCATACCCTTGCTTAATTAGTTGGCCAGTGAAAAAGAAACGTAGGGAGGGGAGATTGCATAGTCGACTGCCACTTTCCTTGATTTTTTATGCCAATAAATAAATGGATATATCTGAGCTCTCTTATCTTGGGGAAATTTGACTTTTAATCCCATCCCATCAGGGAAGGGACGGGGAAAGCACTCATTAATCTTCTAGGCTACTTATCTCAAATTTCCCAGGTTGATTTTATCACCTTTGCTTGCTTGATTTGGTCGATAAAAATTTCAATCCGTGTACGAAATCTAATCTTGACCCTTCATATCTATAACATTTTAAGTCAATTAAGCTAGTGTTTGGTATTGCATTCTAAACGAGAGTTGAGTAAAATTTGAAGAAAAAAATTGTTTAAAATTAATATTTTTAATTTTTTTTAGATTATTTTGATATGCTGATATCAAAAATAATTTTTTAAAAATTAAAAATATATATTATTTTTATATATTTTTAAGTAAAAAATAACTACTACCACACTCTCAAATATAAATATTCCTTAAATCTTGCAACTCCTTTATTTCTTGCTTAAAGAAAAAAACAGATACAAGAAAAGAAAAGATGAAATTTAACCATAAAAAATAATTTTAAAAATATCTATTTACTGTTTTTATATATATATAGAAAAAGATAAAGAGAGATATATGTGATAGTTTTGAGATTTTTTATGAAAAAGATATGTTAGAGAATAATATAGATCATATCTTGAGACCTTGCCTAATAATTTAAACTTTTGGATTGAGATGGTTTTTTGACATGGTATCAAAGTCTTGATGACGAAGTGGTCACGAGTTCGAATCTCACCATCCTTATTTATTTGATAAAAATTAAGCATAAAGTAATGTGAGTCTGTGCAAGTAAAAGCATGTTTAAACTTTTGGGTTGAGATGGTTCTTTGACGAGATATAGAAAAACGTGATCTTTTTGTATCCACTGTTTATTTATTTTTATTTTTATTTTGTTAATAACTACACCATACTTTATAGAAATTGAGAATTTATTTTAAATTTCTGAATTAATATTATTTAGATATATGAGATTGAATGAGCTAATTTATCCTTAAAATCTTTGAAAAGCGAAATTTATTTTTTTAGATATATGAATTAGCTTAAAGATATTTTAACCGATAAATAAATAATAATATGTATCTACATTATCATGCTAATCACTTTTTTTAATTGAAAATATTGTTACAATATTAAGTTGGAATATAAAAACATTATTTTATAATTGAGAAAGGATATTCTCTTTTCAATGCCACGTGATTCAAGGTTATTCCATTTTTTGGAGTAGAAGCCATGTATGTATAGCTCGCCATGCCATGTCGTTGCTTGCCTTATATAAGCACATGGCAATTATCAATTAATTAGCTAACAATAATGTTTAATTAGGTAAGGTAGGTGAGCAATTGGGAAATTAATTATAAATGGAAAGGGTCCCATAATATAATTGATACAATTACGAAAATGGAAAACGTCCACGTCAGATGTTGAATAATCCACGAACTCGTTGTTATCAATTAAAACTTTACGTCTTTGGTTTTGAAATTACAATTATAAATATGTGATATATTATTATTTTAAAACCCGGCTTGACATTGTATATCGACTTGTGACCCGGACTCATGTCAAGTTGGGTTTTAATAAAAAAAAACATTAATCTAATATGATTCAATAAAAAAACCTAGATTGATTCGTAACAGGATCAACTTGAAAAAAACTAAATCAAATTATTTTTTAGTTTTTTTAAATAATATTATTTTTAATTTTTTATAAAATAAAAAAAATCAAGTTAATCTAAATTAACTCAGGTTAATCTATTTATACTATGACCCAGAACTCATTCTAGGTCAGATTTAAAATCTAAATGTTAAATTATTATTTTGAATATTGGTTGGGCATAAGTTGATTGAAAATGATTGTCACGGTTAACAAATGTGTGAAATTTTAAGTAAAAAAAAAAGAAGAAATGATGTGTGAAGGTAATGTGAAAGATAGGTTTGGTGATTAAGAAAAATTATCCAAAAAAAACTAATTTTCTAGTTATATTATTGATTATTATTCATTACAATAATGTAATTACTATATTGTTTCTTGATCATTTATCTTTTAACTTTGTTTCAGGGATAAAATGATCTTTTCACCATGAAATAAATGTTTTTTGAGGATTGTATGAAGTTATTTTAGTTATTGTGTTTTCAAATGCATAGTAAAATTACTAATGTAACACTTGAATAAAATAATCTAATGTCTTCTGTACAAGGATGTGTTTGTATTTTTCATTTTTGGATGAACAGTAGAATTACTACATTACGCTTACCATTTAAATTTTTTAACCTTGGCTTTAGGGGATTGGTTGTAATTTCATCATGGCTTGTATGTTATTATTATTTAGTCCTAAGGGCACTTTCGGTTTTGTACAAATAAAATAAAAACAAAAAAGCTATAGATGCGTGTCTCACACACACCAGCCGCTCCGTCGCCTTCAAGCAACTGGCTCCGGTTGTTGTAATCGTGATTCCGCCGCATTATTTGACTTTTCATGTCATCCTTTTTCTCTCTGGGTGTCGAGCATGTAGTGGTTTAGTGTGGTTTGACCCAAAATTGCTTTCATTTTCTTTCTTTCTATTCATCCTCTTTCTTTCTCGGATTGTGTGTTGCCCATGCAAAAAATCACACTAGCCCTTAATTTTTTTATCTAGTCCCTCTTCTCTTATTTTTAATTTTTTTATTTACATTTATTATTTCAAATTAAATTTTATTTTTGATTTCATCCCTAGTCATTTGATTGTATTAAATTTTTTTAAAATTTGGTTCTCATTCTTTTAATTACTATTTGTTTTGTTTTGAATTATTTTCTTGGTTGATTTTTTTTTAATTCCACCTCTGAATATTTATTTTTATTTAATTTTTATTTAAAATTTGATCCTAATTCTAATTGCTATTTTCTTAAATCATTTTCTTAATGAATTTGTTTTTTACAATTCCATCCCTATACATTTAATTTCATTTATTTTTATGTCCAATTTATTCCTAATTCTTTTAATTGCTATTTTTTTTTTGTTTTGTGTTTTCTTTTTTATGAATTTTTTTTCAATTTCATCCCACAATATTTGTTTAATTAAGAATCTTGCTTATTTGTTCTTTTATGTTTGCCTTTAATGGGATCACCCCAGTTTTATAACCCGAGTAATAGATCTGAAAAATTAGTTCCAGTTGACTTTTATTTGTTTTAAATCATTTTTTTTTAATATTTTTTTATTTTTACTTACAAGATAAGAATATTTTTCGGATCAATTTATCCATTAATTGAAATTAAATCTTTATCTAAATTATCTTAAGGAAATATCTTCCATATCATATAAATACGAGGTATATATCATGTAACTACGTTGTATGATCATGGTTATAGTTTGTTTATAGTAATGTTTTGTGTTTTTTTAACAGTCATATAATAAACTCCATAATAAAGTTTTTTACTTTTAATTTAAAACATTGATTAGAAAACAGGAGTTTTTTTAGATGTCATCTAATTTGAAAAAAAAAACATGTGAAAATATTATATTTTAAGAGCAATGTTTTAAATTAATTTTAATTTAAAAAATTGATTATTTTTTAAAAGTAAATATATTTCAATAATTTAATGAATTATATGTATTTTTCTTAAAATTACTATTGTTAAAAAAAATTCTTAATATTCAGCGAACCGAGCAGGCAACGTACGGACGGACATCTATAAAAACACTAACAGAGTTTGAAATTAACGATAATAACGAACAGCTCTGTCTTCCTCGTCCCACCCTGATAATTTCGAGAGAAAACAGAGGAGAAAATCACGCAGAGATAGAGAGGGAGGGAGGGAGGGAGGGAGCGAGAGGATATAAACACCCGCCACTTTCATTTGATTTCGTGGGGGTGTTTGTATTTTTGGCAGAGAGAGGGAAACCAGGAAAAGAAGAGGAAAACGAAGAAAAGTGTTTTGTGTGTGTGAGAGAAACTATTGGTGAATGGTGAGAAAGGAGGAGGAGAAGCAGAAGAAGGAGAAGGGAATGCAACTTGGAAAATACATGCTGGGAAGGACTCTAGGCGAAGGCAATTTCGGGAAAGTTAAACTGGCTAAGAACATTGAGACTGGCCAACCTTTTGCTGTTAAGATTCTTGAAAAGAACAGAATCATCGACCTCAAGATCACCGATCAGGTCTTTCACCTTTAATTTCTTCTGGGTTTCTTCTTCCGTGTTACAATTACATCTCTCTGTTTCCTGTTCGGTGTTCTCATTCTGAAACAAAAAAAAAAAAATTCCTTTCTTTACACGTTTTCTTTTCAAAAAAACAATGCAAGAAATGGGGTGGGAATATGGCTTTCTTGTTAACAGATTGCTTTGATTTTCTTAGATCCCATCCTAAATTTTCATGGGCAGACAAATTGCTGTTTATATTTATTATTTACGCATTCTTTAGAATTGTTTTAATTATTATAATTACTACAGATTAAAAGGGAGATTGCAACTTTGAAGCTCCTCAAGCATCCAAACATTGTCAGATTACATGAGGTATGTTTTATAAAGCATCCACTTTTGTTACTCAATTCCCTTATTAGAAACAGAAATACAAGGAGTTTTTTTTGTTTTTTTGTTTTTTGTTATTGCTTGAATTTTTGAAGCCTGTAATGAAGGGATAAACAAAAGACTTTAATTTTACTAAAAAACCTAAATTCAACCAGCCTTCGATGGCTGCGAAATTGCAGCAAGCAGCCAGGCAAGAACAATTCATAGGAGACGTGTCCTTAATCTCGTCTGTTGACCGATCTTTGTTTCACTGGTGTGATCCTGCCCGTCGGATCAAGTCAATGGTCTTTTAGTTGGTTCTTGGTGAAGGGTAGCACAGATCCTGACTCTCTAATGCATAGCATGTGAGAGGGTCCCGTCAAGTCAGGTCTGGTCGGGACCATATGAGGTTGTTAATGACCGGAGAAGAAACCTGCACAACAACAATTGACTCCATCATCTAACCTAGGGGTGTTAAAAAAACCCGTTACACCGGTAAAAACCTAATGAACCAGCTATTCAAAATCAAATAACACGAATAAAAACCTAATAAATCCAAAACTCGTTCAACCACAATTATGTACTCTGTGTTAAGGAACACGTTTTCTTTTCATCTATCAATGTCTTTTCTCTATTTCCCTCCCCTGGAATAAAAGATGTCACAGGTTACACCCCATTGGCTGGCCTCGTTGCATTGCAGCAGCTAGTGGGCAATATGGGACCCCTTGCCTCTATGATTTGAGGACAAATCACTATAAAGATAGATATAACCATTCATTTTTTCTGTTGTGTGTGTGTGTGTGTGTGTGTGTGTGTGTGTGTGATGTGGGTATGATTAAAATGATGCCCTCATGCTTGGCTATTATTATTATTATTATTATTATGGTTTGGGTTATGTGGTTGCCGTGCCTGAGACTGACCGGCCAATTATAATTAGCCGCTTGCATTTAGTGGACGAGGAAGACTCTCTAATGCATAGCACGTGAGAGTGTCCTGTCAAGTCAGGTCTGGTCTGGACCATATGAGTTGTTAATGGCCGGAGAAGAAACCTTAGGGGTGTTACCCATTCAAGTCAGGTCTGGTCTGGACCATATGACGTTGAAACTCGCACCACCCAAATTATATACACCCCATTGGCTGGCCTTGTTGCATTGCAGCAGCTAGTGGGCAATATGGGACCCCTTGCCTGTATGATTTGAGGACAAATCACTATAAAGATAGATATAGCCCTTTGTTTTTTCTGTTATATATATATATATGATGTGGATATGATTAATATTTCATTTTCCCTTTATCTATTAAGGAATGTCTTGAAGTCAAACAATGGCACGTAGACCTAGTTTAGTGAAAAAGATTACATCTTTTGTTGTGATTTTAGTATTTTGATAATTACATGTGACTGATGTTGTTTTTCAAAATATTTGAACACTCGTATGATGATGAATATCTCATCTTTTGTTCCAGCACTGCTGCATGGAACAAGTTTGTCTGTGATTGTGTGTGCTGACTTTGTGCTAATTGTGCTTTCCTTTCCCAATGCAGGTCCTAGCAAGCAAATCCAAGATTTATATGGTCCTTGAATATGTAACTGGAGGGGAATTGTTTGATAGAATCGTGAGAATTAATCTTTACTCACATTTGATATGTCTAGAGCTCATCAACCTCATAAAGAGATATGTTTCAAATTGATAAGGTTCAAGCTTTGTGACATATTCAGCTGCGTATCTCCTGCAGGCATCAAAGGGCAAGCTTCCAGAAGCAGAGGGCAGGAAGATGTTCCAGCAGTTGATTGATGGTGTCAGTTACTGTCATAACAAAGGTGTTTTTCACAGGGATCTTAAGGCAAGTAAACATATTAGCTATCATAACATTTGTTTATGCTATCTGAATGCGAGGTTTTTTTCCGCTCGCCATTCTAATACGAAGGCGGACTCCACTTGCAGCTAGAGAATGTTCTTGTTGATGCAAAAGGAAACATCAAGATATCTGATTTTGGACTCAGTGCTTTGCCCCAGCATTTTAGGGTATGCTTCTGTAGACATTAAACATGTATATATGTTTATATCTTCTTTTGTGTTATCTAAACTCTTTGTGATGCCATAGGATGACGGGTTATTGCATACAACCTGTGGAAGTCCTAACTATGTTGCTCCTGAGATTCTCTCGAATAGGGGGTATGATGGTGCTACATCAGATATATGGTCATGCGGTGTTATTTTGTATGTAATTCTCACAGGGTACCTGCCTTTTGACGATAGAAATCTTGCTGTTCTATATCAAAAGGTACTGACGTTTTGTTGTCGATCTTGTTTTTTTTTTTCTTCTCTTAAAATGTCCCATCGTGTTTCATTTTCTGGAAAAGAACGCCAATGTTTGATTATCTTGATGGACTCCAGATCTTCAAGGGGGATGCTCAGGTACCAAAATGGTTGTCACCGGGTGCTAAAAATATGATAAAGAGGATTCTTGATCCTAACCCTGTTACCAGAATAACAACAGCAGATATCAAAGCTGATGAATGGTTTAAGCTGGACTATACTCCAATGGATTCTGCAGAAGAACAAGATGATGTATATATCGACGACGCAGCTTTTTCGATTCAGGAAGCGGTAAGAACTCGAGATTCTCTTATCTTTGTTGACCACTTACTTATTGCTTTAGTGTTATTACTTAAAAGAGTTTTCCTTCGGTGTAGCCATCAGAAGATGGGAGTCCAAAATCACCCAACCTCATCAATGCTTTTCAATTAATTGGGATGTCCTCATGCCTAGACCTCTCAGGTTTATTTGAGAAAGAGGTGAACAAAAAGCACTAGCTTTATACCCTTTTTCAGTCAAAAAAATAAAAGAAACTTAAGGCTTTACGATTTGTAGCTTTGTTTATCATTTTTCCTTCTGCTACACATTTGCATATACACTTTGATGTCTGATTGCATCTGCCTCAATTTAGGATGTTTCTGAGAGGAAGATCAGATTTACATCCAATCATTCTATGAGCGATTTGCTCGAGAAGATAGAGGATATTGTGACGGAGATGGGGTTTCGAGTCCAGAAGAGAAATGGAAAAGTTGGTATTTTTTTTTATCAGTAATCTCTCATGTCTGGTACCAGACTTGAGGAATCATGCCATTTTAACACTGGGTTGTAACTAAGAAATACCTGTGCACATACTTTTCCAGTTTCAAGTGATTCAAGAGCACAGAGGAAAGAAAAGTTCGGGCAGTCTTTCTGTTGCCACAGAGGTAAATCCATTCTCAGATTTCCTTGCTGCAGGAACTTAATTTGTACATTGTGTTTGTGAAGCAACTATAACCTATCAATACATTTTCTAATGTTTCAGGTGTTTGAGATTAGCCCATCACTGTATGTAGTTGAATTAAGAAAATCTTATGGAGATTCTTCGGCATACAGACAGGCATGCTTCTCTCCCTCCCTCCCTCCCCTCTATCCTTTCATGATGATATTACTAACACTCGATTTGCATATGTTGTTATTCCTGCAGTTGTGTACAAAGCTGTCAAATGATTTAGGTGTCCCCTCAAGTCCAGGACTGTTGACCACAGAAGTATGATTATTTGCCTTTGCATGATCGACATGGCCATCCATCATCAATGGCTCTTAAGACTCAGCACAATGCTTGAGTCCGATCGGCCGGCCCTTTTTGTTGTGAGGCGTCAAGAAACATGCAGAAGTTGGGATGCCTGTAGATTCAGAGTTAGATTAGTTATTCATATGTGAATAATTCATTTCATTTTTCTGTACTCTCTTGTAAAAAAAACATATTTTTCCACCACCACTCGGTCTTTCTCGCCTCGGCTTTCATATTGAATTTAAGCAATGGATTATTGGGTCTGGGATTGACCTGATCGGAAAGTTCCTTGACTCTTGTGCCGTGCATGAACCAACCGCCTTCCCTCCTCCAGTCAAATCAATAGGCTAAACAACCGATCTTGCGTGGTAGCTCCTTTTTCTTGGAAGGGTACAAGCAGACCACTTGAGCATATGCCTACTACTAGACTTCCATTCTTGAAATGGAGAAACTTGAGTTTGGATGCAAGAACATTGGACAGGTAAGGTAATCAAAATTGTATCTGTTGAATGAATGGATTGTGTCTTTTCATATGCAAATCCTTTGGTTACTTTCTTTCCAAATAAATTATAAAAACAAACAAAAACAAAAGGTATGCCTAGAAATTGTTTGGTGAAATGCTTAAAAGGAATTTATTTTCATGGAATTATAAAATTATGGATGATATTATTCAGTTATTAAAATATACACACACACATATATATAATGACAAACTTCTAATGTTAAGTGTTCATGTGTAGAGCTCGGGAGAAAAACTGTAATTTCTTGAATCTTTCGTTTGGAAACGTAGTACTTATACCTGTATTTCTAAAAAAAAAACTACTTTTTTTATTGTTAAAAATTAATTTTTTTATATATTTTAAATAGTTTTAATGTGCTGATATTAAAAATAATTTTTAAAAATAAAAAATAGTATTTTAACATATTTCAGTATGAAAAATATTTTAAAAAGCAATTACAAGTGACAACCACACTTCTAAACATGTTAAATTCAAAAATAAAAAATATATCAAAGAATTAAAAAAATAAAAATATATCAAAGCATGTGATTATTTTTTTTTTGTAATTATCCAAAAATATTTGAAATTAAAAAAAAAAAGTTTGAATGACCCAATCCCAAAAAAAAAAAAAGAGATGCAAATAGAAACAAAAACTTAGATGGTTCTCCACGCCACTTGATGAAGTAATTTTTTTTAATTCAAAAAACAAATGTGGGGTTGTTAATGTTTTTTTTTTCACAGTAAAGAAAGTTTTCAAAACTAGAAAAGTTAATATATGTATTCAATAAAAAAAAATCAATAATTATATGTATTAATAAATAATAACAAATTTATTGATTCTAACAAAAAATTGAGTCAAAAAGTTAAGATAAAAATAAAAACACTAGGATAAAAATGAATATTAAGTCATATGATTTCATGTTGCAAAAAGCTCTTCAATTCTTTTTTATTTTATCACATAACAATAAAAATGTTTTTGATAAAAAAATAAATAATTTACACTCAACTAAAAAATAATTCTAGTATAATTTCTCTTTTTCTTATCAATATATTTTTTTAACAAAAATATTTTTTGTATCAAAGGTTTTTAATTTGATAAAAAAAAATGTAAAAAAATTAGAATGAATATAAATCATATATACTAATATTATCTGTTTTGGATTGGTTGTTGAAATATAGCTAACCAAAAACTCTCTCCTCCTCTTTTCTTAATATAAAAGGATCAATTTGAAAACAAAATGGTCAAATAACCAAAAAAATTCAAATGACAAAAAAAACATAAAAGGATTCAATCGAAAAAAAAACCAATATAATTGACTTTGATTTTGTCAAATTAAGCATCTATATAATGTTAAATTTGTTTCCCAACAACGTAAAAATCTTATAGCAAGCCAATCGAAACATATCATTGGACCCAACCCTAAATTAATTTAATATAAACAGATTAAATTAAAAAAAAAAGAAGTTAAGTGACCAAAAAAATCAAAATAAAATAAAAAACAACTAATCAAGTTCACTTCATTTCATTAGTTTTTGAACCCAAATATTTTAATGTTTCTAATATTTAGAGAGAGAGAATAATATTATGATACGGTACTTTTAATTAAAAATGCATTAAAACGATGTTCTTTTTATATTTTTTGACATTAATATCTAAAATAATGATGTTTTTTTAAGTAAAAAATAATTTAAAAATCAAGTTGTAACACAAAATCAAACACTCATGACATCCAAACACGCAAAAAGTTTAATGATATTGTGATTGAAAAGTGCTTTGAGAACCCAAAGGTTCATGCAATAATTTAATGCACCAAATGATCATGGAAAAACTGGCTACCTTTGACTTGGGTGTGTGTGTCTATATATATATATATATATATATATATATATAGACAGAGAGAGAGAGCTGCTATAAATCTCAGTTTTGTGCTTTCATTTATTTATCTACTGATGTTTTGAATATAAAAACAGATACATAGTGAGAATGGCTGCTATGCCTATGAATTATGATCATACAACAAGCAATAATATACAAGGCGATGGTATCGGGTTACCTATACATGAATCATCATCCCATTCGTTAAGTATTAATAAGTATTAACTTGCAAGCCTGTTGCCAAGCTCTTTACTATATACCTGAATCAAACCACTGTCCTCTGCCATTTGAAGTTTCTCATTCAACATGCTTCTGTACTGATGATCTTTGTCCTCTAAATTATGCATGAATTCAACCTGTAGAAACAATATACAATTACAATGGTTAAAGACAAATGGAAATACAGAAACAAGTTAGGGAGGTGTTCGAGCTTCTGATATAGGCCAGCAGGTGCCTCCCATGTAACCAAAGACACGCACACCCTAATGTTCAGTGTTAAGGCAACATTCCTTTTGAAACTCCTGAGCTGAATTTCCCAGTGATTCAGCCAAATAAAAGGTAGACCCATCATGATCAGTAAATAATCTTTAACAGGCCACTTTCCATATTTGTCCCAAATCAAAGCCAAGGTTAGAAAATCACTTTACCTGTTTCTGAAAGGTATCGAATTCATCGGGGCTTAGAGAGCCATCACTATTTGAATCAAGGAGCTGCATCATCTCCCGTGCATCTTCTCCAGGGGCACCCAGCTCTTCCATAACTTCCATAAGTTCTTCAATGCTAATCCGTCCATCACCGTTTTTATCGAGAAGCTGAAAGACTCGATCTCTCTGATCAATCGCAATACCTTTGGCTGATGGGAGATCTTTAAGACGCAGTGCTGCAAGTTCAGCTGCAGCCATCATTATGGCCTTGAGCCGCTTTGCCTGAGCACAAGCAACTAAATCAGCTTCTAACAAAGATTGCTGATTTAAGAGCATTTTGCGACATGTTCAGTCAAGTATGATGTAATAATTCTGGGAGCACAAATATTATCAAGGTAAATCTCATCCATTCCAGCACAATGACTATGCAGATGAAAGAGCAGTTCTATTTTATGATTCTAAAAGAAAGTAAAGAGAAATAGAAAATATTGGGTCTCAAATATGTTTAAAGCTCATTAGCATAGTTGGATGAAGCTCAGGCTTTAATCATTAAGATAGCCAGTTTTCATTTCAAGACTTTGCTCGAAGGGGGTTAGCAGGGGTTGGTTTACTGAAGCTGGTTGAAAACAGACTGAACCTTGATTGCATAAACAGAGCACAAACCTCATCAGGATCAGCAAGGCCGCCTTTGTACAATGAATGGGATGCCGTCCCACCAACTGCCAGCAAATCCATCTCTACAGTCCTTATCTGAATTTCCATTAGTGGTCTGGTCCTGCCATTATCACTCACATCAACTGCCATGTGTAAACTCCTATACCCATTTGCTTTAGGCCTGGCAATATAATCTTTTGTTCTGTGAGGGATTTCATTCCACAGAGATCGAACAATCCCACACGTCCTATAGCATGCTTTCTCGCCTATTTCTCCAGACTTAGGCTTCAATACAACTCGCAAACCCAGAACATCATTCACTTCTTCAGGCTTCCGACCATCTTTCAAAAGCTTCTTCATCATACTATACCGACTCTTATACCGTCCCTTAACCAAAACATCCTCCACCATATCACCCAAAACAGGATCAGCCTTCAAAGATTGTCTCAACTCTTCCACGTACATATCAATCAACGGCCTCCCACCCGTTACATGACTACGCAACCACGTATCCACATATAAATACGAATAAGGAAACAGATACCGAAACGACAAATCTTCCAACTCCAATGACAACCAATTAGTCCCCACAGCATGAGCTAACGGAGCATAAATCTTCATAACTTGAAGAGACAGCATTTGCTGTTGATACCTCGGCAAGTAATCTAAATGTCTCATCATATCAAGCTTAGTAGCCAATTCCAAAATTACAGCACGAATATCATAATAAGTAAGACAAAACTTTCTCAATGCATAAGCACTATCATCATCCAAAACCTCAATTCTTGAAGGACTGTTTTTCATTCTCCAGCTTTCGTGTAACAAATGTGCCGTACCACTCCCTATTTTATCCCTCACTTCACGAATTGTTATCGCACTAGTTTCGAACACTTGCATCAATATTCCCGCAGAAATTACTTCCGCATCCATCTAAGCCATTAAATTAAATAAATTAATCAATTTTCAAACAATAAAATAACTAATTTATTAATTCAGTAATTAATAATATTTTTTACCTGAAGATCGGCGAGGAGGAGAGCGAGAGACAAGGCTTTATTGAGAGGAGAGCGGTGATCAGGAGAGAGAGGTAAGTTCTGTAAAATAGGAATGGAAAGCTTTAGAGCTTTGAAGAGTATTCTAGAAGAGCTTGTTGAAAGCACATTCATTCTCTCCGTTAGCTCATTGAATGCTCCTACTAGCTCCACCACCATCTTCCCTCCCGCCTGCTCCAACGCTGTAGTCTCCGCCGTCGCTCTCAGTGATATCTTCCATCTCCGTTGTCTCCGTCTGCAACTCGGAGGACTAGATAAGCTTACAATTTCATGTGTTGGAGCTCTGCGAATTCTCTGGATTGGAAGGAGTTGAAGAGAGGTGAGCTCCATTTCCATGCGATACTGAGAGCCAGTGACTCCCTTTCTCCTTCTGCTCCACAATTTCTTCGGCGATAAAGTCCGTATGACGTGGCAAAGTTTCAGTGGTTGCTCTTGTTTTAAAATTGGTTAAAGTATATGTTAGTCTCACAATTTAAATACAATTCAAATTCAGTCCCTCTAGTTAATTAGGTAAAAAAAGAAAAAAAAAGTTGAATGATATATTTACTTACAGTTTCTTTTAACTGCACTCCCTCTATTTAAGATGAAGTATTTTAATAAAAAAATATAAATATAGGTATTCATTTTTCTAAAAAAAAAATCATCAACAAAATAGTTTAGATGTGGACGGTATTTGTATTTCGTTAATATAAAGAAAATGTGTTTTAATTATTTTTTTTTTTTGGAGATCTTAAATTGAGTTAACAAGTTTCGAATATACTCTATCTTAAAGTTATATTTTTTTTTTTGGAAATTCCTTTTTATTTTCATTATAAAGTTTTAAACATTATAAATGTGATAATATTCAAAAAAAAATTATAAAAAATGAACTCTAGGTTTTTAAGGTTTGTTTGGTAGTGTTGTGAGATTGTTTTAATTACTATTTTAAAAATATTTAATTAATTAAAACACATCATAAAATTTTGTATGAGTTACATTAAAAACTTAAAATTTAATTAGAAAAAGTTATAATCTATAGCTTTTTTAATTATATATTTTTTAACTTTAACTACAAAAATTATTATAATATCTAACACACTTCTAAAAAGTTATAAAACTTTTTAATATTAATATTATAGTTTCTTGAGAATTTTAACCAATACTATTAATATTAAAAAGTGAGAATATTAACCTATAATATTAATATTAAAGAGTCTTATAACTTTTTGGAAGTATAGTTGATATTATAATAATTTTTATAGTTGTGATCTGAGAATGGGGTTAATTTTTAAAGTATTTTTTATTTGGAAAAGTATTAAAAAATATTTTTATTATTTTTTACATTATTATATCAAAATAATTAAAAATTAATTTGAAAAAATATAGTTTTTTAAAAAATATTTTTTAAAAGCAAAAATAAACTTAGCTATATTAATCACAGTGATAGAAGTGGCGTATTTTAATGTAGAGGGGCTATAAATTTATAGTATAGGAATAAAATTTTTGGGCTGCTTACCATACGGTGCCGTTTGTTTCTCTCCTCCCCGATCCCAAAACCCTACACTACAACAGCGCCAAGCTCCTTAATCCCCATTTTTCACTTCACAGTCTGCTTCAAGAAAAACGATGCTCTCTTGTTCTTCTCGTCGTCGTCTTCTTCTTCTCTGCTGAAGAATATTTGATCTCTCTATAAAGTAAATATTAGCTAGAAATAGTAAAACATGCCGGCCTTATCGAGAGGCCTCATCTCTCGTCTCCATCAGATACTGTCACTCAATTCAAGAACAACACAGTCAGCTTCACCTCCAATAGCAACAACACAGTTGTACCTCTTGAGAAGATTTAGCAGTGATGCTCTGGTTGACGGTTCTGAGATTCAGTACCAACAACCAAGCCGGATCATTGAAGCAAAACCGGGTGTAATGACCCCGAATTCAAAGCGAACCGGAGTGATTGCGGTCAAATGTGGAATGACTGCTCTTTGGGATAAATGGGGTGCTAGGATTCCCATTACTGTCTTATGGGTCGATGATAATATTGTCTCTCAAGTTAAAACTGTTGAAAAAGAAGGCTTTTTTGCTTTACAGGTACCATCATTTACTTAGGTTTTTATTTTTTGTTTTTGTTGTTGTTAATCGGAATTGTTATGGGCTAAGTATTGTGATTATGGTGTGTGTTAGGTTGGTTGTGGGCAGAAGAAAGAGAAGCATTTGACGAAGCCGGAAGTGGGTCATTTTAGAGCTCAAGGTGTCCCCATGAAGAGGAAATTAAGGGAGTTTCCTGTTACTGAAAATGCTCTTCTTCCTGTTGGTACTTGCATTGGTGTTCGACATTTTGTTCCTGGTCAATTTGTTGACGTCGCTGGAATCACTATGGGCAAAGGTTTTCAGGTCTATTTCTAGTTCTCTTCTCAGCTTCTTTCTGCTTTCGGTTTTGGCTTATACATTTTCCCTTTTCTTCCTAGTTGGTTCTTGTTGAACCTGTTTAAGTTTGAAAATGAGTTTGCTAGATTCAGGAAGTGTGAAAGAAATTAACTAACGGTTTTCTTTGTGGTAGGGTGTCACTTGATTAACATGATTTAACTATGTAACTATATCGAAATGTTTTCAAGGTCAATGAGGAATGTTTCTCACCTTTTTTCTTTTGCGCATTGCTATTATCTTAATAATAACCAACTTGCAAGGTTCAACGGCATTAGAATGAGCTGTGACATCAGTTTCGTAGGTCTAGAGTTTATGGTTGTGATTATATTTGTGGATGTGTTCTGTCTCATGTTGTTTGTTTATTCCTACTCGTGATGAATTGTAGATAGTGTTATGAGAAAAATCCCTCTTCATAAGTTCCAGGAACTATCCTGTTAAAATTCTTGTTAATTCAGTGAGAAAGAAAAGGTTTAAGATTTACTTGTCCTGCATATTTATTGTCGTGTTTTCTATACAGGGTGGTATGAAAAGGCATGGGTTTAAAGGAGGGCCAGCAAGTCATGGTGCATCCTTATCACATCGAAGTATTGGTTCTACAGGTCAGAGGGATGCTCCCGGGAAGGTGTGTATCTCCTTGTTAGAGTGAACTAATGGGTGATTTGTCCAATCTACCATCATTTTAGACACATAAAGCTAGTTAATGGGCCAAGCTCCTCTGCTAGGACCTTTGGAAGTGTTCTTTCTAAGGGGCCATCACTGGCTGACTGATTGAAGTATGGCACTACAGTGACATGCATTTTGCTTCAAGTGTTGGCTGGAACATTCCTGCCTGTGGAATATAATGCATCCATTCTTAATATGACTACTGTACAATTTATTTATTTTTGTCACCATTTGTTCTTAACTTCCTTAAGAAGATAGTGATTGGTGATGCAGCTCAAATCAACTGGGTGGTAATTATAAACTAGCTAGGTTGTCTACTGAACCCTCTTCCTCTATGCTGTCCTGCCTAACCATAATCTGAGAATGGCTTGGTCAATCTCACTTTACTTCTTTCATTTAATGATAAAATTTTCAGAATCTGTTCAAGTATATCCCATGATTATGATTTCTTTGAGTATGTTACCACTTATTTTTGCTTTATGTTACAGTCCTCAGGTTGTAGGGATGACAAACTATTCTCTTCGTGACAGGTATTTAAAGGCAAAAAGATGCCTGGGCGCATGGGTGGAGTGCAGAGAACAGTTAAAAATGTTTGGGTCTACAAAATAGATCCAGCAAGGAATCTGATGTGGGTGAAAGGCCAAGTATGTTCTCTAACTAAATTTATATTTTCCATTAAAAACAAAATGAAATCTGAATAGAAGGTTAAGGAGGCTATCCATGCCTGTTGAAAATGTACTTGCTGGTGGTCTTAGGGCGCTATCTTTTGGATCATGCATGTCTGGTGTTTAAGGATGCCAATTTGAAGTTTTGTTGAAGTGATGGTGAATACTATCAAAGCTTCATATTTGGAGAAACAAGGATGGAGTCCACTGTCATAATTTACTTTTCTCATTGTTTAGATGGGTGCCTAGGATAATTGGGTCCATGGATAATTGCATTCCTATTCTTTTGTTCAGCAATGCTAATCACATGTTCTACGACGGAGCAAAATTTATGAAATATAGACACCGAAAATTTACTCTAGTCATGTTCTTCCGCTGCAATAATCTGGAAGTGGTGTGTTATGTCTCTCTTCTGTAACAATCTTTACAAAGATTTTAATTATTTTCAGGTCCCTGGCGCTGAAGGGAACTTTGTGTTCATAAAAGATTCTGTTTTCAAGAAACCTGATATTCAGATACTTCCATTCCCAACTTACTTTGAAACAGAAGATGATGATAATTCAGAACCTCTAGTTGCCGATCTTGGTGAAGTAGATCCATTTATGGTTGCAGATTAATTGATAGCAGCAGAAGCAGGTTTCCTCTTGTCAAGTTTAATTGCCTTGCAGTCACCATTTTTTGGTAAACACGTTTAAGTGTGATGGGCTTATTATGCTCAGAGCCATCAACGGAGGCTGTTAATGCAGTTCTTTATTTTTATTTTTGAGCCGAGGGACTGGAGGTGAAGGGCTTGTGATTTTGTCATCGAGAGGTTTAACACCTTTGTTTTTTTGTTATCCTTTCAAGGGGATTTTGTCTCAAATAAATATAGGAACTTTTGGATGCCTGAAATGTTAGTTAACATTCATTGTAAAACTGTTGCAGAGTCGGCATGGCATCTTTCTCTGGCCTTCATGATATGACCTCTCAATACTCTTACACTTCACCTTTGTGATATATTTCATACATCACACCAGTCTTACACAGAATATGATGAATCATCTCATGGGTATCTTTTCTTCAAACAAAACAAAAAATAGAATTAGGCCTAATCAAGTGGAATGTGTATATTATCCACATAGGGAGATCTTCCAATCGAGAAGATCCATTGACCTGAGATGAAGAGAAGGATCTATCTATTTTATTTGGTTATTCAATTAAACTAACAATTTGTTATTTGAGCAGATAGAAACAACCATTATTTGGTGTGACATGTGGTTTTTGTTTTTCCAATGGATTTATATTTTTTATTAATGAAATTTTTTTGATAGAGTGAGAGATTTTTCTAGTTGCTCGTTTTCTTCAAGGGGCGTAGCGTGATGGCAAAAGGTTTGAGATCTGCACAACATGTCTCGAGTTCGAGTCAGGGCGTGCATCTCTTGTAAGAGTCTGGGACAGTCGGGGTTTTACTCCCTCACCTGGACCCATAAAATACGCTTTCCAGGAGATGAGGTTTCCTCGAATTCAAAAAAAGAAAAAGATCATATCATTCATATGTAGTTTTTTTATCTAAGATTTCAATTCTTTCATGTTTTAGCAGTATATATTGTTTCGTGATCAAAATATAAAAGAAAAAGATATTGTGACGACTCTACCATGCAATCAATTATATTCAACTCAATCCTTATTTCATGTCCATATATCTTTGGGACTAAGGAATTGAAAACATTTCTCAACAATGAATCCAATTTTCATTTTATTATGGAAAAGCCATTTTTTTCTCACCAATATTTTTGTTATTTAATTTAATAGCCTTGTGTTAAATAGAAATAAATTTGGCAAATACCTATAGCTCTCGTATAAGTATTGGAATAGAAAAATCCATTTGTTTGAAGCGCTCATGCATTGAGTATATGAAAATCGTTGATTGATTTCTATATGTTTTTATCATGCTTTCTAACTCATTGTTTCTCTGTTTCTTTTTTCTTAATTCGGATATATATATATATATAAAATTAATACTGTGGCTGGAGTAAAAACGTCTCTGGACTTCTGGATTGTGAGGACCGTTGGGTTTGTAGATTTTTGCAATGCTAATGTCTCTGCCTCTCAGTCATTGCCATTGCCTTTGCCTAGGTTTCCTAATTTGTAATAATAATAAGTCTTTGGTCATGAGTTAATTTGAGCAATTTTGTTTTTTTTTTTTACAAAAAGAAATAAAAAACAAATATTATTTTGAACTTTTAAAAAAAAAAATCAACAAGTTTCGATTGGGTTTTTTTAGACTAGTTGAATCACGAGTTAACTTGGGTTTTTAATCAGGTCATGTTAGGTCAATTCTCTTTCTATTTTTATTAAAACTCGACCCAAACTAGATCTCATATCTCTCGTCATCTTGTCGGGTAAGGTTGGTTTTTAAAATAATGTTTGCAATTATCAACAAGATTAAAAAAATATATATATTAAAAAGACATTCTAATTTTTTAAAAAAATTTAGCTCCAATTTAACAGAACTTGATCCAATTAAACTCAATTGATCAACCGGTGACTCGATTAATAAATAAAACTAAATTTAAATAATTTTTTAAAACAATATTATTTCAATTTTTTTTAAAAAAAAAGAAAACGATGTTAATACTTTTTAAAACTGACATGGGTGAATCCATCCAACACTTAACTTGTATCTTGGACTCATTCAAGGATAAAACTAGGTTTTACTACTATGCTTTTTATTACTCACAGAAACCTTAATAATAAGTAACAATAAATAAGTCTAGGGTTACCGTTGAGATATCATTTCCAGCCCAATCCATCCATCGATGCAACATCATCTCCAATGAAGCAAGAACGAGACCACCAGTTCGAGTGCGGAATATGCGGGACTGAAGACCGCTATCTCCTCCACAACGTCCGCCACCGTACCCCTTCCTACCGCCGCCTCTGCACTAACTGTCTCTTAAAAGACCACCGCGGTCTCTTTTGCCCTTTCTGCTTTATTGTCTATGAAGAACCACTCCAAAATGATCGATCCATGTGCAACAAATGCCCTTCTATCGCTCACAAACCTTGCATCCCTTCCAATTACCCTCACCACACTCCCTTCATCTGCCCCTCTTGCTCCTCCCCCAGTTTCTCCTTCTTTAACCCTACCAGAAACGGAGATTCTTCCTCCGGGAGGTTCATCGATAAGGACTCCGCCAGAGCGCTTGTTGCTGCCGCCAAGATTGCTTCCATTTCCATGACGAAAGCGGCCGCGCTGGCCAGGGTTGAAGCTGAGAAAAGGGTTAAGGAAGCTACTTATGCTAAGAAGAGAGCTAGAGAAGCACTTGAAAGGCTTGCTTATTTGGCTGCTAAAGAAAGTGAGATGATGGAGGATATTAAGGGAGGAGGAGTTGATGATGCTGCTAATAAGGGAGGAAATAGTAATGGGGTTTATCTGGGTTATCCTCCTTCTCAGATAACAGGGCAGCAGCAACAACAACAAGGGACTCTGAAATGACGATCTGGGCTACCATGGTAAACGAGTGATGGACTACTACTGCTAATCTGTTTTCTCAATCTATCATCATCATCGTTAATTGGCTTTTGATTCTTGTAGAGATTCTAGAATAGGTTGTCTGTAGAGATGATTTTTGGACTAATTTATTATTGTCTCTGTTCTCTTTCTTTCTACATTTTCAATCATCTTTAATAAGTTTTCCTCCAATTGTTTACTACTACTTGTTAATTCAAATTTAGAGGTTATGCCGCCCTTCAAACTGCTTTTGGCTTGAAAAGGCATTTTGTAGACAAACGTGGCCCGACGAGAATATAAGAAACTTGTTAATGATTTGTACTTCTTAGGGGTTTATTGAGATAACATTGAAAATTTTAGTAGAAGTTGGAGCTGAGTTTTTATGGTTTAGTGGCACTTGAAAATATAGGAAGCTATACAACACTTCGATGGGACAAACCGTGATGATAAGTGAAGAAAGGATATAACATTATCTTCTCATCATCTTGTTTGATTGAATGGATGGAAATGCAGCAGCCTCTCTGTCTGCTTTCTCCTCCTGCCTGCCTTTATCTGTTTTTATTACTATTTCTCCGTTATTTTATGCTTGCCATTCACTTCTTGGCAGATGATACATTTGAGTTTCTGTTTACACTCTAATTGATTCATCTTATGGCTGAAATCAGTTAAAGTTTTGTTTCTTCCTCCTCAGGGTAGCGTTCAGCTACAGATTGCAGTAATAACCTTCAAAGTTTTATCTGTTCTGATGAATGGAGTTGTGAATTCCTGCCAATGGGAAAGGATAGAGAAGGTGAGACTGAAACCAAAGAACATGAAGCTCCTTTTTTTTCTCAAATGAGAAAGACTGGATTTTCTGCAGAACTATATCTGCTGGGAGTTTATTTTTGCAGCCTTGCAAGCAAACGAGTTCCTGCATTGTAAACACCAGAGTTTAATTGAAATCTACAAAGAAAGCCCTCCTAAGTCCTAGCATGGCGTATCCCGAAGCTCTTTTGTACATAGCCATCGGTTTGCTTTAGAAAATGAAAATGTTGTTGATGTTAATCTGATTCTTGTAGTCCCAACTCCAAATAGATTAGATCTGGTTTCTAAATCCAATTTATGCCATTTTATACTTTTCAATTTATAGTATATTTGAGGTAAATTAGAAAATATGCAACAAGCATGGTGCATGAAAACCAGTATGGGGGCAGGCACTTGGTTCCACCCCCAGTAATTTGATTGACATAAGCCCCTGTGCATCTATTAAGACCTTATTTTATAACCACTAGCTATTGGACTTGCAGTCAGATGAATTTTATTTTATATATTAAAAAAAAAAGAATATGCAGGTTTTTTTAATATATTTTTTGATAAAAAAAATACCATAATCATAAATCAAAAGACACAAAAGAAAAGGACATTTTCATCTCGAAAGTACATTGTATTTTGTTCTTCGCAAAAAGAAGTAAACTTCAATCTGAATAATACCATCAGAAATATATGAATCAATTAAATATCCATAAGAAGTCTGTGGTAATCACATCAAAATGAAGAAAGCAGGAGGGTAAGCATAACACAGATGCATAGCTAATGCTATATAGCATTATTCATCTTTGTATTGCAGATCACTACAAGCATCTAAAGACTGTCTTTGAGCTACTGGAAGAAAACTAATTGGTAGCTAAGACAAGTGATGCTTTTGCAGTGAGCAGGTGGAGTACTTAGGCCACGTAATTTCCAAGCAAGGGATAGCCACTGATCCTCACAAGATACAGGCTATCATTAACTGGCCAGTACCTAAAGACATGAAGTAGTTGAGGGGATTCCTAGAATTGACTAGTTACTACATAAGATTTGTCAAGAGATATTGGGCCATTTGCAAGCCACTGACTCAGTTGTTAAAGAAGGATGTTATAGGGTAGAATGAAGAGTTTACAAGGGCATTCAACCAGCTTAAAGAACTAATGACCAATGCTCCAGTTCTAGCCCTCCCTGACCTAAAACAAATTATATGTTACTGACAAATGCTTTATTAATAGGAATAGAAGCAGTCCTTATACAAGAGGGACGCACAATTGCTTTTACCAGTAAGTCTTTAGGGCTAAAATAACATGCTACGTTAGTTTATGAGAGGGAGATGATGGTTATTTTCCATGAAGTTACTAAGTGGAAACATAGTTTACGAGGAAGGCTTTTTAAAATTCACACAAACTACGTAAGTCTCAAGCACCTTTTGCACCAGAAGATGGTCACTCCTGCTCAACACCTATAGCTTGTCAAACTTTTAGGGTATGACTACGAGATTGAATACAGATAAGGAAAAGAGAATATGGCAACAAATGTCCTCTTTAGAGTTTCTAGTGGTAAATTATATGCCTTGACAATATCCATGATTTCTACTAGTGTTATGGAAGAAATCAGAAGATCATGGGAGAAGGATTCATCTATAGAAATTATCATTAGAGACTTCAGTTATCATTAGAGACTTCAAGTCTTCTCCTAACTCTTATCTCACTATACCTAGGTCAACCATCTTAAGATAGGAAAGGTGGTTGTGGGTAATGAACCTGATTTACAAAACAAGCTTATCTCTATGTTCCACAGTTCAGCTGTAGGTGGACATTCATGAATGACAGTTACCTATAAAAGAGTTGGGAGTTTATTTTATTGGAAAGGACAATAAAAGCATATTTTTGATAATATGTGCGACACACTTGTCAAAGAAACAAGTATGAAAAAGTAGTTACACCTGGACTTCTATAGCCCCTGCCTATTCTTTATGCTTCATTCATTGATGTTAGTATGGACTTTATGGAAGGGCTCCTTAAATCAGAAGGAAAAGATGTTATCATGGTGGAGATGGATTGTTTAGCAAATATGCTCATTGAATAGCCCCTACTCATCTTCATTTTGCCCCTAAGTTGTTTATAGAAAATATGTACAAGCGACAAAGGTAGCCAACTTTAATAGTTAGTGATAGAGATCCGGTGTTTCAAAGCAGATTTTGGAAGGAGATGTTCAACATT
This sequence comes from Populus deltoides, assembly GCA_015852605.2. Classification (NCBI taxonomy): domain Eukaryota; kingdom Viridiplantae; phylum Streptophyta; class Magnoliopsida; order Malpighiales; family Salicaceae; genus Populus; species Populus deltoides. The sequence goes on from CM027579.2 coordinate 1,502,916, forward strand.
CAAGGGGTCAATTTACATTACTCAAAAGTGTATAATCCATGAACTGGCGGTTAGATAATGATTGTTAACAAATGCATCGAAAACTATTTAAGATGCATGACGAGGGATTGTCCTAACTAGTGAATGAAATGGTTACCCTTGGCAGAATGGTGGTACAATACCAACTTCCATTCTGCCACCAAAATAACACCCTATGAAGTATTATACAGGTTCCCAACTAATATTCACTATTTTTCTAAGGACTCAACAGTGGAGTTAATTAATGAATACTTATCCAAGAGGGAAGATATGATTTAAAGGGTTAAAATTTATCTCCAAAATACACAAAATATGATAACTATAATGGCAAAACGAAAAAGAAGTGAAAAAAGCTTTTCAATATGTGATTATGTTTATCTAAAGTTACATCCCTACAGGCAATAATCAACATCACACAGATCTTTTAAAAAATTAGATGTTAGGTTCTTTAGGCCTTACCAGGTGATAGCTAAGGTGGGAAGTGTAACTTACAAGCTTGAGTTGCCCTTCTCAACTACGATTCATCTTATCTTTCATGTGCACCAGCTCAAAAGAATCTGGGAAATCACTTAGTGTAAAGTACCCTCCCATCTTTGCCACGAACACTTGACCTGCAACCATAAACAATATTAGATAGGAGAATTGCATGAAAGAAGAATAAAGTTGTTACACAAGTCCTAGTTCATTAAAAAGGTTTATCACCTAGTGATGTTACATGGGAGTTTGTGGATGAACTGACTCTACGTTTCCTTCAATTCAACCTTAAGGACAAGGATGAACTCAAAAGGGGAATTGTCACAGGGAAAAGGAGAAGAAAAGGACGAGGAGGAGGAAATAGACATTGGTTATTTAAATTTGAATCCCAAAATGATTGTTACAAGTTGCAACATATTGTTTATGTTCAACATTCAAGGGGTCAATTTACATTACTCAAAAGTGTATAATCCATGAACTGACGGTTAGATAATGATTGTTAACAAATGCATCGAAAACTATTTAAGAAGCTTGACGAGGGATTGTCCTAACTAGTGAATGAAATGGTTACCCTTGACAGAATAGTGGTACAATACCAACTTCCATTCTACCACCAAAATGACACCCTATGAAGTATTATACAGGTTCCAACTAATATTCACTATTTTTCTAAGGACTCAACAGTGGAGTTAATTAATGAATACTAATCCAAGAGGGAAGATATGATTTAAAGGGTTAAAATTTATCTCCAAAATACACAAAATATGATAACTATAATGGCAAAACGAAAGAGAAGTGAAAAAAGCTTTTCAATATGTGATTATGTTTATCTAAAGTTACATCCCTACAGGCAACAATCAACATCACACAGATCTTTTAAAAAATTAGATGTTAGGTTCTTTAGGCCTTACCAGGTGATAGCTAAGGTGGGAAGTGTAGCTTACAAGCTTGAGTTGCCCTTCTCAACTGCGATTCATCTTATCTTTCATGTGCACCAGCTCAAAAGAATCTGGGAAATCACTTAGTGTAAAGTACCCTCCCATCTTTGCCACGAACACTTGACCTGCAACCATAAACAATATTAGATAGGAGAATTGCATGAAAGAAGAATAAAGTTGTTACACAAGTCCTAGTTCATTAGAAAGGTTTATAACCTAGTGATGTTACATGGGAGTTTGTGGATGAACTGACTCTACGTTTCCTTCAATTCAACCTTAAGGACAAGGATGAACTCAAAGGGGGAATTGTCACAGGGGAAAGGAGAAGAAGAGGACGAGGAGGAGGAAATAGACATTGGTTATTTAAATTTGAATCCCAAAATGATTGTTACAAGTTGCAACATATTGTTTCATTAAAGTTGTTGCGTACTGTTTTGTTAAAGACCTAGTACAACACATCATTTCAATTACTCTGTTGCACACGATTTTGTTTAGTCCTGGAAGAAAAATAAAATACAAAGTTAGTTACTCTGGGTGTTGTGAGACTACGTCGAATGGCGTGCTTTAAGAGTCTCCTGAGAGGTATTGTTGGGATGGAAAAAGTTTTGGGTTTAATCATAAAATTATGATTAAGGTTCAAAAGTCACCATCTTAGTATTATGATTATTAGGAAACTTACGGTCTGCGAGAGTCCAGGCAAGGGATTGGTTGTGCAAGGGTAGGACACATCACCCTTAGTGCACCCTGCCTAAGGTAAGTTACATTGTTGTTTGATTGTTTTTCTAGGTCAAGTTTTTATTTGTTGGATTTTTTTCTAAGGTCTACGGCAGATCTTCCTTTGTGAAAGAGTCTCTACCTCATTGGATTAAATCATAATCGTTCTAAAGTTTAAATTTTAGCATCGCATTTATTTTGCACTTTGTATCTTAAATACCTGAGGGTGTACTCTACTGTGTAGTTTTACACCCCTTACATATTAAAGTCTACATCTAAACTCTAATATAAAATGAACAAAATAATTAGTGAAGGGTCTTTGATATTTTGATCAAATCCTAACGGATAATCATAAACTAATTGCAATTTTTTTTTTTTTTTTGCATTTTAAAACATGAGAAAGATGCAATTTTTATGTTTTTTTTTATGAAAACATGCTTGGAAAACTTTTAGGATTTGATCAAATGCACGAAAATAAAAAACATTTTTTATTTTTTCATTTTATAAAAGAGGAAATTAATTTAAGAATTTTGAGATTTTTTAATTTAAAAAAATAAAAATGCTTCAGAGAAAACTAAGTATTTTAATATCAGATCTGTATCTTACAATGTAAATATACATTTCGATATTATGTAAAATTAGTAGAAAAACATGAAAAAAGACCCATAAATATTTTTTTAAAAATAACTCTTAGAATGGATTGTTCATTTCTTTTTTTATAATATATAATATTATATATTATATTATATTATTATTTAAAATATATTGAGTTGCGCTAGCCCAGCCTGATTGGGCTGACTAGCAACCCAAAAGAGTTAGGCTAATATTGGCCCAGCATATCTAGTTTATTTTTGGTTTTTTAAGTTTAGATCAAACCCAACTCAATTATTTAGACTGAGCTAATACAGGTCCAATTCAAACAGAGAATGAAGGGGAAGGAAGACAAGAGAGGAGGGGGCTACCTGGCGTAGAGAGTGCTGCTGGTGGCCTAGTCATGGAGCTAGTGGTGAGGACGGTGACCAGATTTAATATATATTAATTTTTAATATTATTACATCAAAACAATTAAAAAACACATACAAAGCATTGATTTAATATTTTTTATATATAAAAAAACAATTTAAAAAACACTTTAATTATAATTCTATCGAATACAAGTTCAGAATCATGCATAACTGGGTATTGAAAATATGATTACACGTTACTGTCAGTATTTTTATCATATTGCAAACAAAGACTGATCGGGCCCTGTCACTAACGTTCTAACTAAACGGTTGTCAGCATGGCTGATGAAACAAAGACTGATCGGGCCCTGTCACTAACGTTCTAACTAAACGGTTGTCAGCATGGCTGATGATGGATGCTCTTGGAAGTTGAATTATATACCTTTTGGTATGGATATGAATTGCAGAGCAAAATAGGCCAGCAGAAATAAAGATATTACATACAAGAAACCTCAAGATTATTGTTGGAAAAAGAAACCGCTATTGTTGCATTTCCCTTCACATAGGATTTTCAATATTCCAAGAGTTGATTGTAAGAACTATGGAGTTGATCATTCATTCATGGCAAGGGTTCTTGTGAATCTCCCAATCGAGACAGATGAAGATATGCATCAGTTCCTGCACACACGCAGCACCACAACTCAGTGGGGAGATTTTGATGGATCATCAAAATGAAGAACCTCGAATGCAAGCAACAAAGATTTCTACGAGAGTGGAACTTACATGTTAAGAGCAAAAACACATAATAAGAAATGCAGCAACTAAAGACCAAATCCTTTCAAGTTGAGGTGCATGAACATTTTCATCAATCAACCATCCAACACAATAAACATTATCAATACTTATTCAACATGTGAAAACACGTGACATGTAATTCCAATCAAGAGATTTTCAAACATGTGCACGCTGGTTGAATTGTTAAGATACTATGCATGTGCCTGTCTTCTTTATATCAAGAGACATAGTTGAGCAACATATTCTGAATGCACAAGATCAAATTATCAACTCACCATATCCTTCCATAGAGATAATTTGCAGATCACCTCCAAAGTACCGAGCATACAATCGACTAATTGGAAGCCCATAACCATATCCAGCCATTATTACTGCCTCACCAGTTCCAAGATCAGAATCCTCATCCAGAGGATTTCTGGCTGTGCTGTAGAGATATGTGAAAATTTTAGGAAGGCCACTTCTTGCTATGCCACCACCTTCATCTGAGACCTGAGATGCCAGTAAGACCAATTAGTTACGCATCTCATCATGAAATGATATTGCACAACACAAATTCTTAATGGTAGCATGTCAAGCAGTTGAAGAGAATGCCAGATATGAAGGAGGTGAAAAAGAAATAATGTGGAAACCTACACTGACAGCTTAAGAACAGAGCACATTACCTTTATAGTGACATCCTCAATGCCATCAGCAACTATTATTCTAACAGGTGGTGAAACTCTGTCCGAGTCCATGTGACGTTCTTGGACAGCACGCAATGAATTCTTAACCAACTCAAATACCATGAGTTGCAAGTGTGTTGGGACATACCTGTTACACAATTTGTTCAGCAACTGGAGTAGAAACAAATTTCAAATTGTTTTAAATGACAAATAACAACTAGTAGAGTCAAAGGAAACATTTCCATGAGAACATCAATAAAGAGGATAAAGACCAACAAAAGCAAATGAGACAGACAGAGAAAGCAGGTAAGAACAAAAGCAATCAATGCAATTCACAAAAATGCAAGCTGAAACCAAGTGACAAAAATTAACTTACGGGAATGTAAAATTAGGATCCCCGTAGATATTGACAGCAGGTGCACTACCATACTCTCGTAAACATATTGCACGGGCATCATCACTGGCATTTTGTGCTACCTCAACTGGAGACATCTTTGTATGAATATAACCCACACAGTGAGGAGGGGGATTGGGATTGTGCAACTCCACGTGCTGTCCTGAGCATCATAAAAATTCAAGCATAATATGAAGTTCAGACGTAGCTCCAGACACAATACGAAAATCCTTAGAACTTGCAATGGCAAATTAAGAAAACAGTAAAATATGAAGAGCTGACCAATAAGCATTCGAATTCCAATTCTTGACATATAAAAGCGGTCAAGAAACTGATGGATCTCATCAAGATCCTCATGAACAATCTTTGGACCCAGCTCTTTCTTCAGCTGTTGAACTCCCAAAGCCATCATTGGAACCACATTGTTATGTCTGACCTTAATTGCCTTAATCATTTGTGTAAACTCCTTCTCATCATTTGTACCCTTGATCTCAGGAAAGGATCTCATATCACGGAAAGAATCCAGATACCAATCTCGAACCTTGGAATAAAAAATTAAAATTGAATGAGGCATTTACTGAATATTTCCACCTTTTTTATGTATGAATAGAGATTCACAATAGCATAACCAAGTACTAGTTGGAAAACTGATATAATTAAGCACAAACAAATTAAACCTAAGGATGGGGATATAAAATGGATGCTTTTGACTTCTCCCTTTTAAACTATAAAGAAAGGAAGATACTGATTCCAAAATGCTAAACAAAAACTGGTTATGAGAATCACAAATGAAATCCTACGACCTTATACTTCGTATAAAAAGGAAAAGGATCTTCAAAACTCAAGCACAATCACACTTTTTTTTCCTCAAAAAAACAGCAAGGCAACCTCTAGGTTCCCACTTTTCTGACAGTCAAAACACACATATATTAAAATAATCAAGAAAACACCAAACTCCCATCGAACCCCATTTCCATCATTATCCAAACAAATATCAAAAACCCAACACAAATTTCAAAACATTAAACAAAAGAGGATAAAAACCGACAAAATATAATATCTCTAAAACACTTGAAAATATCAAGAGGGTACCTTTAAAACGGCAGGTTTCTCAGATAAGCCATAAGGAAGGGTTTCCAGCTCAATAGCTCTCCTGGCAATCCTAATGGGCAATTCTTTATGAAGAAACTGAGCAGCAATCAACAAATTCCTCTCAGTAGGAACTGAACCAAACTCCATCATGTACCTTAAACTCACCCCAGTTTGTTTCATGCAACCCCATCTTTGCACTTCCTCAAACATGCTCTTTGACAACATTTCACACGCTTTCTTGGCAGCCATCACCACCATGCAACCCCAAAAACTCACATAAAACGGTAAAGCATCAAACTTTTTCTCTTTTTAGATGCAAGAGCAAATAACTTTAATAGAAAAATTGAGAAATAAACAGAATGGACAAGTGGTGATACGGTGAGACAGCCACAGTGGTCCTCTTTCTGTTCTCTCTTCAACTGTTATGTCTGGTCAGAATTTAACCAGAGGTTAATGGGCAGTTTCCTTTTGGGTTTTTTTGGCTTAGAGGGAACGGTAATTAATATAGCTAGGATAGTATCTTTGTTATTTCATTTAAAATATTAAAAAAAATTGCTTGAAAATATTTTTTTATTTTGATTATTTTTATATTATTGTTAAAAAGTAAATTTAAAAAATAAAAAATATATTATTTTAATATATTTAAAAAAAATCATAAAACAACCGCTGTGACAACGTAAAATACTGGCATAGTACTACTATTTTCGATTGATTAAAGGATAAGGACGAGAAAGACTGATTCTTTCGTTCGTTTTTGGATTCAGTACTGCCTTTTTGGGTATATTATTATTTTGATCCCCTAGTTTTTCATTTTGTTCTTGTTAGCTCCTTTACTAAAACTTTATGCAATCTAACCCTCACAAATTTATGTTTTTTCTTAATAACACCAGTCATCTTACTGAGAATTCGAGATAAGTTAATAAACCCCTGATTTACAAGGCAGTAATCCGTGGATTCGTAAAGTATTTTTATTTTTTTCCCATCGAATATAATTTTTTCTCTTCTTATAAAAAATAAAATAAAATCGATCCCACATATTAAATAAAGATATTAAAGGGTTTTACATATCCTTTTTAGTTAATATATTTTTAACATTTATCTGCGCATATAATTATGGAATGCACGCATCAGTTTATAAATTAATAATTAATTTTATTTTTTTTTATGCTGAGAGAATTGCCCAGTAGACGGGTTGTAAATTATACAGTATTTTAAGTAAACATGATTATAAATTAATAATTAATTTTATTTTAACTAAAATTGCACGCATAGGCAAAGTCTAAAGTCCGAGCTTTCATCCACGAGAGGGTGTTTGGTGATGAGCTGGATTCTCGACGCGGAGGGATTCCAAAAGTTCACCTCAGATTCATAGGCGCATGTAATTATGGAATGCACGCATCACATGACTTAGTTTTTATTTAATATATTTTTAATATTTATTTATATATATGTATATAATTATTAAATGCACGACATCAAATTATAAATTAATAATTAAAATTTTTATTTTCTTATGTTGAAAGAATTGTCCAGCTACAATTATTTAGTATAATAACAACATTTAAATTTATTAACACAATCTCGAACATCACAACTGTTTTTAAAAGAATTTTCAAAGAATTTTTTGATTTACAATTATTTAGTATTACATAAATATAATAATCACACTCAAATTTATTATCACAATCTCAAATATTATTTTCTAAAAAAAGGTTTTTAAAAGAATTTTCAAAGAATTTTTTGATCTACGATTATTTAGTATTACATAAATATAATAATCACACTCAAATTTATTATTACAATCTCAAACATTATTTTCTAAAAAAGGTTTGTTACTGGTTCAAAATATAAAAAAAATAGACAGAATACATATTTATTTGATAATTTATATATTTAAAAATATAAAAATTTATTTTAAAACTATTTTCATTTATTTTATACTATTATCTATTTCTTTTCAACTAAATATATTTTAGTTTTTTCTGTATAATTTCTTCTATCGTGGTATAGTAACTAACGTGACCTTGACATGTTAAAGTAGTGGACCAGCAAGCAAAACTTGCTGATGTACTCGCTAACATTATTAGTGTCTTTGATTGTTATACACCATACAAATATTTTGCCATGTGATGAGATGTCATTGTATTTGGGTTTTACATGATTTTATTTTAAATTTGGCACATTAAATCAAAAGTCTTGGTAGAATAATATTGTTTAAAAAAATCAGTGAAATGATACATTTTTACCTTGTAGTGCTTTTAAAACATGATATTTATTAAATGTTATTATTCATTAGCGCAACAAGATAATTGTCGCGCTTCAAAATAGCAACATTTAAATCTATCGCGCTTTTAAAATGCAAAAACTGTCAATTAGTCGACCTGTTGGGTACAATTATATAATCGATAGACCATTTCACATAAAAATCATAATTTTATGAACTTTTTTCTTTCAAAATATTTTTACGAGTAAAAACATATAGTTTTGTCAAACTTGTAAACAAAAAAACAAACTCTAATTAAAATCTTCAAAGTTAGTTGTTCACATAGTAGTTTTTATATGTGATTCTGAGCAGTCAGGTGTGGGTGTGTTATAACTATATGAGGATCTGCCCTAGACAAATTACATGAATAGCCTAGCATGTACATTTATGGATCAATGTGACAGATTTAAGTTTAGGAGGAGGTCTGATCATATCAGACTAGAATAATGACTAAAAAATCATAACTTTTTATCTGACATTTGGATCATGCTTAAATTTATATAGGAGTTTTTGAAAGCTATTTTCCTTAAAGTAATTATGGAATCACTACTCCGATCATCGGATATTTATATTTTAAAAATCTCATCTCAGAGCTCTGGTTTTGATAATTTTGTGATTTTTGTTATGAACTGGTCGATCAGTTAGTCCTGAATTTAAATAGATATTGCGGTTGTGAACGACAATATCAATTAAAATTTTATTATGATTTTTAAGTATGCCATCCAATTTTTTCACTATTTGTCACTATTTATTTGTATTTTATAAGTTAATTGACCAATTTATCTGGTTGTATGGGTATATGTTAAGAAGATAAATAGCATTAATGCCATGGTCTTCCTTTATTATTTACTAGGATGCATTAATGATGGAGTGATAATAGTAAGAGCAACATGCATTAATAATAATAATAATTGATTTTTTTATGTTTTAAATTTTTTTATGTATTTTCATATCATTATGATATGTTAATATTAAAAATAATTTTTAATTTTTTTTAAAAAAATATGTTTTTATGCTATCTAACCCTCAAAATTTTATGTTTTTTTTTTAAAAAAAAAACACCTGAGAATTTGAGATAAGTTAACAAACCCCTGATTTACAAGGCAGTAATCCATGGATTCATAAAGTATTTTTATTTGGAAATCTTGCAAATCAGTTTGTTTACATCAATTGAATTTTTTCTCTTCTTATAAAAAATAAAAAATTGGGGCCACGTATTAAATAAAGATATTAAAGGGTTTTACACGACACACCGTCAAATATCTTAATTTAATATTTATGAGCGCATAAATAATGGAAAGCACGCATCAAGTTATAAATTAATAATTAATATTTTTTTATTTTTTATTATGTTAAAAGAAATGTCCAGTACACGGCTAAATTATCTATTATTACGCAAGCATAATAGCAACACTAAAATTGCACGCATAGGCAAAGTCTAAAAGTCCATCCCTAGCTGTTGTTCCGAATCCACCTTGTTTGGCGATGAGCTGGATTCTTGACGCGGAGGGATTCAAAGAGTTTACCTTAGATTCATAGCGCGGTCAACCACATGGTTTACCGCGTTACCAAACAGGAATGACATCTTAAAGCTTATACTATTAATTTGATCACTTTTGTTTTCATACTAATGATTTCACTATTATTATTATAATCATCCATGAAAAAAAAATCAGTTTTTTGAATTTTAAGTTGAGATATTTTATATATGCTAATAAAAAAAATATTAAGTGTAAATTTAAAAACCCATGCAAAAATTTAATTAAATAAATTAAGAACAAACTATGTCAATAAATGAAAAACAATTATTAACGATAACTAAATACATGTATGAAAACATCAAGAGATGAATGTAGAACAAATATTTGATCTTGCAGCATGGTTCATTTACCTGATTATGTTCAATGATTTTGTTTATTAAAATTATTTTTTTATTTAATCAGATGATAGTAGAAATAAACACACACATAAAACTAATTGGATAAAATAAAAGAAAAAAAATATATATCACAGGGTTGCACTTGTTAGAAATACTATAAAAAATAATATTTTTTTATTTTAAGAAATAAAGTTCAATTATATAAATATATAAGAAATTATAGATGAATTACAATAATATCTTTAAAATTAAACACATACAAAATAATTTTTAGAAAAAAAAACCTTCTTAAAAAAAAACAAAAGGTTTTTCCGAAAAAATCACCGTTTTTTTACTTAAAAACTTATTTTAACCCATTTTTTATTCAACACACTAAGAAAATAGCATAAACATCTTGACACCCCCATAAGTAACATTAAAAAAAACAAAAAAACACAAAAACTTGAAATCAAAAATCTTTTCCGGCTTAGATATTGTTATCCAGGCAATCTTAAGGTGAAAAAACACATAAGTGAAACTCCTTTCACTAAATAAAACTCATTGATACTAAATGGACTATTTTTATGGCTAAAATTGGTGTCGATACTCATTTTTTCTTTCTGTTATTGGAATCCAACAATCTCTCTTTTTTTCTCTCAAACCATAAACTAAAAAAATTGCAAAAAGAGATCCTTTGTACCAAAATTGAATTGCAAGAATATGGAGGGACCAAATAGATATAATTTGTAAAGTTTAATGACTAAAGTTAATCTTTTGGAATAACTTTAAACCCATCATCTGTTATCGACATGTTTTTCATTTTGATCCTCATTTCAATCTTGTTACTAGTCAACAAATTAAATTCAATTGTCTTGTAACCTTACTCAAAAAAATATAATCGCACAAAAAAAAATCGAATTAAAAAAAATAAAAATTATGAACAATTAATCCCAAATAAATGTGAACTGGGGAACAATGTTGTTGTTTGGCGTGAAAGAAATATAATCACAAGAAGAAAAGGTTTCAGGATTAAAATAAAAAGAATAGAAAATTAGGAACAGTCAATCGAAGAGAAACATGAAGCGATGAACACTGTTGATGGCCACACATCTCTTGTATTTTTCTGTGATGATATGATGCTTTGGTTTTGTGGGAAAGTGTAGTAGAAATGGACAGATTCTATTTTGGTGAGGCTGTCGTTTCTCACACCCCCCACGACCGCCAGGAAACTTGTGTGGTCTTGGAATGCCTGCAAATTCGTATCAACTTTTTATTTTATCTATGCTATTATTGTGTTTGTTTTTATGTTTTTAAAAGAGATATTTTTAAAAAAATTAGGTTATTTTTTTATTTTAAATTATTTTTTATAATTTTATATCGTTTTAATATACTAATATAAAAAATAAAATTTTAAAAATTAAAAATATTATTTTGATATATTTTAAAATAAAAACACTTTTAAAACATAATCGTCACCACAATCCCAAATATTATCTACAACTATTTCCGGAAAGAGTTTCCTCGCTGGTCAAAACATAAAAAACAAACACGATGCATATTTCTATGATAATTTATATTTTAAAAATATAAAAATTCATTTTAAATTTTTATTTTTATTTATTTTCCTGGCCAATCGCCGTGTAGTTAAATGTGTTGTCGAAACATCTTTCAGGTGGTGAGGCGCATGTCATTAATGGGTGGGTGGTTTGTTCTGACAAGTCTGTTTTTTTCCTCTCCTTTTCTTACTCTTTTCCATAAAATTATTTATCGGCTTCTTTGTTTTTTGGTATTTATGATTTGATACCTTTTCTTTTTAATTTTTTATTTTTATGGTTGACTCTTTAACAAAAGTTTTGTTTCAATCCCAAGTCGTTGATTTTTTATTTTTTTACTTGATTTTTTTATATAATTTTTTTTCTTTTAATTTAAGCATACTATAAATGCACATGGCCTATTTTGGGCTTGGCATGTGTGGTTGAAGTGGGTGAGGTTGTCCTTTCTCACACCCCTACGACTGCCAGGAAACTTGTGTGATCATGGAATGCTTACACATTCATATCAATCCCAGCCAACCTTTTTAACCTATGCTATATATTTGTTTTCATGTTTTAAAAAGATATTTTTAAAAATCTTTTAGGTTTTTTTAATTTTAAATTATTTTTTTAATTTTAGATTTTTTAATATACTAATATTAAAAATAATTTTTTTAATATATTATTTTAATATATTTTAAAATAAAAAACAATTACTGCCATAATTCCAAATAATATCTACAACTATTTCCAAGAAAAGTTTCCTCACTCGTTCAAAATATAAAAAAACAAACACAGTGCATATTTCTTTGATAATTTATATATTAAAAATATAAAAATTTATTTTATTTATTTTATACTATTATCTATTTTTTTTCAACTAAATATATTTTAGTTCTTTATGTATAATTTCTTTTATCATGATATATTAACTAACGTAACCTTAAACATGTTAAAGTAGTGGACCAACAAAACTTGCTGATGTAATTGCTAACATTATTAGTGCCCTTTGACTATTCTACACCATGCAAATATTTTGCGAGATATTATTGTATTTGGGTTCAACACGATTTTATTTTGAAATTGGTACATTAAATCAAAAGTCATGGTAGAATAATACCATTTTAAAAAAATTAATTAAATAGCACATTTTTATCTTATCATGCTTTTAAAATACAATATTTATTAAATGTCGCTATTTCTAAACGTAATAAGATAGTTATTGAGTTTCAGGATAACAAAATTTAAACATGTCGTGCTTATGAAGGGTAGCAACTGTCAATTAGTTGTTCTATTAGATATAATTGTATAATTGGTCGATCATTTCATACAAAAATCATAATTTTATGAATTTTTTCTTTCAAAATGTTTTATGAGTAAAAATATATGGTTTTTTTTTTAATTTGTAGACAAAAAAACAAACTCCAATTAAAATCTTAAAAGATTATTGTTCAAATGGTAGTTCTCACATGTGATTCTGAGCAGTCAGGTGTGAGTCTGTCATAACTAGATGAGGATATGCCCCAGATAAATTACATGAATGGTCTAGCATATGCATTCATAGAACAATGAGACAAATTTAAGTTTAGGAGAAGGTCTGGTCACACCAAACTAGAATGATGGCTCAAAAAGACTATAATTTTTTATCTGACATTTGGATCATGCTTAATTTTTTACAAAATTTTTCAAAGGTTGTTTCCCTTAGAGTAGATATGAAATCACTACTCCGATCATCGAATTTTTAGATTTTAAAAATCTTGCATTGGGGGCTCTAGTTTTGGCAGTTATGTGATTTTTTTTATGAACCAGTCGATTGGTTAATCTTGAATTTAAATAGATGTCGCGGTTGTGAATTGCGATATCAATTAAAATTTTATCATGGTTTTTAACTCCGACATCCAAAAATGTATTATTTCATCAAAAATGTTTGTTTCTATATCATTTTGCTATTTGTTTGCATTTTATACACTAATTGACCAATTTATCCGGTTCCACGGGTACATGTTAAGAAGATAAATAGCATTAATGCAATGGTATTCCTTTATTATTTACTAGGATGCATTAATGATGGAGCTAGCAATAACCTTAGCGATAATAATAATAATAATAATAATAATAATAATAATAATAATAATTTCAGTAGTTGTCGGTGAGTGTGATTCATGACATGTTTTCTACCGCATGTCAATTAAGAGCTAATCTACGGGAAACGGTTTAACAGTGTTTTTAATTTTAGCTTGTAGATATTTCACTGGACTACAACAGTGAAATTATTAAATTGGCCCCTGTTTAATTAACAAATGGCCTTAGTTAGAAAGGTTAGGGTCGTCTTATTTTATATGAACAATGAAAATACTAAATTTGCCGTTGGAGATTAAAAAAAATTATATGCCTTTACTCTAAGGGTATTATTGGTTTTTTCTATTTTAGATCGTAGTTAGATTACTAAAATGCCCTTTAAGGGCATTATTGTATTTTAATAGAATAAATAATATTAAATTTCAAAGAGTTATTGGCACGGACGTTGTATGTACCAACCTGTGGAAGGTATCCGCACACTTTGGACGGCACATGCAGCGCCTTCCCATGGTTAAACTTGACCAACCACTTTGTAGTTAGGTTTGTGTCATGTCCTCTTTCAATTGGCGTCATCAACATGTCTTTTTTTTTTCTCTTTCTTTTCTTATCTCCCTCCTCCCCCACAAAATTGTTGATTGGTTTTTCTTTTTTTTTGGTATTTGTGATTTAGTTATTCTTCTTTTAATTTCTTATTCTTGTCTCCGTTTTTAGTAAGAGTTTTGTTTCCTTTTAATGCGGTCCTTCAATTCCACTATGTAATATGTTATGCTTTTCAATTTGATTTTTATTCTTTTGATTTTTTTACTTGATCCTTTTATATAAGTTTTTTTCTTTTAATTTCACCCTTCAATCTAAGTTTATTTTGTGTTATTATTTTTAATTTGATCCTTATTTTTTTTTGGTGGAGTTATTTTTCTCTTTAATATAACCCTCCAAACAAAAACTTATGTTTTTTTTTCATCCTTTGCCCCTTTTGCACAAGTGTAAATTTTTTTTGATTCAGTACTTCAATTTTATTTTTTTGTATTTTTTTATTTGATTCTTATTCTTTGAATTTTTTTTTACCCCTTAACTTTTTTATAAATTTTTTATTGATTTTTAATTTCACATTACAAACCAAGTTTATATAGAATCATTAATTGGTTTTATTTTTTTAAAATGTGTTTACATTACCTAAACATTATTTTTTATAAAACAAATATGGACGCACAACATAACACGATCATGTGCCTACTATGTGTGTGTGTATTTATATGAACACACAACTTCTTCAACAAAAACAAATTAAGCCATGCATAAGTTAAACCTCTATAAATTAAAATCACTTGAATAAAAAAATATTAATTAATTAAGATATTATATAATCAAGATATTATTTAAAATACAAATGGAAGTTGGAATCAAATAAAAATATTATTTAAGTGATAAATAGCCGAGGATATATTGTATATTATGAAATATTAAACCGAAGTATACCAGCCTCAAACTTGAAGAGAACCCAGTTGCCTTGATGTCATTTTTCTGCTCAACAAAATCATGACTCTGGTCAATAAGTCCATCATATGCCAATGCTATTATCCTCAAATACATCCCCGAGTTGAGATAGTGTCACTTTTACATTCAAACTATTTTTTTGTTTTTATGTTAAGTTCACCTAATAAAAAAAACATTAACTTTCAATAAAACATTAAGTTTTTTTACAATATATATATATATATATATATATATATATATATATATATATATATTAAAAGAAAAGCTAAAAAGATATACCTTTGTTTACTATGAATTGTAATAGTGTAATGAAAATTTTACCCTTGAAAAACTCTCAAAATGTTGCCTTTTTAGGGGTAAAATGATATTTTCCTTTGATTATTTTGTCATTTGATAATTGTTCAAGGGTTTTATTGTCTTTTTATAATGTTTATGCACAATAAAATGAATTTGCTAACCTAAAAAACAAAAAAAATCATTTAACTCTAGTCAAAGGTTTTTTCGGGCATTTCACATTTTGATATACAACAAAATTACAAATTTAACCTTAGAGTTAAAAATTTTAAGCCTTCATCACAGGGGTGTATTTGCATTTTTATTTTTTTTTGTAATTGTTGGGTTTGTCAAGGGTCATAATGTAATTTATCATTTTATTATTATTATTGTTGTTGAAAAAGTTGTTGGCGCGTGCTTCCAGTGAGTTGGAGGCACCGTGGGTTTTGGGTGGTGCATGCGGCGTCTCCTAGCGGTAAAAAATATGTTTCCGCAGTGTTATTTTGTTCTCTGCCATGTCTTTTTTTTAGGTGGTTCGTGTCATTTTTTTCCTTTCATTTCTTTCTCCCGCCCTAAAAAGACTAAATTCATCCTTGATTTTTGTTAGTGTTTTAGAATTCATCCTCTTAGTTTTGATTTTTTTTTTATTTTATTCCTTTTCTCTTTTGTTAAAGTTTTATTTGTTTTTAATTTAGTTATTTAGTTCTAATTTGTGTATATGATGTTTTTCAATTCGATCTTTCTACTTTTGATTTTTTATTTTTTTTCTTGGTTTTTTTGTCAAAGTTTTTAATTTTATCATTCAAATCAAATTTATGATTTTTTATGGTAATAATATTTATTTTAATTTGGTCCTTTTTCTTTTGATTTCTTACTTGTTTCCTTTGTTCTTTTGTCAAAGTTTTTATAGTTTTTGATTTTTTTCATTCAAATCAAATTTATAATTTTTGTTATTGTAATGGTAATACTAATAACGATACTAATAATATTATTAATATTAATACTAATAGTGATGAAATTTTAATAGTGGTGATAATAATAATATTTTATTATAATAGTAATGGTGGTGATAATAATAATAATTAAAATAATAGTAGTATTAATAGCAATAATAATGATGAAACCAATAATATAAACAATAATAATTGAAGTAATAATAATTGTTTTTTATGACAATAATAACTGCAATGTTAGTAATAATTGTGATAATAATAATAGTAATAATACTATTAATAGTAATGGTAATAGTGATAGTAATAAATAATAATATTAATAGGATTGTAATAATGATAATACTACTAATTGTTATAATAACAGTGATAATAATAGTTTATTAATATAGTAATAGTGGTGATGATAATAATATTGGTAGTGGTAATAGTAGTAATAATAATAATAACTCATTATGATGATTGTAGTGGTTATGATATCAATAATTATGATAATGATAAGTAATAATTATGATAATAATATTAATATTAATTAAAATATTAGTGATATTAAAGGTAATAACAATAATACTATTAATAATAATACTTATAGTGATAGCAATAATAATAATAGTTATAGTACTAATGTTAATAGTGATGATAATAAATAGTAATTATGCTAACAAGGCTAACAACAACAATAACAACAACAACTTTTTATAATAATAGTCGTAGTGATTACAACATTATTAATAATAATGATAATAGTTATAAGAATAAAAATAATGATAGTAGTAGTAATAATTATTATTATTATAACAATAGTATAGTAGTAGTGATAATAATGATGATAATGATAAGAATCATGATAATAATATTAGTAACAATAATGATAGTAGTAATGATGATAGCTTTAATGATAGTAAAATTAATAACAATGATAATAACAACAACGAGAATAATAATAGTTATAATAATAATAGTAATAATTCATCATTCGATATTAGATTTACTGAATTTCCATGTATGGTATTTCCAATTTAATAACCCGAATTACTAGTTTGAAAAATTTACTTAGCTCAACGTCTTTTTTTTTTAAATTTTATCATTCAATATTTATTTTTTAAAATAAAAAAATCATCCAAATTTCATTTAAATCTATTAGACAAATCAATTTACATCAAATTAACTTTTATATAATTTAATTAAAAAATTAAAAAATTAAAGTTAATAAATTCAAAGATTTATCTTTTTGTTCGGATTTAATATTATTACAAAAAAAATCCAAATACCCTTATTAGTTTTTTTATATGTTTTTTAAAAAATAGTTCAGCCTACGGCGAAACACAGACAAATAAAATAGTACATATATATAATTTGAAAATAAAATTTATAGATGACAAAAAACACTTAGGGTGCGTAAAAATTTCCATGTCAAAATTTCTAAAAATATGATAGATTAATATCAAATGGGAGGCAGATTTGATGTTTGCCCTTTTGGATTTTAACTATTTATTTGTCCTATATGATGATATTTAAAAAAAAAAAAAAATTCACTCAGCAGGTGACTTATTAGGGTTTTCCCATTTTGAATTTCAATAGCACAGAAAAATTCCATTCCAGTTTGAATTTCTGATCCAACAATGAAGATATCAAGGCTACTTTACTGTGCATAACACAGAAAAAGTACAAATTTATTTAACACAAAGCCTTCAATCACTAATGAAAAAATATAGAAAAAGAAAAAAAAAAGAGCAATATCTCCAGAATAACACACATGCATCTATGGATTTCACATTTCCCAGCAGAGGATATTGTTACTCTTTTTGCCCTCCTTTTCCTCTTACATCTGCAACAGTCAGAAACGTTTACACAAAGAACGATAGCACAATATTCAAATTAATGGAGAAAGCTCTCATGTGGGATTTACATACACAATCATACAGGATATGCACATCTCAGGTAAGGAATAAATTGAAAGGATGAAAAAAACAAGGAAAACCCCAACAAATGCCGCAAACAGAATTCTTCCCACCACTCCCTCTTGTCACTCAAACATTAACCCATAAAACAAGGTGGGAAACATCATTTTGTCTGAGATGATGAATCTGCTCAAAATGTTATGGATCCCCTACTTATAACAGCCTCCTTGAGGGGGCTGGTGGAGCCAGTCCAGGAATGTCCCTGATATCTTTGTTGCTAGGGTTGACAATCTGAAAAATTACATAATGCAAATTAGATAAAGGAATGTGTTGCTGATGCTGAGTTTCTACATGGCAATTTGAAAGTGAAATGTGTGTGTGTGTGTGTGTATAAGCACTGGAGCATGACCACATGTCCAATGGTACAAACAGTATCATGCATATTGAATGGTTTTGTCTAACTGTAAAAGTGGTGCTTGAAAGAATGAACCAACATTTCATCACCATTAATGAAGTTTCTTGAGAAGAATACCACAGAACTCGAAACCTCTATTGTCTGATTGAAAGTCATACAATTTGTTTGAATAATATGATATCTGCTAAACTTTTACAAAAGATTGCGCCTTCGACGTGCCATTCAGTTTCTTCTTACCTCTCCCTTCATCATTCAATTCCATGCAGTTTACTAACTCTTACAATTTCATTCATTAAGTGACAAAATAAACGCTATAAAAGAATGAGCTGAAGAGAGTACCTTCACAACGATTATGGCTACTACACCACAGACAATAAGAAGTAGAAATAGCATTATGCACTTATCAGTAGCAACCTAGAAAAGAAAAAAGGATTTAGTACATGAACCCAAAAAAACAAAGGGAATTGAGGTAGCATAGAGAGAACAGAACATCAACTAACCTGCCTCCCAATCTCCTTCACTAGCTGTGAGGCCTTCTTAATAGAGAACTGAATAGTATCCAGCTCATTAACAATGCGTCCCATTTGTTCAGTCTGCCCAATTTTGAATCAGTACATAGGATACCCTACTTATAAAATTCAACTCAACTAGACCTCAAGCCCAGCTGAAATCAACTAAAGCCTTGACAAGAATAAGAACATCAAACTATTGATGGAGGAAATGAAGGCAAATAAGTAAACTCGGACAGGTTAGTGGATCATGCTTACTTGGCCTTTTAAGGTAACAGCAGTTTGAGTTCCCACTTCAATAGTTTGTTCAACAACCTAAAGAGAAAATCCTGATGTTACAAATACAGAAAAGTGGAACATGATTCACAAAGCTCATTTACCTGTTTAGAGCGTTCAATGGCCTGATCAGTCTCATTCATTGTCTTCATCCCAGCATCAACAAGTTCTTGATTTGACATAGCTAGAAAACAGGAATATAAATTAAACAATGAGGCCAATAAAAAATATTAATAGTAAAATCTGGAAAAATATATGGATACATATACATGAATACAAGGGTTACATATTGTCAAATAGATTTTGAGTGACATTATGCATGTTAAGTTTGAGAAATCAATTCATTGTTCATAAAAAATCAGGCCAAATCTAGTTCTGAAAATCTGCAACTAAGAGACTACTGATGAGTTTCTTTTTCCTCCTTTTATTCCCATGGCCAAAAGAATGGAGTAAAAAATCTCTTCAGAAACTGAAATTCCCAGTTACAATCACATCTGACACTAATATTGTGCTCAAGAGGAATAATCTCATTAGAGGATTAACCATATGATTAAGGCTACGTTTGGGAACGCGGCTGCGTCTGCGTTTTCAAAAATTTTGAATTTTTTTTTTACTAAAATTTAATATAGTTTGTATGTTTTGGATCGTTTTGATGTGCTGATATCAAAAATGATTTTTTAAAAATGAAAAAACATCATTGGCATGCATTTTGACACGAAAAGTCATTTGAAAAACATCCGCAACCACACTGCCAAACACGCTCTAAGAGGGCATTGTTCCCATGCCCAAAAGAATGGTGTAAAAACTCTCTGGCAAATACTGAAATTCCAAGTGGCAATCACGTCTGATACTAATATTGTCCTCAAGTGGAATTATCTCATTTGAGGATCAACCATATGATTAAGAGAGCATGTGTTCAAACAATCATCACGTAGTGGTAGTTTTTCTGTGCAAACTAAACATATCCCACAAAGTTCCAGATGTTATGAAATGAAATAAGATCTCACCTGATGCCAGTTTTTCTGTGCAAACTAAACATATCCCACAAAGTTCCAGATGTTATGAAATGAAATAAGATCTCACCTGATGCCATTCGAACATTTTCTTCAGCCATAGGTTCACTTGCTCCAGCTCCCATGTCAAAGAGTTCAACTCTTTTGTTATCAAGGCTATTCATATACCTGCAGACCCACCATGCAGGGTCAGGAGCAAGAACTTCAAAAGTACCCCATATGTTAAAGTGAAGAAGATGCCTGTTTGATGTTATGTATTCAATTCTACAACCGACAATGTGGTAAGGACACAATTCTGATTGAGGATGACACTTGCTTTCCAAATGAAGTAATAGGCATCGATATCACAAGGACTGAACTCAAAATGGTCTGAATGCCACCACACCCATAAACTCAAATCTAAAAACAAAGCAAATACATTAACTTACGTTTTCCTCAGTTGGACATAGGAATTCAGCTCTTTTATCTGCACCAAAAAAAAGGAGATGGAAATTGAACAGGCAGATTAAAAAAAAGGGGACTAAGAAAATAACCTATTAAGTATTTCATGCAATTCGATCAGCAATATAGGGGTCTAAAGAACTGACCATGGATTGCTTCTCATCATTGAGTTGCTTATTTACTTCAGGAGGATTTTTGCTCTCCTCAACTTTAATTTCACGGTCAAACTCTTTAATCAACCTGAGATGATTGTTGGAATTTAAGAATTCTAAATAACAAATTACAGGAAAAAAAACTAGGCTAGCGAACTAAGTACATCTTAACAAAGTAATCCTGTTCAGATTCCATTATTTCTATATATATATATATATATATATATATATATATATATATATATAGAGAGAGAGAGAGAGAGAGAGAGAGAGAGAGAGCAGCCCAGAACTGACTCTTCTTGCAACCCATGCAAAACAAGTTGCTTAAGCAAGGCGAGGGTATGCATCGGGGAAATAAAAAAACCTTCTGCTATTGATTTCACTAAAATGTTTAATCTCTCGAGTCCTGAAGACAAACTTAACTCAATTGAACCATAACTAAGTCCACACTAGCCAAAGTAATCCAACCAGATGGTTCAATATTTTCAAGAGCTATGCTAATGGAGATTTTTTTATAGCAGAATGAGATGTAGAAACACATTGTATACACATTTTATTTATCTTTGAAGTAGATTGCACGTTGTTTCCATCAGATTATGACATCTGACAAGAAAAATAATGGTTCAAGAGTCCCACACTACAATTCAGGTATGGAATTTCAAAAATTGAAGGCCAATATGTGACATACCGTTTACACTCCTTCATCCTCCCAGTAAGTTCCTCCAGCTGTTTACTTTGTCTATTAGAATCTTTAATATTGTTTAGCCTCTGGAAGCCATTTCTGTAAATAAAAAAGGCAAGAATTATCATAAGTGCCACTATCATTTAGCAATATACCAGGAAGAGTGATCGAAGAAGTCACATGCATATCCCATCCATGTATACAAACAAAAAGACATGTGCAATATGGGAACTTTGGGTGATAAAAATAAAAATCAGTATGTAGACCAAAAGAAAGAACTATCACAACTACAACTAGTGAATTTAAGGCCCAGGCACGAAATAGAAATGAGGAATGGAATAAACTCCACATCAGATGTCAAGACATCCAAACTGCTCCTTCAGAAGACAGGAAATATCCAACAACATTTTGATCCTTTTTTGAAATAGGAACGAGCATAGATACATTATTCACAAAGCTAAGCTGACACTCTGCTTGTTATGGGAGGAAAAAAAAATCCCCAGACATCACTGCTAGTAACGAAACTGAAGATCAAAAACCAAAACCCATAATAATTTTCATGAAATAATACAGTTATCTTTGCAAGAATATACTAATCCATTTTATAGCTTAACTGCGTTACATAACTGTTCATAGGATGAAATATCAAGATTGGTATGTATCGTGGAAGGCTAAAACCACCTCAAATTGCTTCCGCTTTAGCTACTTGTTATATGTTGAATACTAATTTATCAAGAAAACAGTCAATCCTTGAAGCCATATTCAAGTAGCTAACCTCCACAAAGAAGACTGATTTATTTTTTCTTCTTAAAAGTCCACTCTTTCTAATTAAATGCCCGTCTAACCAAATAAAAAACATGAAAATTTCACTCCGAAGCATATCTCTCTCAATTCATATATATGGAAACAGAAAATTAGGCAAAATAACATAACAGAAACAAAAGGCAGTAATTCAAAAAGAAAAACTAACAAACAAACAAACTCTCCCCGCCCAGTTGCGGATCTAAAGAAGAAGATCACTGATTTTTCAGTCAAATTAGCAAACTTTTTAATTTTAACAGAGAGAGAGAGAGAGCATACGAGAGAGCTCGAAAGTTGTCTTTGATTTCACCATGGATCTGCTCCAATTGCGGACTCATCTGCAATTCGCTCGCCATTCTTTTCTTGCCTTTTTTCTTATTGCCGCTGGCCGGAAACCTGTCAAATCTCCGGCGAAGCTTCGATTTCTCTCTTGATTGTTGTTGAAAAAAAAAAACAATAAAAACACAGTTTTTTTCTCTTCAAATTCGAAATCCAAAAACCCTAGTAAACAAACATTGAGTTAAAAAGGGAAGAAAAGAAAAGAGAGAAATTAGGGTTTTTTTTTTAGGGTTATTGAGACATGCTCAGCTCTGTTTAACGGAAAAAGAGAGAGAGCGTGGAAAATGGACAGAATCGCTGTCTGGTAATTGATTTGGTATTTAAAACTAATATTTCAGATTAATTTTTGATTTAATTAAAGCCCCCATAAAAGGTAAACTAGTGGAATTCTTCGCTTGTAGTTATTGTTAGCGAGCGATAATTAATTATTAGTGGAAATGCGCTGTAATATATTTATTTATTTATTTATTTGAAAATATCGGGGGTACCCTTACCATCCTACCCTAACCAACGCTAGGTAAGAGGATATTTGCGAGAATGTTTGCGAGAATGTTACCGATTATTTATTAAAATATTTTTTTATTTTTAAAAATTATTTTTAATATTTATCATTAAAATGATTTAAAAATATATAAAAATTAATTTTAAGTTAATTTTGTCTTTTGAAAAATATGGTTTTAACTACACTAGCTAATACAGATCAACATCACATTATATTATTAATAAATTTTAATGAGCATGAAAAATCTTTTTAAAAAAAAAAACACATTCAATAGACATCGATTATATCAACTCTATGGGTTCCTTTTTTGGAGGAGAAGCTCAACGCCACAAGTTTATCTTATAAGAGAAGCCCGATTCCATGATCTTTTTTGAAAGAGAAATTTTTCAGGATTCTACTTGAATATCTTATTATTTTATACTAATTTAATATATATTATTTTAAATATAATACAACTCAAAATATCATTAAATTAAAATTACATTTTAGCTATTTCTCTCCACAAAATAACAGGACTCGTGAACTATAAATACAACATGAATCATTCAAACTTCAAGTTCATAATTTCTTTATTTTTAACACTTTGAACATGTATATTTTCAAAATTTATTTTTCTAAAATATTATTGTATTTTTTATTTTTATAAGATTATTGATTTAAGTATATAAAAATCTCAACTTTTATAAAAAGAAACCTTTTGTAAATAACCGTTACTAATCATTTTAATTTACTAGACATCATAAGCTATCAATCACTTAAGCTTTTTATATCAAATCACCTAATATTTTAATTAAAAAAATAAAATAAATTACATGAAGTAACAAATTAATCAATGTTATAAACATATTCAAATTTAAAACTCATCAATTATACAGCAGCTCATAACAAACTATTAAAAGGAGTGAATTAATCTAGCAATTATTTCAACTATGATAGAGAGTCTAGTTGAAGTTGTTTTTTAAAATGATTTTTATTTAAAAATATATTAAAATAATATTTTTTAATTTTAAAAAAATTATTTTTAATATCAGAACATTAAAAAGATCTAAAAACACAAAAAAAATATTAATTTGAAGCAAAAAATTAAAAAAATAATAATTTTTTTAAAAAACACTTTTAAAAAACAAAAACAAACAAATCCACCTCCATATAATTCAACTCTTTCCCCTTTCTTCTTCTTTCGATCTGCAAGAGATAAAGATAGTTGTCTTCCCTATGATTAGAAAAAAATATAAATTACTAAAAAAAACAGTATATCTCGTTGCCAGTCTTGATGCCATGATATGGAACTTGTATAGTGTGCACCGGAAGAGGCCCCTTCATGTCTACATTGTTTTAGAGCTGGAGGGCGAGACGTGACAGATGTGAAAAGCGGGTTGTTGCCTATTTTAAGAGTTTGTTTGGTTGTGGTTATAATTTTAAAAAAATTATTTTATAAAAAGTACTTTTAGTTAAGGTTGGTTTGAAAAAATAGATGTTTGGTTACGTGTTTGAAATTGAGGTTTAAGAAAAGTAGTTTAATGTGTTTGGTTAAGAATGTTTTTGAAATTGAGGTTATAAAATAATTTTACAAAATATATAATATTGATGATTTTAAATTTAAATATTGTAAAATTAATTACTCTTATTACATCAGAAAAAATAATACTTTATAAAAATATTTTTATTATTCCATTAAACTATTTATAATTCCATTACGCCCAAAATTCCACGCGTTTTATAACTTTTGGCGTGTAATAAAATTGAAAAATATATCGAATAAAATTGATATTCGGCACGAAATTTAATTCACACGCGAATGAATTTAATCTCTAAACTAGTTTAAAAAATTAAACAATAAAAACCGGCGGCAAGTGAATTGCATTGCCCGTGAGGGCGCAATTCACCGTGAACAGAGTGAATAATTGCGGGTTTCCGTGCTGCAAAGTAAGTTTTCGTTGCTTTTTCTTTCTAGCTTTTAACGCAAACATGTGGGCCCCAAAGTGCGTTTTGTTATTACCAAATGGCTACGGACTGCGTTTTAAATAAAACACAGCCGCAGCCGCGTAAACAAACAGTATCTAAATGTTGAATTCTGAGTCTTTGATAAAGAATCAACCCCATAATTAACAAACCACTGATCCATGATATACCTCGACAACTGCACTGTCACACCAAAACCCAAAGAAACAAGGCAATGTTATGAGATGCAGTTATGAATGGGAAGCAAGTCATTAAATGACAGAATCTTGTGATTAAATTGCTTTTATACCTGAAATATGCTATGCTAATGGTCGTGGAGACTACACTAAAGATGATGATTTTGAGGACGTGTGATTACTTGGAGAAGCATGTGATGCAATATTATGAGGGAGAAGATGAGGTGGAGATTTTTGGGGTTATTAGGAACACGTCTACTGTTAAAACTAAGTTGAATGGAGGGGTTTTGAGGGGGGACTTGAAGATTGAATTGCCTGGTCAGTTTAGAAAGCATTACTCAAGTTGATGGTGATTCAGGGTTTAGAAAATCTGGTACACCCAAGAAGAATCCGGTGGTCCCAGATGGTGGTTTTTCGCTTCGAGAGAGAGAGTTCAACATGCGGATCTTGTTTCTCTACCTTGGCATCTCTAAACAAAGTGGGATGGTGGTGCTTGTAGTTTGAGTGGAAGGCTTGGCTTGCAAACCACATGGACAAAAGGGCATTTCTATGCCCGCAAATGAGATAGAGCTGGAAGCTGTGAAGACACCTAGAGGAATAAATGATGAGATGGCTAATAAACGGGCTGTGAAAAACTCGAAATTTTCTGTAAAGCAACCGCTAATGAGATAGATACTTTTCTAATATTTTCTGTAAACACGAGTAAAGAAATTGTTTGGTGAAATTAATGCTGAAAGAGATGTCATAGTGGGGAGAGTGTTTTTTTATGGTAATAAAGATAGAAAGACTTGATCAAATAAAGACAAAACGACTTCGATCAAATAAGGCTGGAAGGGCCTGTGTATTTTAAAGAACCTGAAAACAGCGAGCTCCTTAAACTTAGGTTCATGACGGTGAAAATAGTGTGTCGAATGAAGCTGAGATGGAAAGATAAGGGTGGGAAATCTTCGAATAGCAATGTGTCAAGGTGCTCGTGTCAAGGAAGCTACGTTGAAGACTGTTCTTGGGGAGGTGCTGGTTGATGGCACAAGCTGTTGCCAAGTCTAGAGAGACCGGATCCAAGCATCACTTCAGGAAAGAAGTGCAATATCAAACAAAAATTAATCGGAACCAGTGGCGCTTCTTTTCTCACCTTTTCTATAATACTATTTTATGGAAAAAGTCTTCGTTTGGATTTAATGCTGGCTGTTTTTTTGTTAATTCCCAAGTAACACTCGCTCTCTCTTTGATGTTAACGCAATGTGCGTTCTAGTTCTGTGTAGGAAAACCATGTGTACCCAGAAACACAAAGGGAAGAAGTTAGCTGTTGTCTCAACATGACAGAACTCGTAGAAGACAACTTGGAAGCCGTAGATGCTCTGCTACATTAGCTGTTCTTGCAAAAGGAATTGATGGGTTATGAGGATCTTGCCCTAGATATTACCTGTCAGTCACATCGAACGTCATAAATAATCCCTCTTAATTTCATCCATTAACATGAATAATTGTCAATCTACTTTCCCATTGCATACCCTCCAAAAAAAGGTATCCAAATCAAGAGTTTTGACTATACGCTATGGGCACCAAGCTAAGCATCTGCAGAAGCTATGAGAAATCAAATCGATGACTGCACATGCTGCCTGCTACAAGCGTAGCAATGTGTGCACTTCTCAATTGCCCAAAAATTAAAATAGAAAAAGAAAAAAAGAAGAACGAACAAAAGAAAGCATATCTTTTCAAGTACTACACTCCTGTATCAGCGTCGGGCTAAAAAAATATGGGCTGTGAATGCTACTTGCTAAGCTGCGTGCGACCAACATGTGATAATCTTGATGAAATTAGAGGTGCTTCTTCATCGACATTCGTATCTGAGGATGAATTCATATTCCCCCCACCACCTCCTCCGTTGTTATCACTGCTGTTTTTAGGTGTGAATATATCAGATGACTTCTTCTCCAATTTCCAATCCTGTGACAAAACAATAGGGAAACAACCTGAATTATTAGACAGATAAAACAGTTAATGGGACGTCCAATAAGTTAATTAATGAATTCCAAGATATGATTTAATTTATATAGTATCAAGGGTTTCTTTCATTTAAGGGTTAAGCAAATTAACTCGGCAAATATTGACGTGCTACACTTGTTACCTAATAAAAATCTAACAAATAGGCTAAAAAGTATGTTGTCTACCAATGTTTGCTAGAGGTAGAATGCATATAATCCAATTTGAAAGAGTAAAACAGCCAATCAAGATTTCCATTTCCAGAATTCAAGGATGATCCACATCACTAGCATATAGTTCACTAATAGAACAAGTATGTTAACTTTGCCTTGTTTTTTAACCAGCCAGTAATTTTTCCTATATTTCTTATATCTTTCAGAAGAAACTAAGAGATCGGAAAAAAATAGTCACGCGGATTATATTGATCAATCTCTAAACTATGATACATCTTCAAATAACAGGGGTTTTTTTTTATCATGCATCAAAACTCCCTTTTACCAACTTTGTTACCACTGATATTGGCAGTCACCCAAAGGAAAGCATTCTAAAAGAAATTCATATATCAAGAGCTCTCAAGAAGATTAACCTTTGTCATTCTATCTGGAATACTTTCAGGCAGTTGAGATGCACGAACATCCTTAACTTTCAAGTAGTTGTACATGACAACACCACAAAGTGCTGCACAAAGTACAACAGTAAACAGTTCAAATAACCTTCCAAAATCTTAAGAAAAAAAAGAACAATGAAAATCATCCACATTCATGTGTAGAGAAATACCAATTGCATAGCCAATTATATTAAGCCCGGTTATTGTAGACTCTGGGAATATAACAGTAGAAAGGGCTATAAGTATCCAGTCTTTTAGCACACCAGCAACTCTGATGGTGACTGCCCCAGTTCTACCAATTACCAAGAATATGGAGAAGTTCAAGGCTAAGGCACAGAGAGCATTGGAAAAGAAGATCCAAAAGTTGAACTGAATCTGTGAAACTTCCATCCCAGGCTTCTCCAGTACATACCAAGGCGCGCACAGAAAAACAAAACTGCAAACAAAAAACTATTCCAGCATGAGAAGCTGAGCCCTAATATGCTAGTCAATCACATTTCATCACCAACCATAGAAAATATCCTAGTGCATTGCATGGAGTACCCAGATGGGATTTTCAATGTTAACAGTAAGGACAAGTTTGGTATGGGGATAAAGGGGGTGAAAAGTTACCCTTGTAATATTTCAACCCATTCAAGGAGGGCAACCTTTGAGAGGGGAGGGGGGGGGGGGTGTTCCCTCTCCTTTTTAAATCTAACAACAATCTATTCTTTTCTCTTCCACTTCCTATTTTAGACCACAATTATAGCATTATTTTTTTATATAATTTTTAAAAAAATTATTTATATTGGGACTGGCTTTTACCCCTAATTTTTCAACTCATGCCAAACTCCCAAACATCCTTAAAACTTCACTCCTAGACACTTTTTAAAACCTTAGCATTTCACCTTTAAATCTTGCCCCCTTAACATTCCCCATTCCCTATTCCCCCTTCAAATTTTTAACCTCATACCGAACAAAACCTAAATTGAGATAACAGCTAGCCAGATCAACACAATTTTGCATTAAATACCATATCTATGCATTATGATAGGGTTTTTTTAAACAAATTTTACAATAAGGGAACAGACTTAAAGGTGGATTCACATCAAAAACCTAATTGTAATTTCAGATGGAATTTCAGGATATACAGTTGATGTCAAATTGTCAATTATGTTAAAAAGCTTGTTGTGCATAAAATGCACACAACAAGAAAGAAAGAAGAAACTTGTTTAACATGATAACATCATATGACATCATTCTCTTCGAAATAAAAACAATTTTTGAAGCATTTATATATGGTACCTGCATGGAGCAATGTAATATAAGCTGGTGATAGGATTTAGAGTCAAGCCCTTCTTCTGTAAAAGAACCTGAGTTAAAACCAGCCTAAGAGCTTCTGCAAAGATGCCTGTGACCTGGTAAAGTGTGCCAACTCCATTAAAATGAATTTCCCCATATGACGAGATGACAACTCCAACACTGACGAGCAACATGTTTGAGAACACGTCACACCTTCCTTTGTCAGTACCACACATAACAGCCATGATAAAAGTTGCCACTGGCACTGTAAATTCCAAATCCATGCAATATAAGCTGAGCTAAAAGATTATTGTCATAGAAATGGAAAAAAATAAAAAATTATTTGTACTGTGCATGGACATACTTAGGGCTTTGAGCATCTGAATGAAGGCCACTGAGATGTACAAGTAAGCAGTGTTACCGAACCTGTTAAGACATGAAATTAAAAATAGTAAGCAAATTCCCATCCCCTCAGAAAAGTGAGCATGAATCATAAGAATTCAGAATTGTCTCAAAACGAATAATTTGTTACACATGTAAAAAACATGAGGCATTTACTTTCTGGAACAGAAAAATAGAATAAAGTTATCAACCAGTAAAAAAAGGAGTGTAACCCTGAATAGACAGAACAGGTTCTAACATTTAAATGAGGCATAAAACCCATTAGGTTAGCAAACATGTGAGCAAATGACAGTGGCTGACAACAAAACACAAGGAAAGCCCTGCTTCATACAATAAAACTTCTGCCAATAGGAAACATCACATTGAATTATGCTAAACTACCATTCAAAAGCCCAACCAGGTAAATAAGCTGTATGCCAGGATATAAGCAGGAATTTTGGATTCCAAATACAAATAACAAATATAATTAAGCAATGGAAGACCCCTTCCTCAATTATGCTAGGAAAACAGCTTAAGCTTTGGAAAGGTTACAAGTGACAGACTAAGCTCAAGAGATTTGCGATTGGCATAAACACTTGAGCCACAAAACTGCTCTAAGATTTGCACAAGAACCTGCCATATTGCCAAACCATACTTTGCCTAATTAACATATGATAAATCTTAGTGGGTATTCCATCAGAGAACCAGGTCTGATGACAACATGAAAAATTTGAGGAACTTCTTTTTCCAAAGGCTAGCATAAGAAAGTATATACAACACACCTGGCATTTCTCAAATTACATACCATTGTTATACAGTATCTATGAGCCAAATTCACTCATTTCTCATTAGAATAATCTTGGTATGTTTAAGTTCTTACCAAAGACTTGCTGCAAAGAAGGCACTTATTGGCACAACACAGGTTATGTATCTGCGGGGAGAAAAAAATCAGAAAAGAGAATTTGGATGGACAGCAGATGAAAATAAAGCAATAAAAAAAATCATAACCGTTTAAAAATAAGTTATATCACTTACATTTCCAAAGTCATTTTGACTGGAGACACAACCTGCACAGCCAGAAAAGAGGAATAATATTACTTCCAGAGCTCAAAGAGACCGAAAGGAAGCAATGTAGTTATGTTGCAGAGGTCCAGAGCTTTCGATAACATTTTTTTTTTAGGAGATCTGGTGTGTGTTCGAACATTTTTGCAGAAACAATGTGACCATACATTTGCAACACAGGTTACAGAGAAATAGCTCAAAACACAATAAGTGAAACTCCACACACATGCTGAATGTATGGCTAAATGGATACAAGCATACACCAGAATAAACCTAATCCACAGACTATTCTAGTTTTTCCTTTGGAAAAAAAGGTTCGACGTATAAAGGACCTAGCAAGTGATTTAATGAGAATGATGAGGACAGAAATGAGAAGTTTCACCTCTTTTTTCCAGTCATATTGAAATAAGTAGGCTAGTAGATAATAAGTATTAATATAATGCACTTTATCATTGATTTCATATCTCATTTGGTTATTAAGAAACTCTAGCACTAATATTCTCACATTTTCCAAAGACAAGTCCAATACATTGCTTTAAAGACTCCATAACATTCAAAGATAGACAAATTATAATTTAAAAAGGCAAACAAGAGGTACATGCGCAGTCTTCAGTTCAACCACGCAGAATAAACTTCTATTCATTCCCATAAATTAGAACCATGTCACCCATGAATTAATTGACTGTTCTGTGACTCCCATAGCAGCTGACTGATTTCCAAAAGCACAAAATTGGATTATGGAGGAAGTTGTACCTTAAAAACACGAATAAGGAAAAAGGCTACAGCTCCTGAAAACCCCATATGAATCATCGTAAGTGTTATGGGAAATGGAAAGTTGAAATATTTTGGTGAGAGCACCCACTGCAACAAAATTCATTGAGTCATACTTCAATCAATCGTTCACTTCAAAAGAAAAACAGATAAATTACAACTTAAGTTTCAAGTAAAGCACATAAACCACAATGATGCATAAACGAAAATGGCACAAACAATTCCATAAACATGTAAATATTTCGAAATCAGGATTTATTTACCATCTCTGTTCAGAGAGAACCAAAAGTAGGTCGCCTCTGCAAGTACATGACTAATTCCGGGACTTGCTTAAACTACGCACAGTTTCAGAGCTTACACTCTGGTGGATGAATTGAATGACTCAGTTGGGAATTGGGGTTTAATTCACAATGGAAAGCTTGTAGAAGGCAGGCAAATGCTACGGAAAATTAGAAGAAAACAGTGGATGCTGGAGTAACCTAAACGAGTATGCAGGCGAATGGCTATCCATGATAGATAGTGATGTTTGTGTTAAGAGCATTTACCTTGTTGTACAGAATGACTCCAGACGAAAGCAAAACGTAGATCAAAAGGTAGAGATAAGTCAATACCAGCGGCTTATTCACCATCATCATCCTTGCCCCTTTTGTTCTTCCTTAATAAAGCAGCAACAAAAATCTAACAATAACACTATATACTACTGCATTACCATCACCACTAATTCTCTGCTCTCCTCCACATTATCTAAATCCAGCTGCGACGTCATCGAATTAAATTTAAGTTAATGACAGGTGATATAGGAAAATCAACAGCCAAACCCTAAATCACCAAAAACAATAATAAAAATGTAGAGAAGGAGAGATCCAAATCTAACAAAGTATATCTCGAATTATTTACCAAATGACTCGTCTCGGTTCGAGAGAGTGGAGCTCGATCGATCGATCCGATCTATCTGTTGAATCCAAATTTCGTTTGTTTCACGTTGAAATCGTTGAAAAGACGAAACGAGGAGGAGGAGGGAGGGGAGTGGGAATGATAATGAATGAATGAGTCAGGTGCGAGTATTACCGAGTCACTGCTACTCACTCACTAGTCCACTACTACTCAGTGACATGGATGAATGAAAAGAAATGAATGCGCAGCACAGGTTTTCTTGGTTTCGAAATTAATTAGGGTGATTGATGTGAGCGTTAAGCAAGCTGTTGAGAAAAACAGAGAGAAATCAAGGGTGGTTGACCTGTGGAGGGTGGTTATAAATTATGAAGGACAATCCCTAAGATACCCCTTAATCATGCATATCGATTTGCTCGGCGATGTTATTATGGGTGTTTTTTAAATAATTTTTTGTATTAAAATACATGTAAATAATATTTTTTATTTTTTAAAAATTATTTTTGATATTAAAACAAAATGCAAAAACAAATTATATTAAATTTTAACCAAAAAATTCAAATTTTTTGAGAACCCAACCGCAACCGTATTCCCAATCACGCTTTTAGTTTTGCACCCAAACTAGTTTTCGTATCAATTTTACCATCTTTTTTTTTCGGAAAACATACAAATTATATTATCGACATTTTTAATTAAAAATTTAAATTTTTTGAAAACAAATCCCGGGGAACATTTTTATAGAGAGAACAAGATTACAATAATAGAAGAGGAGGAATCATCCCCTTTGGCAACCTCAACCCATTCCAGTTCTCTCTTTTAGTTTTGCACCCAAACTACATTTCTCACATCTTTTGCTCTACACACTCTCTCCTCTTAACTCTCTCAATTTCTCTCAACCGTATTTTTTTTAATATAGATGCTAATGGTGGTGGCGAAATAGCATTTCCATTAAATTTAGGGATCACGATTTCACCCGGAACATAATAGATATTAACTCGAATGGATAAGAGATTTTTAGATCTAATGGGGTTTCATGTAATTCGAGTTAAACTTGAAAGCAAAAATTTAAAATTTCGAGTTTTTGGTCTGCTCGAACCTAATTCAGAATAAATTAATAACCTTAAAATCTATGAGAATTACAAGTATATCAAGCCGGTTATGTTCTAAATCGTTGTGAATTATAGCATTTAGTCTCGGGTTTGGGTCGGTTTATGAATGCTAGATGGGTACCCGACACTTGATCAAGTGGGTTTGTGTATTAAAAATTCGTACCTGTTTGTATCCAGGTTGAATTACATTCGGGTATTATTTTTATTTTGAGTTTGGATATAAGTAATCCTTGATTGAGAAATGGAGAAATTGATAACATAATAATAATAATAATAATAATAATAATAATAATAATAAGTTGCAAAATTGAAACTATCCTAATAATTCATTGAGGTATTTTATTTGTAGCGCTGTCCTTGTTACTCGAAAAAACAAAAGGGGGGGTGGGGGGAGGGAGGGGCTTAGCGAGTTTTTTCTAATCTTGGATTACTGGGGGCGTTCCTTTCTTTCTGATTCTGACTTGTGGTGGTGTTAGCCTCATAAATTGTTACAGTTTAAAATATCCCTTTTTTATTTATTTATTTATTTATTTATTTATATTAACATGTCTTATATGTACTGTCGCTAAATAAATAGGAATATTGCTTTCCAAATCTTGATGTCAGCATTTAAAACAGTTTATTAAATTGTTTTGAATACACATATAGAAGATAAAATCTTAATATTATTAAAAAAATAAATAAACTTAATCTCAATTAACATATCAACTACCCGAAACTAGCCCTTCTTCTTCTTTTTCTTTTTTTTTTTTAAAAAAAAAGACCCAGGAATTGAATATTGGAAGCTTCAAAACGTGAGTATATATATATAAATATAAAATAAAATAAAAAAGAGATGCTTACCTTTCATCAAATTTGAAAGGAACTAGACTAGATTGGTTATAAAAATCAAAATTTATAATTATTCATTGTTTAATCATTTTAAATTCTACCGAGGAGCCATATCCATGAATTGGCATTGAACAAACTCCGACCACGCGCCCCCCCCCCGCCCCTTTTTTTGTACAATTTTCTTTCCTTGTTGCTGGTTTTAAATTAATGATACGGGACTCTACCTCAAGGAGATAAGCCATATCCATGAATTGGCATTGAACAAACTCCGACCATGCGCTCCCATGCAAGAACCAAATATCCATGTTAATAAAAAAATAATATAGAAATGAAATGTTTGATTGCACTCCAAAAGCAACCAATCTTCTAACTCTTGATTTTTGCCCTTTGCTGCCGGATTGTGTGATCTCAAAATCTACTAATTAAAATCACAGCCAAACAAGAAAAAATTCTCTCGAATCCTTTTGTTTTTAGTAAGGTATTGCAATAAATAAGAGAATAAGTTTAAAATTCCAAGAACAAGAATATTTGTTATTGTTTTTTATGATAATTGTTATGAAAATTAAAGTACGAATACTTAAAGAATAGAAATTATGAACCCTTTATCTAAGTGGTATGTATAGCTCATGAATTTTGTCATGTTGCTTGAATAAAATGGTTGAAGTGTTATTTTCTCCCACCTTAAATGGTTATCTTTTGGAGATATCTCTTGCATGATATTAATATAATAGTATAAAAAAAGCATTTAAAATACTAAAGAAAATATGTGGAAATAAGGGATAAATCTCAATAATGGATGGATGAACGAGTGACATCTATAAAGAGATAAAAGAGAGAGAGAGAAAAGGGCCAAGTGCAAATTAACAAGTTGTTGAATAAGAGATGTTATGGTACAAAAGTGACTACATAAAGGAAGAGAAAGAAGAGCTCTATATATATAGGGCTCTTCTTTCTCTTCCTCTGTCTAAAGGAGATAAAAAATTGGTCAAGGGGTTACGAATAAAAAAAAGGCAACAACCTGATGGAGAGTTAACCAAATACAAAGGTTGTCTGGATAGCTAGATCTTGAAAGATAGTAGAGAAATATAAGTTAGAGTTTCCTTCCTTCCTTCTTTTCTAATTTGTTCTAGCTCTCAGGCAGCGGACGTATTTTGACATCAAGAATAAAACCGTGCGTGGTTGAAAAAATGAGGATAAAGAAATAAAACAAATTAATATTTAGGATAGTTTTGAAGTAAAACTCTGTACTTTGAAGACATAAAATATATGATAACATGTTTTTTTTTTATTCTAAGTCAAAACTCAGGTTAAGAATCTGTTAATTTTTTTTATTTAAAACAATGTTATTTTAATTTTTTAAAATATAAATTGAATTAACACCCAAAAATTAATTTCTATGTCAGGTTTTAAAATAATAATAATAATAATAATCACATGAACGTTTTAGTTCAATAATTTTTTAATTAAGAGTTTTTTACATGAATATTTTTGAAAATAAAAAATAATAAATATTATCTCATGAGATATGATATATCCTATATACAACCTTTACTTTTAAAATATAAAAAATTATTCTAAAATTATTTCACACACAAATTTATTTTAATGTTTTTATTTTTATCTACTTAATGAAACACGTTTGTATGTGTTTTAATCTTTTCTTTTCTATCATGAAATATCCACCAAATCTCTAGCGTGTGGGACACATTGGCTAGAGAGAATGCTAGTAAAAAAGAAAAGGAAAAGGAAAAGGAAAAAGAATTCTTGACATCTATCTAGCGTGTATAGCACGCACACATTTAGCATCTTGTCAGTGCTTAGGTCCTTAAAGTTGACTTTGATCCAACGCCTCAGTTTTAGATCACAGTGGGCCCGTAGGCTTCATTTCGTTTTCGGATTTAAACCGTCTCCAACACAAGGTATTTATATTTACATGACCAAGAAAAGAAGGAGCTTTCTTGCCTGTGAATGGCAATAAATAAACATGGATGGATTTTTTTTAACGTACGTTTATATTTATTTACAGCTGAAATCAAAATCGAAATTAGTATTTATTTATATTGATAAAAAAGGAGATATTTGAGTCTGAATTATCATCGGATTTTCAATACCCATTAATTATTTACATACTATTAATTATTAAATATATATGGAGTATATGTGCATGTATTAATTAATATATATTTCAAACATATATGTCAATATATGTATATTCAATAAAAAGAGTGTGTAAATAATTTACCTATATATATCTAATGTATTTTTGGATTGGATTAGCTAGGCGATACTTATATATACTTGATTTATTCATCATGGATCTAATTAATAGATAAAATTTATGAATTAATATTCACGTGACACTTGCCTTGTATACTTATAGGGCGATCGATTGGATGGATCATGCAGGCATCTTCAAGTTTCAAGCTGGGAAGACATCACATCACATCTTTAGCCATACTTCAAAGGCACTGATTTATGTTTTTTCACAGGTCATGAACACGAGTGAATGGACAATTGAATGAATATGTATTGAATCTTGGGCCTCAAGTTTCTCATACCAATATTATTCCTGTCTCCACCGTACAGTGATCTGCGCCTCCAAAGTGTTGATCTCTCTAGCCCTAAATCAGCAAGATGCGTGTATACATGTTGTCGTTTGTGTTGAGAGAGCTGATCAATACATGATCGAGACAACTTGATGCAACCACCTAACCGCTGCCTAAGCTACGAATGAAACATTTGACATATATATATATATATATATGTTAGTTTCAACCACCCTTATGACATTAATGGTTAGAGCTAGGTACTGCAGAATATATAAAACCTTACATAAATGCATTAATTAGCTATATATGATCATAAAAGTTGTAGTGTACGTAGCACACCAGCATCATAAGAACATTAATTCCTCTCTGTATAATAATAATAATAGGGCTAGCCAGCCAACTACCATATAAACCAGCCAAGAAAGATGAAAATTATGTCCTATATATATATATGTACATTTAAAGCAAACCAATGGCTTGAAAGCGCTGGAGGTTTCCCATAACCTAAAATTCAGCGTCAAGAGATTCTTGTTTTGTTATTGTTATTATTTTTGTTCCGTAAGATACTTGGAAGCAAATCTATGCTGGTGGCTCGTAATTATCCGGTTCAAGCCTATGTTGTTTGAGAGACAAGTTGCGAATTGCTGACTGTGTCTAGTGCGTGCATGAGAACCCCCCTGGGTTATTTTATTTGGAATCGCTTAGAGTTCATTTGGGTCCCATTTATTCTCACATTTGACCTAGCTAGCTAGGTAGGATGATCACTTCATTAATTGGGTCGCCATGGAGGAATCTATATATCTGCAGTGGGTTGAGGCGGACGAGGTTTCTTTATATAGTACTGTTACTACAACACAAGACAATGCTTCGCATGCAGCACTCTTGTTTTTACAAGTCTTTGTTCATATATATATATATATATATATATATAGAAAATGGAACCAATTAACCTGCAGAAGGTCATTAAATGCTGGTGATCACAATACATACATGTATATATATATTGCAATTAAAATCTTGATTTTTAGTGGCAAGATGTTACATGTCATTTTCAAACATGGAATAAGGCACCCAGCAGCACCCAAGTATGACGACATTAATGTATATTAACAGCAAGAACACAGCTTTTAATGTTTTCTCCATCTTGGAGCGACCGACGACCGAGGAGCTAGGCACATCGATCTTCATTCTCTTTCTAGAGATGTTGATTTTGGTATACTGTGATCCATCTCGGAAAGCATCCAAAGTCAAGACTTACAATTAGCAAGCTGGCAATTAGAAACGCAAGATCATCGATATTCTGGTTTTAATTTGATGATATATCAGTAGTCCTTGTCAGTTTTACCCCCATCGAGAAGATCTAGCTAGTCATAGGATTCGAATCCTCACGCACCACATATATATTTAGTGATCAATCTTTCTTCTCCTTAATCAATCTAACTTTTAATCTCTAAAGTAGGGTTTACGACAAATAATATAACGCAAAGCTAGCTCTAATCCTTGCTCCATTTTTTTCCTTTTTGGCGGGGCCTGCTAGCTGGGGAATGGATTCTGCGTCCAAATTAAAGCAAATAAGTCCTCGTCTTTTGTTTTAAAAATGAACGTGCCACGCTAGTATTCTTGTATCGGTAATTAATTAATAATACTAGAAAACAACAAGTAATTCACATGCATGTGAAGCAACCCGAGGAGGAGCTACCTATAGGGCTTAATTTAGGATCTGGCTTCCACGCGGTAATTCAACCTGGACCCATCTCATCAGCATGCAGCTTAATTAACGTTGATGAATCCAAATATTGATCACCACCACTTGCTCCTCTTCTGGGGTAGATAAATAATAATTAATACCATTGATTTTCCACCGTAAATATTATTAATTTTTGGAATTTAGCATTTCTATTCAGGTGCAATCCATGTTGCCAAATGAAGATATCTTAGGATATCTCTGACAAATCTGCAAGAGTTAAATAAATAAATGTGCAAGGGGCCGGGATAATAGAATGGCACAAAATCAATGTGGGCATTGTGCGTTTCTTTCCCTTTCAGTCATCTACCCTTAGCAGCTCCCCCGTCCATACCACCGTGATTATTCCCTCACACCTTCCATATCAGAGGCAGAGGGACAGGAGATTTCATTATAACAGCAAGCAATCATGCTGATTAATAATAATAGTTTAGGAGGCACTATTGAAATTCTGACAAATCTGCAAAAACTTTATGAGTTGTCTTGTGGGGACTACCCTGCCTGATTCTTCCTTCAATTTTTCACCCCTAAACCAGCATTTCCTTCTCCTTTCTTAAAAAAAAAAAAAAAATTCTTTCATTACTGTTTCAGGATAAAAATACAACGGCATGTTCTTAATAAATCCACCATGGAAGCAAAACATCGCCCACCGCAGCAGTGCAAAAAACAAGCGAATTGAGAGTGTGTTTGGTATTTCGATAGCTGTTATGGTTGTAATTTGAAAAAAATTATTTTATAAAAAGTATTTTTAGTTGAGATTAGTTTGAAAAAATATATATTTGGTTAAAACTGTGATTGAAATTGAGGTTGAAAAAAAAGTAGTTTAATGTGTTTGGTTAAGAATGCTTTTAAAATTGAGGTTATAAAATAATTTAAAAAAATATATATTAATATTGATGGTTTTAAATTTAAATATTGTGGATTTAACTATTGCTATTATATCATGAAATAAATCATACTTTATATATATAAAAAAATTGTTCCATTAAACTATCTACAATTTCATCACGCATGAAATACATCCGACAATGACTATAGTTTTTTTTTTAAGCACGGAACAACATCTGATAAAATATAATCAAGAATAAAATTAGGATTGTGATTAAATTCTACAAATGTTACGTCATCAAGTGATCTTTATCTAATTTATATAGTGTCATTGAATAATATTAAACAGTAATTTTTTGAATAAAACACAATTAAAAAATAAAAAATAATTTTTATTTTTTATTTTACTGAGTCGGACTTGGTTCAATGTATTTTGAGCTTTAGAACGATCCGATCGAAACCGCATGTAGTATGCTACAC
Source organism: Populus deltoides (assembly GCA_015852605.2). Classification (NCBI taxonomy): domain Eukaryota; kingdom Viridiplantae; phylum Streptophyta; class Magnoliopsida; order Malpighiales; family Salicaceae; genus Populus; species Populus deltoides. The sequence continues at coordinate 1,543,082 of CM027579.2, forward strand.
TATTCCTTTTAATCGTAATCAAATATGTTTTTCTATCTTTCGTTTCTTTTCTGAACAAATAGAAGAGCCTAATGAATTAATTAGCATGAACAGTGGATAGCCATGCTCCATTGTTCATGCTAATTAATTAGCATGAACAGTGGAGCATGGCTATCCACTATTTGTGCTAATTAAATTTGCATGAAATGCGCAGGAAGCAGCATTCGTCTGCTTTTCTTTCCCCTGTATTTTGAACGCAAAAATAGTATGGAACTCATGAATAATAAAATATTTTTTTTAACTAAATAGATTGCATCTGTGTTTTAAATAAAACACAGACACAACCTCGTTACCAAATTTCCTCTTAGCCTAACTAGAATCAACCTCGTAAAACAAGGTTATTTTGGTCATACAAAAGACCATTGTAGATTGCTAGTATGGTGTCCTGTCGGTTTCGTTGACTAACACCACCACAAAACCTCCCTGTTTTCAAGCCATTCAGATTTGAAACGACAAAAGAAGAAAAATTTATGAATTCCCCTAACCAATGTGCAAGGAAAGATATGATATTTGCTTCTTCTTCTTCTTTTTTAATCTGTTCATCTTGACCTTTATCCTTTTCACTGATTCACGCTTTACCACAATCTCCAATCACGCTGATTGCTCTCTCGTGTAATCATAATCTCATCCCATCTTCCTTTTATATATATATATATATATGGCAAGTGGGTTTCTCCTCTATTATGATTTAGGATTTTAATTCTAGACAACTTAGGTTAAGATAAAGAATTTGTTCTTATATATTAATCGTATATTTAAAAATAAATACTGTATTTCTTCTTTTTTAAATAAATACTGTATTTCTCTTAACATCTATACATGTCTAGAAGGTATTTTCCTTGCTGTCCGAATCAATCCCTTCACAACGTTGAACATATAATATCAAAGGAACATTAACCTAGACAGAAACCAGATTTTAAAAACACACACGCGCACACGCGCGCACACACACACACACAAAAACTACATTAAAAATTATACTCTAGTTAAGTTTCTGTTTAATTGTCACCTTCAAGGTCTTATTAAGAAATTCAAGAAATAATAATAAAAAAAAAGATCTGAAGAAGCAGCAAAGAAAGCTTCAAACTTCTAAAATTGATGCTTCTATGACACTACAACGATATATAAAGAGAGAGAGACATGTAAGAAGGAAAAACATGTAATGTAAAGCATGCCCTTCCTCATTACCTACCACTGACAACTCCACATCCTCTTACACATTAGGCAACACCCCGGAATTGGAATACCCTACTTCTTTTTAGAGATTTTTAAAATGTGGGTGGCTTTAGCGAATGCCAATTGCCTTATTTCCATCTGGGTTTTTGATTTAAAGAGGAAAGTTTAGAGCTTTATTGCTTACCCCTTTTATTGCCTGCTATTGCAAGGAAGTCGTGCCGGGATAAGGCAGGTTTTGTACAATCAGGTTTGTGATTTCAGAAAGAAAGATGATTTTTTTTTATTGGATATCTTGTTACCTAGAACTTTGAAGTGTTTCTTTCCTTTTCAATTATGATTTGATGCAACTTTGAATAATAAATAAAACGTGCTTGTGTTTATGGTGTTCTGTTTTCTCCTCTTATCCCCCTGCCGACATGCCATATCTTCCCCCACTAGAGTAAATGAAAGGTGCTTGTATATGAGTATCTTGCTTGTTCCTTTTATTTTTATCTTTTGCTAGTTGTTGAGGGTTTATGTGGCATTTCTGTTCTATATGAAAGGAAGGTCTTTGTTTTTATTTGTTGATGCGAAAGTTGGATTGCAACATCTGCAAGTGCAGTCTGCTAATTCTTTAGTTGTGAAATGCTGGACGCGTGTTTGAATTGTTGAATACATGGATTTTGTGGTGTTTAAATTGTTTACCTTCCCACCTTGTTTGCAGGCTTGTTGGTATCCAAACAAAATGGCTTCTGATCTTAAGAATAGCCTAACCAAGGAATACGTTGGCATGGAGTTGTGGGTGATAATTGTCGTCTGTCTGGGACTGGTTTGTGTATTTGTCCTGGTTGTTTCACTGTGGCTATCGTTTAGAAAGAAATCGAGAAGAGAAAATAACATGCCTCCTGTTAGCTATATGCCTAAGGTTTCAGAGGAGATTAAAGAGATTGGTGTTGATCAAAATTCAGCAAATAATGATGGTTTCCCCAGCCTTCATGACAAGTTCGGTGACAAAGAAGAAGCAGATAAAGTATTGATCCAACTAGAAAATGGTGATGATAGCAGCCAATCGGGCTCCTTTAATCATGTCGAGAAAGTTGGTGTTGGGTCTCAATCAGGAGAAGAGGGGGGCACCAAGGTAGCTTCTGTCCACGGGCCTTCTTCACATCCTTTGACCGCACCTTCACCTCTGTCTGGCCTGCCTGAATTTTCACAGTTGGGATGGGGGCATTGGTTTACCCTCAGAGATCTGCAAGTTGCAACAAACCGATTTTCCAAGGATAACATTATTGGCGATGGTGGATATGGAGTTGTCTATCAGGGTCATATGATTAATGGGACTCCTGTGGCTGTTAAGAAGCTCCTTAACAATCCGTAAGTTGGGGACAAATTTATTTTATAATCTTATAAATTTTTCACTGGACTATTTTGCAGAGTGGAAGTTAGTTCGATGGTCTCTTAATGTTTCTCTTACAGAGGACAAGCTGATAAAGATTTTAGAGTTGAAGTGGAGGCTATTGGTCATGTACGTCATAAAAACCTTGTTCGACTTCTAGGGTATTGCATGGAAGGAACCCAGAGGTATCATATCCTTTCCTGTTTTCTCTCTTATTTGGGAAAAAAGGTAGATTTTTTTTAGCTAGATTTCTTTGTAGAAAGTGGAGGATAACATTCTGAATGTCACAGAAATGCCTCTAGTTTAATGTTTTATTAGAAGTATAATGTAGTATACTTCTGGATAATTAAAATTTGTCTTGTGAATTATTTTTTAAAAATGAAATTAATTATGAATTAGATTATTGTATTTACAATTTTACAGAAAAAATCTGTACTATACTGTTTTGTGATCTTGCTGGTTGTCAATGGTTCTTTGTATATAAAACTACAGAAAATATGTAATGACATCCCAGTTACATGTCTAGTCTCAAGTTCATCAAATTGCTTATAAATATCTTGCAATTGATGATCCAGAATTTGCTTGCTGTTATCAGTTGTGTTTAAAAAGAACAACACCTTTTGCATGATCTTAGATGCATTAATTTCAGGATGTTGGTATATGAGTATGTCAACAACGGCAATTTAGAGCAATGGCTCCGTGGAGGTATGCGTCAACATGGATATCTTACGTGGGAGGCTCGCATGAAAATTCTCCTTGGCACTGCTAAGGCGTAAGTTCATTTTCACCTTATTCTGAGTTGTTTGCGTTAATGTTGCATTCTGTTACTTTCTCACTCCCAATTGCGTGTTGCAGGCTGGCTTACTTGCATGAGGCCATTGAGCCAAAAGTGGTGCATCGAGACATAAAATCAAGCAACATATTGATCGATGACAACTTCGATGCTAAGATATCTGATTTTGGTTTGGCCAAATTGCTGGGTGCTGGAAAAAGTCATATTACTACTAGAGTAATGGGTACCTTTGGGTGAGTGCTTTCTTTCAATCAGCTGCATGCAAATTAGTGGCATGCCAGTTCAATCTTCTTTTCTGTTGGCTTTTGTATCCAAGTTTGATTGTATTATTAAAGCTCCTCTGCCATTGATAGAAAATAATCTTTCCTTTGGGTTTTCTTCCATATTAATATTTTTTTCTTTTATATGGTAAGATTAATGTCCTAATCAATGACTGTTCAGTTATGTTGCTCCGGAATATGCCAACTCTGGCCTTTTGAATGAGAAAAGTGATGTTTATAGCTTTGGGGTCGTGCTTTTGGAAGCAATTACAGGGAGAGATCCAGTGGATTATGATCGCCCTGAGAATGAGGTATACAATAAATGTTCCCTTTCCAGAAAGTAATCGAATTCCACTTAAAAGCAGCAAGCCCCTTGCTTTGGAGCAGTAATTGGCATGTTTTAATCTCTAGAATTTAAAATTATATTAGCTTTTCTTGAGTAGTATTGTCAATGCAGGGGGTGTAGAGGCATGAATCTGAGGGTGTAAATTAGAAGCTCTATTCATTCCATCATGCAGTCTTCTTTGCTCCTTGTTTATGTGGATTTCACTGTCCTATGAAACATAAAATGGAATCAACGTTCATAATTCTCTTGAAATTATTCTTCTTTCAGGTAAATCTGGTGGAATGGTTGAAAATGATGGTTGCAGGAAGGCGCTCAGAAGAGGTGGTAGACCCCATGATAGAGAATAGACCAGCAACAAGTGCCCTTAAACGGGCTCTTCTAACTGCTTTAAGATGTGTTGATCCAGATGCTGAAAAAAGACCAAAGATGAGCCAAGTGGTTCGCATGCTTGAATCAGAGGAGTATCCTATACCTAGACAGGTTTGATTCTGAAATCGTCTTTAGAATTCAAACTAAGTTGGTCACTTGGCCTCCACCTAGCATTGTTATATGGATTGCTTAGAAGAATTTTAAACACAGCATCTGTTTTTGGTTCTGTGCAATATGGAATGTCTTACATCTATGTTGAGTTAGTATCTGTAAGATTAACCTGAAAATGTCTTCTGGATGGACAATTCAGGATCGGAGGCGCTGGAGAAGCCATGCAGGGGAGGGTGAGACAGCCTAATTCTGACACTGATAGGAGTGATAATCCGGGTTCAAAGTCAGATGGGAGAAGGAACAACAAAGCATAGACTTGGGGACCGTTTATAGAAGCTGAGCGCATGCATAGGGGCAATGCTTACATTCTTTCGACCTTAGAAATTATTGAGCCTGCCTAAAAGTTGAGAATGAGGGCAGGGAGCTGTAGCAAGCAATTGAGGCTGGTTGCTTCCCATATCTCTGTGTCAATTTTTCCGCATCTATTATAGATGTTGTAGAGAATTAGTCGGTGTCTCCAAGTTGCCTTCGTGGTAGAACACCCTTGTCAGGAGTGGTGTGTAGTGTGTACAGATCTTGAGATTTTTGGTTTTATTTTTTATTTTGTTTTTTCATTTTCACAATATTTCTTCTGGGTCATAGCAATATCGGTTTAGTTCAAAGGATTACAGCAGAATTTTCCTTGATGGAAAGGCTAGAAAAAGAGATAAGAAATATTGAAAGGGAATTTGATTTTTGAATACCTAATGGCTGCCATCTACATCGTCTACCTTTCTGTCTATTAAATGACAGCTCTCTATCTATTGAAGAGGATAATTATTTTTAAACAAGGAATCATGTAAAATGAAGCTCACTTGAGCAAGACACCCTGTATTTCGCCTTCGCGGGTGAACTGAAGTTGGTCAGAGAGATCCTCAACAACCTTCTTTTGATTAATAAGCTTTGATTAATGTGGTCTGACGATCCAGTTCATCTCTGTTTCAGTTGCTAAATGAGGCAGTTGATGACTTCTTGTCAGCTACAAGAAAGAATTCTTCGAGGTTTAGACAAAGCATATTCGTGGAGATGAACTAAAAAAACCATTCATTTAAATGAGCAAATATTCAATGATTCTGTCTTAGCACCCCTCAATCAACTGCAACTTTGGTTGGGGATGATGAAAGAAGGGGAAATCAGTATCCGAAAATAACATCAGCTAATTCTCTTCCATATTGAACAGTCCGACCTCGAGTTGGTTTGATGCTGTCACATTCAAGTTGTGGTCTTGAGCGAGCAGGAACTGTGTGGCCTTGAGATATGAGGGTCTTGGCAGAAGATATTTGGGTTTGGTTTTGTGGTTTAATTGTGGTGGAGGAGAATTGGAGGCAGGCAAAGAGAGGGTTGTGGTGGTCAGCGCGAGTTTGGGAGTGAAAATGAGGTCTGTAAATCTCTCAATAAAACCAGTAACTTCAGATTTTCCATTTTCATCATCTTCAGCCAAGTTACAGTTGTACCAATCAGGAGAACCATTCAATAATCCGCACATTCGTTCTTGTAGGATTTAACTAAAATGCCTTCAGTTCTATATCTCCATGAATAGTCTAGCATGCATCCGTTAGTAAGCATGCAGGGAACACCTTAAATTCCTCAGCTAATCCAGCAGTAAATGCACTGAAGCAAGAAGATGAGCTTTTCTAGAGACCTGAGAAAGAAAATATTGGCCTGATCACAGTCGTGATACAAGGATAGTAGAAGGGAGAAGGCTTTGAAGGAGAGGCTAACTGGATTAGCTTCCTTAGAACCAGGAAACAAAAAACTGGGGTTGCTGGATGGACCTGATTCAACGTTTATCAAATCTCTGAGGAGCAGGACTCAAAAGATGGAGATAGAACAGGAGCTCTTCTTTGATAGAGAGCAGAAATGAAACTAATGGTATTAGATATTTTTTACAAAGGTAAAGAATATTATGGGTTGAAAATCTTTCATATGCTCAGATCTTTGCCTGTTGTACAGCTCCCATATCTTGTGCTAGTATATTCAGGCCACTTTCAGGTGCCAACAGGAATTGGTGGCAGGAGGGCAAAGTTTTGTGAGCAGATCATGAATGTGGCAGGTAAGCTCAATACCTGTACAATATTGAACAAGTATTGAAAAGCAAAGGTGATAGTGGAAGGCTATAGGATTACAATATTGGTTGCATGTCGACGAAGTAAAGTCCAGTAAAAGATGGAGTAAACGCTATCGATTACACAGTACAGGCGTTCCACAGCTGCATTTACCAACAACATACTCTATAAAAGAAGATTTTGAGGTCAAGGCGAATTCACAACGCTTAGTGTTTCACTGGGTCGGGTACAGATTGATATTTCAGAAGAGGCTGAAGAGCTGTCACTACTATGCTCATATTTGGTCGAAAATCAGCTTCGTATTGCACACATAAGGCAGCAACAGCAGAAAACTGTTTACAGCACATAACGAAAATCTATTAAACATTCCTCAAGCAATTGACGCAAATTAAAAAATCCAGAATATTACAGAAGTTATATACCTTAGCAGCTGCTCTAGGATGGAATTTCCCATCTAATTTAGGATCAATGCATTGCTTCACCTTATCTTCACTCAGCTTCGGTGTGGCCTAATGCAACACAGAATTGTTCTAGTGATCAGCTATAACGATGCTTGCAAATCTACCATCCCAGAAAATTGAAGCACAAGAGCAGTAAAAATCAGAAACAGATAAGGGTATTACCCATGTCACAAGGCTCTGCTGTCCTCGTGGTAGTGTATGATCAACAGGTTTACGGCCAGTTAACAGTTCCAGCAGGATGACACCAAAGCTGTAAATATTACTCTTTGAACTAAGGTGTCCAGTCATTGTATACCTGGCATTAAACAGGCAAATTTCAGCATGGTTAACAATCTCAACATTAAGAGAGGGCTCACCACAAAGATTTTCCATTTTTATCACTGTGATGGGTTGGGTACCAAAGCAAAGCCTACGGTTCATAAATATGAGAACAGAGGCTTACTCTGGAGCATGATAACCGAAGTTTCCAAGAACACGAGTGGAATAAAGACGTGCAGCCATGTCAGGGGCTTGATTTGACAAATCGAAATCAGCAATCTTAGCTACATCATCATCAAAAATTAGCACATTGCTTGATTTAATGTCAAGGTTGTGGATAATATGACGCTCTGCCTTTTCATGGAGATATTCCAGTCCTCTTGCTGCTCCAACTGCAATTTTCACTCTTTGTGCCCATGATAGAGGAGGACCTGGCTCTGTTCCTTTAGCACCTTTCTTTCCTGTATAACCCAAATTGAAGAACATTTTTGTATTACCAAAGAGATGAAAATTACTGATCAAATAATTCCATCCCAAAGATTTGACTTTGGATGAGTTACTTCCTACTTTCCATGGAATATACACACTGCAATATCCCAGGTTACTCCGAGCTAATCATTCACAGAAGATTTAAGATGTTCATAAGCAGCTTTCTGAATAGGAAACAGGAATAATGCCATGGTATTGTTTACCATGTAGAATATCATGAAGGGATCCTTGAGAAGCATGTTCATATGCAAGGACACGGAGAGGGCCATCAACGCAGTAACCAACGAGCTCAAGAACATGTGCATGTTTTAATCTTGAGACCATAGAGACCTACAAAGGCATGTGCCAAGGGATAAAATCTTATTCAGGAAGCCGCATACTATATAGCATAGTTGAACACAATCACTTCTGTGCATATGCCTAACCTGCGCTAGAAATTCTTGGTCTGATTGCTTGCTTGAATCCAGCTTTTTGATAGCTGCTGCTTGACCACTTTTGAGAACAGCATAGTAAACTCTTCCAGAAGAACCCTCGCCAATTACAGCACCAGTACTAAAATAACCAGTCATTTCCTTGAGTTCATCCACTGAAATGGCAGGGACAGCTATAGGTTGAATGTTTACAGTCTGCACATTATTTGATACAGGCTCCTTCACGCGATTAGCAGCAGTATTGTCTGCATACGAAACAGCTATTCAAATTTCAACTTATATCATTAAAACTAGAAGCCATGGAAGATGGAAAAGAGAGAAATTAGGAAGGAAAGGATTGGCACGATGCCAATACGTGCATGATATGCCTGTATTGGATAACATGTAGATCCAAACTTGTCAAAATCTTGGTGCTAATAACTTGATAAAAAAGCTAAGCAAGCTGATAAATGGAAAATGTGAATCGTGCAATATATATGATCAGCATCTCTCCACAGTTTCGGCAAAGAGCAAAAAAATGAGTGAAAAATAAGGTAGTTAGGGATCATGGATTTACTTGATGTGTGGTTTGGCACAAATGGTCCAGTTTTGGATGCTTTATGGATATCATCATCCTTGCAACAGCCGAAGCAACTCGTCATTCTCTCTTCAAAGATGCCCCCTGGTCACCTGAAAAACAAATTGAGCTTTCATATGTAGGGGGGTATGTCCTTGAAAGATGTAACTAGGCTAATATCATTGCCATAAATTTGAAGGACTAGAAAGCAATTAAGATGGTGCTACTAGTGCTTCAATTCCAATTGGATGATGCTCTGTGTATTCAAAATAATGTTCAACATTGGCTGCATCAATCTAATTAACTTTCACATTCAAAATTGAAGTGTCAAATTTCAGGGCAATATAAAATTACATTTTATATTCCTCATTTCTACTTCTCAGGATGATGCATCATGCAGGAATCAATTGAAAGATTATTAGCCTAAAGTCTAGTCCACTGGTTTTGTTGCATAGAGTCAGCAACTGCAAATTCTTTGTATTTTTTCCCTCAAGAAGCTTCATTGATCAAAAGGAACTTACCCTGATAAAACAAAAGAAGCAAGAATCCAAGATAGGAGTACAAGAAAAACAATCACAGAAGTAGCCACTGATTACATAGAACAGAAAAACTAGGATCATCGACAAACTGCAAATTCCTTGAATGATCAATCAATTCAAATAACGAAGAAATGTCAAAAGGAGAAAGATGAAGAAACAAGAACAAAACCCTGCAGAAATCCAGGAAGGATCATCATCATCATCTGTGTACGTAATTTTGATATTCACTTCCTTACAGACAAGCAAACACAAGTATAAAGAGAGAGAGAGATTCACCTTTTTGATGATAAGATGAACACTTGTCACGGACGTTTACCTCGGCCAAATTCTCTGCTTCCTCGTCTTCAAACAAATTCAGTATAAATCTTCCAACAACTTTGTCCTTGTATATTTATCATGTAGCAGAAATACAGGCGGTGGTTTTTTGTTTCTTTCTAAAGACTAAAATAATAGCAATAAAAAATAAAAATACTAAGGAAAAGAACAGAACAATTGTTTTAAGATTACATGGTTTTGTGGTAGTTAGTCTGTCCTTTGTACTTCTTTTGACCCAGAGAGAGAGAGAGAGAGAGAGAGAGAGGGAGAGGGAAAGGACTTTTGACTACTGAGAGTCTTCGTCGTTGCGTGTTTCCCGTATCAATCCTCCAACTGCCACCATTTATTTATTGTTTTGACATTTCATAATAACCTGCCAGTCTGCCCTCGTAAAGTTTTCTTGAGTTTTTGAGGATCAAATTCCATGAATCAACGCTGAAATTTGTTTGAATCATTTGTATTCAGATTAATGTATCTTTTCTGTTTGAATCCAAAATAACAGTGATAGAAGGCAAATCATCCATCGATCCTCGCATTCTTTATATTGCTTGAGAGAAAATAAAAGAGTAGAAAAGGGAAAACTTTCTTATCCCTCATTACCTTTAACATGATTAGTCTTCGTTTTAAAAACGTTGAATGGGTCTCAGTCCATGTCGAGAACATTCTCTTGTTCGATAGACTCTAGTCCCCACTGCTGTTGAAAATATCAGTGTTGACCACGCCATTTCTCATGCGAGTCAATTAGTTATGGTGTGTGAAGAAGCATAGAAGAGCAAAGAGTTCTAGACAGGCTGCATGGATGCATCTTTTGCAGATCGACAACGGGTTGGGAAGGAAGAAGAGCGGATTGAGAAGGAAGAAATCCATAGCAAATTTTAGCAGCTGAAGCTGCTCGAGAAGTCCTGTGTTTTCCAATTTTACTTTGTATAGGAGAATACGATTTATATCTCACGACCATATCGAGCGAGTCAACCAAGATAATTGCATCACACTCGGCTTATTATCTCATGTCAATTTGAAATATTAATGATATTGAGGAAAAAGCAACCACATCGCTATGTCATCGTGACAGGATGCGAAGAAGATGAATCATAGAAATACCAGCCGCCGGATTTGTTTTTGTATTTTAAAAATAATTTTTTAAAAATTTAATTTTTTTTTATTTTTTTATTTCAAATTAATATGTGATTTTGATGTGTTATATAAAAATAATTTTTAAAAATAAAAAAATATATTATTTTAATATATTTCCAGGTGAAAAGTACTTTAAAAAGCATAGTTTTAAACCTGGTTTAGTTCAAGGCCCAGGTTCCGGGTTCTGATCGGGTCGCTAGGTCGGCCGGGTCAATCCCTATTTTAAAAAAAATTCAAAACGATGTCGTTTTAGTAAAAAAACAAAAGTCAACGGGTTGCAACCGGGTTTTGTTGGGTCAACCGGGTCTGCCGGGTCACACCGAGTCATGATTTTTTCTATTTTTCATCAACTACGTCCGGTTCCAGCCCCGGGTCGGCCGGATCCCGAATCGACCCGCCAGGCCAGACAGAATTTCAAAACTATGTTAAGAATAATCATAACCATACTTTTAAACACTCTCTTTTAATGAATAGATTTTGTTCTTAAAACATGATTAATGAATATTTAAGCACAAATTAAAACAAATTTGGATATCACATCTAAGTCGGGATACCCATAACACGCAATATTAATTTCTTCTTGTTATCCAACCTAGAAGTATTAATTTACTTGTGCATTCTAAACACAATAATTTCATGCATGCTAAAGATCTATGGAATTTCAATTGGATAGTTGGTATAAAAAAATTCTTTTCCGGAAGTTTTCTATAATTCTTATGCTAAATATGTTTTTTTTTTAATGAATTGTGAATGTAAAGTGTTTTATATTAACTAACAAAAATGAAGCTCTATCAACTAATGCACCATTTTATTTAATGGAAACTGGTTTTTTGAAAACTATTTTTTAAAATTTATTTATATTTGTATATCATTAAAAAAATTGATCAATAAAAAAAAATATTCAAAGAAAAATCTAACTTGATTTCCATAAAAGTGTTTATCCTATGCAATTATCAAGTCAAGCCCATAAGAAATAAAAGCAACAAAAATGACCAAGACATCTTAAGGTCATAGTCTAGAAAAACCCAAAACAATATAAAAAAAAGCTCAATTAAATTGAAACAGGTCCAGCCGGTTTTGAAAGAAAAAAAACTAAACCGAACTAAATTGGTCGATATAGTTTGGTTTATAATTTTAAAAAATATAAATTTTGGTTTGGTTAGTTTTTTTAATCCAAAACCGAACCGAATAAAAAATGTTCATTTCGAAATAATGTTAGGACTTGCACATTAAATTATATAGAAGGGCATTTTTGTCATTTTATTTGTTTTTTATTCTATATTTGACTGATGTCGCATGTGTGCGGCATTGTAGTGATTATCCTCTCGGGTCGGGATCTTTCTGGTTATGGGAGAAAGAATAAGAAATTCTTATTTTTTTTATTAGTAAAAGAAGGATGAAGTCACAAACTAATATTTTAGTCACTAGAAACCTTAATTGGTCTTAAAGCCTAGATAAAGAGACTGGTTGTATATAGAAAAAATATATTATCCCTAGTACACCTTACATAAGGTGAACTTCATTACTGTTTTTCTGGTATAAACTAAGGTATTGTTGTGTTTTCTAATAGTTGGTATGTTTAAGGTTTAAAAACATTTCTCCTCGATGAGAAGATCCTTCTCTTATCAAGTTAAAATGTAATCGTTTTAATGTTAAAATATATAAATAAAAGAAAAATATTTTTTATTCAATATTAAAAGTACGTCTTACTTATAAGTTCATAATTTCATATATTAAAAGAAAAAAAAAATATATTTTTTTGTATTTTTTAAAAGTAGGCCGAGTTCTCAAGGGTGTAATAAACTAGTTACTAAATAACAAAAAATGCATGCAAAGATGCAAACAAAACTATTTTTCTTGAATTTTTTATATATAAAAAAATATTAAATCATGCCATATATTTTTTTTATTATTATTTATGCAAATGTGATTTTTTTTTAATTCTTGAGAGACTTGGTCATATGCAATTTAGAATAAAAATAGTATTTTTGAAAGAAAGATTTTTTTTGTTTTTTAATAAAAGGGAACCAATTCGTTTAATACCAAAAATATATCTCACGTGTAAGTCACAATTCGAAATATTAAATGTGTAAGGGTAAAAAAAATTTGGGGAATTCAAAATTAATTGCAAAATGATCTTTCAAAAATTAAAAATTTATTAAAAATCAGTTGAGCATAGTGTTTGGCAAGACGCAAATAAAATGTTTTATCAAAGCTATTTTAATCATGATATTAAATCAAAACAAGTTATCGTTCATCAACTCAAAACCGAACAACGCCAAACATCTACATAAAATTTATTAATTTCACCTTCTTCGTTCAAATTCCATGCTAATTCAAATACATTAATATACACCCAAACATAAATCATGAACCAATATTTAATGTCCAAAAAGCAATCACAACCCAAAAAATAAACTCATAATTCAACACAAATTATCGAACCAAAAACACACATGAATTCAAGTCAAATAATGTCCAAACAATCCAAAAATATACACAAGTTGTCCCAAATTTCACAATTTATAGCAATTTATCCAAAAATAATTTGAGTTTATAGATCGATCTTCCGAGGCGTTTGAAATGTCGAGGATATACTAAAGTCGACACTGGAAGACCAATTGAATAGTGACGGCGCATGGATCCACGTATCGTCACGGGTTAAACCAAGAAACGGGTGGATCTGAAACATCTTTTTTATCTCTTTTTTATTGCACTACGGTGGCTCTCACCAAATACCTATAAGAGAGAATCAACATAAGTAGTTCGTTTTCATCTTTTTTTTTCCTTATTCACATATTTGTTTCTCGGTTTTTCTCTTCTCCTCTCTGGTTATTTCAACAATTAACAGAGGGAAAGGTGTGATGGAAGGAGATAGGTCCTCCTGGTAACAGTGGGAAGGGCTGGTTGGGTCAACAATAACATCGAGTTTGTGGCTTATTGATTTTGAGTTTTGTTGGTTTGGTTTGGTTTGGGGGAAATATAGATGGGTCATGATTTGTTTTAGGTTTGAGTGATTTGGTTTGGTTGAAAGGAGGAGAAAGTTGAGGATCACAAACAGCAAGTTATGGTTGGGTATAGCTGAGTTGTTTTCAACAGCCACTAGGAAAAGAGAGGTTGTGGTTTTCAATGGTAGGGATCGTGTTGTCATTGCTGTCTTAAGGAAAAATGATGGGGAAAAGGTGATTGACTATTAATTGTTTGTTGGGAAAATGAAAAAACATCACGGTGAGAGGGAACTGTTGGTAATTGAAAGATGAAGGGGATAGAAAGAATTAGGGAGAGAAAGAAAAATAAAGAAAAAAGAGAGAGGAAAGAGACCGCAACAAAAGAGAAAAGAAATGAAAGAAAAACATGGGAGAACTGGAAAAAATGAACAGAGAAGAGGAACGAAAAAAAAGGAAAAAAAACAAAGAAGGGAAAAGAAACAAAACAAAAGAGAAAAAGAAAAGAGAAAAACAAAGAAAAAAGAGAAAGAAAAAAGAAGAAGTTCGTGTCTTTGCACAGAGAAGAAGAAGAACTACAACTGCTACCACCATTCCTCCTCATCGCCACCATAACAACACCACCGAGAGCCATCGTCAATGATAGTACAACCACCGTCAAGTCAGCCTTTCCTTCTTCTTCTCCTTCGCCCAACCATCTCCATTGTTCAAGCTACATGAACAATGGAGAGCCATTGTTCCTGGGCTAGACCAGTGTCGACCCAGACCAAAATGTGTGGGTCGGGTCCGGCCCAGTTCCCCTAAAGTAAAGTCTGTTGGGCTGAAATTAGCCCAACTCTTGTTTTGGGCCAACATCGACCCAACCCCGTTGGGCCAACCTTGGCCCGGTTTCTTTTGGGCCGAATCTCAGCCTAACTAGGGTGGGCTCAACCCACATAATTGGGCTGGGCATATCCCAATTGTATAATAATATTATCACACACACACACACTCACACACATACACATATATAATTAAAAAAAAACCTTTCAAAAAATTTGTGATGTAAAGATACAAATCTGGTATTAAAATACTTGATTTTCTCCAAAATATTGCAAAACATTATATAGAAAAACAACAAAAAAAATATCTTGTTTTCATGCATACAATCAAGTCTCTCAAGCTTATAAGAAATTTTCATATCATATTTTCATATAACAAAAAATTCAAAAAATATGTATTAGGATGCATTTTGAGCTTTAATAACTAGTTTATTAAAGCCGTGAAAACTAGATCAATATTTCAAAAATACAAAAAAAAATTATTTTCTTTTCTTTTAATAACAAGGATTACGAACTTATATGTATGATGTATTTCTAGTATTAAATAAGAGTTAGTTCTTCTTTTCTTCGACATTAAAATGGTTAGGTTTTACCAGAAAAGATAAGATTCTCCTTACCGAAAAAAACTTTTCTTAAACCTTAGACAAACCAACTATTAGAAAACACGACAATACCTTAGTTTATATCAAACAATTAAACAATGCAGCTTACCTTAGGTATGATGTATTTTTGTTATTAATACATTCTATTTATGCAATCAGTCATCATGCCCGATCTCTAAAACTAGTTAGGGTTTCTAGTGATCAAAATACTAGGTGGCAATTCTTATTCCCTCTTCCCACGGATAAAAGACAAGAAATCTTTGTCTTCCCTATTTCTCGATTTCCATATCCTAGAGAGGACGCTAGTCATGACGTCGCACATGTACGACACTGGTAATGGTGGAAGCTGAGAGGGAAGGGTAAAGAGCTACTGGGTCTTTTTGTTTTTCTTTATTTTTGGTTTGAGTGAGGACCAGTGATTGTGGTGGTTTTGGGTTTTGGAGGAGGTTGGTGTGGAGGCATACAACGAGTGTCCTTTTTTGTATGGTGGCTAATGGGAGGCATACCGTGGTGTGAAAACGGTTATCTTTATTGAGAGTTAGGGCAGATAAAGAGAGCTCAAGATAACTTTTATTATTCAAGTGGTTGCTGGTGTTTTGGGTGGAGTGATGGGCTGGTGTTTTGGGTGGAGTGATGGGCTGATGTTGTAATCATGTTGGCCGGCGACTGAGTTTTGTTGGTTTCAAGCTAAGAAAAATAAGGAGAAGGTTGTTGTAATCATGTTTGGGAGATGATGTTTATTGCAGTGCTCATCTCCTTCCCCTCTAGCTGTCTGGATTAGGGTTTTATAGGAGAAATGAATAGGTTCTATGGCTCATGGGTTGATGGGATCTTGACTCTTGATGTTGAGGAATAGATCTCAGTCATTCATTAAATCTAGCTCTGCAGCTGATAAGGGAGGATGCATGGTTGTTTTTGCAAGCAGAGCAATATTGAGTGGTGTTTTTGGAAGAGAATTTGTAGGTGTTTTAATGCAATAAAAGCTTGAATTTTTAGCTTAGAATGAAGTAAAATTATCATAGTATAGGTTGGCATAAGATTTGTATGGTATGGTGAAGTTATGAGGGGAAAATTAAGGTTAAAATATAGGCAATTGGACATCATTTTTCTTTTATTTTAAGAGAAGAAGACAATGAATAATGAAATTATAGTATTTCTTATTTTAGTCCTTGAACCTTTGGCACTTTGCAATGGAACCCCCAATCAACCCTAATCTTTAGGATTCCTTGTAATTTCACCCTTAGCCCTCTTCAATTGGACCCTTAAGTTTTAGTGTTTTTTACAAAGTGGTCATTGGTTTTGAATTTCTTTAATGTAGTCCTCAATTGAACTTCATACTTCAAATTTCTTTCAATTAAACTTCTAATTGCACTAATTTAGCATTTCAAAATTTCAATTATGTCCCTAATATTTCAATCTTTGCAAATTGATCTAAAGTAGGTCTTTAAACTTGATTATTCTTCAATTAAGTCCTTGGTTGAATCCATAAAAACCATTAAAAGTTTAATTAAGTCCTTGAACTTAATTAATTATTCTAATTTTTACCTAATTGACGTTCAAACTTAATTCTTCTTCAATTAAGTCCTTAAATAAGTCAATTAAACATGTTAAGAGTTTAATGAAGTCCTTAGACTTAATTAATTCTTTCAATTTTGGTCAAGTTTGGATTTCAACCTCAATTTCCTTCATTTTATCATCCTATCTTGTTAAAACATCTCAATTTGGTTATTCTTTTAGTGTTTGGGTCTTTTACAACTCAAAAGCTTATATCCTCGTGTCCTGAAAATAATTTTAAATTTTTTTTTAGGATTTTTTAATAAAAAAAGAAATATATACACTTTTTGTAAAAAAATTTAGAGGATCCAAAATTGGATTATGGCAACTTTGATGCAAAGTGTAATTTATGAAACTATAGAGAGAAAGTGAAATCTATATCAAACTATAAGAGGTTTTCTGTAACTATCCCTTTTTATTTTAAATAATTTATGATTTTTTTATTTCATCTTCTTTAATTTTTTTATCTGTTAGATTTGATACTCGTTTTTATATTACTATTTATTTTTTAAAAATTAGATTTTGTTTGTCAATTACATTCTTCTTCAACTTTTTTATTTTTCAGTTTTGGTCTTCGTTCTTCTAATAAACTTGAAAAAAATTAAATATTAATAAGTTATTTTCTAACTTATTTTTCATAGCATAACCAAACAATAACAAATATTTTCTAACTCATTTTACAGACACTATTAATTTTTTAATAATTAAATTTTCATAAAAAAACTATTTTTAAAAAGAACCAACTTTTTTAGGACAAGCAAATACTAAAATAAGTTCTTTCAATAAATTGTCAATGTAATATGTTTCTAAAATGTAATACATTTCTATTTTTTCATATTATATACATTATCAAATGAATTGTCAATGTAAAATGTTTTTTAAAACTTGCATGTTATTTATATTATTATGTAATGAATGTAAACAAAATCAAACATCATTATTTTCAAGGCCTTGTTTGTTTGGTAGAAAGTGATTTTCTATAAATCATTTTCCAGACTTTCCTGTATTTGCTTGTCATTAGAAAAATTGGTAAACAAGAAATATTTTTCAGTTAAAAAAAAATTTGACCTGGTTTTCAGGAAAGTGTTTTCCTTTTATTTTGGACAAAAAATACTTTTCAAAAATTGTGAAAAAAATTTAGAAATATCATATTATTTACTGATTATAACAAATTTGGCCCTCCAACTTTTGATTGCTATATATTTTGTTTTGAATCTTTTTTTTTCAATTTCACCCTTTAGAATTTGATTTAATTTGATTTTTATATTAAATTTGGTCTTCATTTCTATGATTGTTATTTACTTTTCTCTTATTATTTTTTTAATTGAATTTTTTTATCTATCAAATTTGATCCCTATTTTTTTTATTGTTACTTATTTTTTTTGAAATAATTACGAAATTGTAATTATTATTATTTTAATTTCATCATCTTTCGATTTTTTTATCTGTTAGATTTGATCTTTATTATTTTAATTGTTATTGATTTTATTTGAGATAATTTATGAAATTAGATTTTTTTCAATTTCATTCTCATTCAACTTTTTAATTTGTAAGATTTGTTTCTCATTATTTTAGTAAACTTGAAAAAAAAATATTAATCAGTTATTTTCCAGCTCATTTTCTATGACATAACCAAACACTGGAAAGTATTTTTCAATTTATTTTTTATGACACTGTCAAACATCAAAAAATAATTCACTTTTCAGGAATTTATTTTATAAAAAAATCACTTTTCAAAAAGAAATTATTTTTCAGCAAACAAACGGATAAATTTCAAAATTTGAAACTGTATTCTAGAAATAAGGAATAAGATATATGATATTTATGCATATATTTTGTATTCTAGAGGTAAGCTTATTAGTATTAATTCATTTTGTATTCTATAAACATGTAAACAAGAAAGTGTGTGTGTGTGTATATAATTGCTACTAATTATTTTAAATAAAACATGATATCTAGTTTTTAAAAACCTATGTAAATAAATGTGTTTGCAGATAATAGGAGTGATGAACTTAGAGTTTATCATTTATTGTAACTTCATTTTGAATTCTTAGAAATAAATATGTAAGTAAAAAATAAAAACAGATAGATAGATAGAAATTAAAATTAAAATAAGTTAATAAAATACACCACTGTAAATAGCTACAAACCCTTCCCATTTTGTAAACGCTATAAAGTGTAGTGTAAAGCCCCGCTCTTTGCCTCCTTCACTCTCAAAATTAAAAAAAAACACGCACACTCTCTCTCTGATTCCCCATTTATTTTTAAAAAATTTAGGGTTCTCAGATTACCATCAATCAACCATGTCGTTGAGACCTAGCGCGAGAACCGAGGTTCGCCGGAACCGATACAAAGTCGCAGTCGACGCCGATGAAGGTCGCCGGAGAAGAGAGGACAATATGGTGGAGATCCGCAAGAACAAGCGTGAAGAGAGTTTGCTAAAGAAGCGACGCGAAGGTCTCCAGGCACAACAGTTCCCTCCCGCTCTTCTCTCTTCTTCTAATGTGGAAAAGAAGGTAACTTCACTATACTCGCATGTTATGTATTTTTGAACTGTGGATCTTGTCGGGTGTTAGGTGTTTTGTTGATTAGGGTTTCGATTTTTTTTTTCTATTTGTAAACTTTTGCAGTTAGAGAGTTTGCCTTCGATGGTGGCTGGTGTTTGGTCTGAGGATGGCAATTTGCAGCTTGAATCAACTACCCAGTTTCGGAAACTGCTTTCGATTGGTATTGTTTTGGGTTCCTTTTCTTTTGCTTAAGCTTTTTGTTTCTATTAGTAAAGATTGGTTATTTATGGAGGGGTTGCTATTGTTATTGGCAGAGAGGAGTCCTCCGATAGAGGAAGTTATACAAGCCGGGGTTGTTCCACGATTTGTTGAGTTTCTTGTTAGGGAGGATTTCCCTCAGCTTCAGGTGCGTGTTCTATGATATTGTGATGGTATGTGTTTGCTGATTTGTTTGAATTGGAATGGGGTCGTGAAGTGTTTGTGTCGTGTCTTGGAACTTGTGTAGTTTGAGGCTGCTTGGGCTCTCACAAACATTGCCTCTGGAACTTCAGAGAACACTAAGGTGGTAATTGATCATGGTGCAGTTCCAATATTTGTCAAGCTTCTCGGTTCTCCCAGTGATGATGTTAGGGAGCAGGTATGTCTTTGAATTTTAGTTACCTAGTTTGCGGGAATTGTGATTATATAATGTGCACATGGAAAAGAGTCTAGGATTTGAATATATCTGCTGGTTAAATTTCAGGCTGTGTGGGCATTGGGAAATGTTGCTGGTGACTCCCCTAAGTGCCGTGATCTTGTGCTCAGCCATGGAGCCTTGATTCCATTGCTGGCACAGTTGAATGAGCATGCAAAGCTTTCAATGTTGAGGAATGCTACGTGGACACTATCAAACTTCTGCAGGGGCAAGCCACAGCCTCCATTTGAGCAGGTTATTGTCAGATTCTGTGCATTGATTGGGCGTCACAAGTTTTTGGCAATGGATGTTGTGGAAAGTCAAAAGGTTTTTAACTTGTGAAATTTGTTGGGCAGGTGAGGCCAGCCCTTCCTGCACTTGAACGTCTTGTACATTCAACTGATGAAGAAGTCCTAACTGATTCTTGCTGGGCACTCTCTTATCTTTCTGATGGTACAGATGATAAAATCCAAGCTGTTATTGAGGCAGGTGTCTGTCCACGACTTGTGGAGCTCCTCCTGTGAGTGCAGCATTCTATTGATTGATTGGTTTAATATTTTCTTGTATCTCATTATCTGCATACAAATACATATAAAAAACATGATCCTTCATACATGAATTGTTTCAGCCATCCTTCTCCTTCAGTGCTTGTTCCTGCCCTCCGCACAGTTGGAAATATTGTGACAGGGGATGATATGCAGACCCAGGTAAAGGCGCTTCTGGCTTTTTGTTTGTTTGTTTGTTCCATCCTTTGTGCAACAGCAGAAGTGCCTTTCATGACCGCATCCATCTGACCTTTTTTTTTTCTAGAAGTTATTGATCTGAATCAATGTTATAACATAGTTTGCATGGATTCTTTTTTTTCCACAAATAACATCAATATTGATGCTTCTGCATCATGATGGAAAATATGACCACGTTAGAGGTTTGCTATAAAGACTGAAGAAGTTAAATACTGGATGAACAAACCAGACAAATATTAAAAAAATTGAAATATAACCATGTTAGAGGTAGGGGTGAGCATAAAAACCAAGAAAACCAAAAAACATTAACTGAATTAACCGATTAGAAAAAAAATTGATTGAACTGGATTGGTTCAAACAGTACTAAACCGAGTTGAAAAAATCCCAGCTATTATATATATTAAACTTTCTTCTAACCCTAGGAGCTAAATCATACCCCCCCCCCCCCAGCTTTCACTCAATCACTGTCTCAGCAGCCCCCTCTCAAGCTTTCTCCAATTATCTTGTTCGTACTAGTCTGTCTCTAATCCTTTGCCTCTATCATTCTTCTTTCTCTAACCTAGTGCTGTCAAGGGGTGCTAGCCTATGCACTCCAGGCGAGGTGAGGCGACGACGTCTTTATTAGCCTGTGACGATGAATTTATAAAGCGTTGCCTGGTGAGTGGGCGCTAGGTGTTAAGGCAAGCACCTTTTTGTCCATTTTTTAATTTACCTCAAGAAACAACTTATTGGTATTTTTGTAAAAAAAAACAAAGAGTAGGGTAAAAAAGAATAAACAAACATTAAAATGGGAGACATACAATCAAGGAAGGACACTTGAAGAGAAACACTAGCCACACTTTGCGTTGCCTCTGAACAAGAAAGCATGGATGAAGATGTTTTTGAGTAATGATGGTGATATTTAGGTTTGCTTTTTCATCTAGTTGGCTACTTACTACTTTAAATTATTTATTTTGTTTTAATGGTGAAAAATATAACTTTATACGACTATGTTATGGTATATTATATTTTCTTTTGATTTTCTAATGAACTAATCTTAATTGAGAAGATATATATTTTAGATTTATATAATATAATATAATTTTTTTTTTATCTGTAGCATATTGTTGTGGTTCATTCAGGCGTGCGCCTAAGGCCTCAGACATTTTACAGGCTTGGTTCCTTTTAGTGCTTTTCACCTTTGATAACACTGCTCAAACCCTAACTTTCTTTTTCTCTCTAAACTTGTTATAACAAACACCACCAAATCTTTCTACCTCTTTTATTTCTGTTTCTCTCCTCTCTGTATTCTCATCTTCTCTTCTCTTTACTTTTGTCTCTCTGTGCCTCTGTTCTCCTCCAATAAGGGTTTTTGTTTTCTTCTCTTTTTTTTGGGTTTTCTTTGTTTGTGATAATCGATCAATGCATGGTTGTATTGTGTGTTTTACTGCATCTTTTTTTCATGGATTTTGTTTTGATTGATTGATTTGTGTTATTTTTTAATGTTTTTAGTGCCTCCAGTTAGGATTCAAGGTAATTGAGTTGAGTGTTGTTTTATGGGGTTCTGTTTGGTAACTTTTGTTACGACTGGGTGTTTGCTTTGATTTCATAAATGTTTGTGGTTTGTCAATTGGTTTTATTGATGGGTCATTGTGCTTGGTTTGATGTCACACTGATTTGTTCAAGTTTTCAATTCTTTGGGATTTGGTTTATCAATTGGTTTTATTGATGGGTCATTGTTCTTGGTTTGATGGCACACTGATTTGTTCAAGTTTTCAATTCGCTGGGCTTTGGCTTTTATATGGTTAGATTTTGTACAATTTTCCCTATTGATTTTCGATTATCAAGTTATTTGGTGCTTTATCTTATATCTTCCCAAAAGGTTTTTCTGGTTTTGTAACACAATAAACCGAAGCAGGCCGAACCGAAACTGGTTGGTTTGAAATTTTTTTCGGTTCTACTTGGTTTGGTTCTGAATCTAAAAAAAAACATGGTTTGGTTATGTTTTGTTAAGTGAAAATCGAACCGAAAATGCTCATCCCTAGTTAGAGGTTTAATAGGATTCTGTGGCCATTGTTGATTATGAGATCTGTGCTATTGCACAAGGTGTTGGTGCCAGCTATTTCTGGATATGATGGATTAAAGGGAAAAAAATGAGGGGGGGAATACCTTTTGAAACTCGTTGGGAGCTTTTTTTGTGAAGGGAAGGAAAGGAATTTGGCTGTAAGACCCCCAGTCCTCTCCAAATAGTAAAAATTATAACCTTTTTTAATATTAATTGTCAATCCTGACACCTTTTAGAAAACAATAGATACGATTCCACTTGTATAGGTAAACTGTAATCCTCATCTTCTTGTCTGGCTAAATGAGGCAGGATGTGCTCTCACCAACTGGTTTTCTTGTAGTCCTCTCCTACTCTATCCCTCTACTAGACTCTAGCACTGTATTCTTGTCCCCTTCCTACCTTCATTTAAACGATAACTACCTGACCCTTATTTAGCTTGCCCCTTCCTTTAAAAACTCTTTACTGCCCTCCTGTCTTATATTCCCATCCATATATAGTGTTAGAACACATGTTATGGGTGTTTCTGCATGATTAATGCTGTCATCTAAATTTTTCAATTTATTCATGCATTTGCGTTAAATACCTTCGTATCACAGACACCGAGCCACATCCCAGAACAGTACATGCTTTATGCCCAGTAGTTGGATCAACTCTTGTCATTGTACTTGACCAGGATAGTTGAAAATGAAGCATCTCTCTTAAACTAAAAAAATACAATTCCCTTGATAAGGAAAAATGTAAAGGCAAGGCATGTAACAAGAAATACTGGTAAGTAATTAGGAGCGCTGCAGTGAGAGCATCGAAAAATTGCTTGGAATTGTCAGCAAAATCTATCTCCCTCTCTCTGTGGTTTGTTGCAACTATGCTAATGATCTTGCTTTTCACACAATGTCTTTTTCACACGATGACATCTTTTTATTGCTTGAAATGTTTGTTTTCTTATACCTAACTCTGACACGTCTCTCCTTTGCAGTGCATAATTACCACTGGTGCACTCCCATGCCTTCTAAGCCTGCTGACTCATAATCATAAAAAGAGCATCAAGAAAGAAGCTTGCTGGACCATCTCAAACATCACTGCTGGGAACAAGGAGCAGATCCAGGTGAGCTTGCATGACTCGGAAGTTCATGTTTTAAGCTCTGTTAAGTTGTTTCTTGTTTGATTCTGTCAGTCCTCTTAGAAGAACTCTGGGCTCTTCTAATTGGGGTTCTGAATTTATTTACTGGAATGATCTGCATTGCTATCTTCATTAGCACTTGTGATCTGAATTCCTTCTATGTGAGATTGAATGCTTCAAGTACCTCTGGATTTTTACTCTTTCTTTTCTAAATTATCTAGGCTGTTATTGAGAATGGTTTAATTGGCCCGCTCGTTAATTTACTTCAAAATGCGGAGTTTGATATAAAGAAAGAAGCTGCTTGGGCTGTGTCTAATGCTACTTCGGGTGGCACTCACGAGCAAATTAAGTATGTTATTCTTCTGTTCTAAAACATTACTAGTTTGTTGAATGTTCTCTGGTTCTCTTGGCAGAAAAGTGATTGGCTGTTTTTGGATGACAGGTTTTTGGTCAGTCAGGGATGTATTAAACCATTGTGTGATCTTCTTGTATCCCCTGATCCAAGGATTGTAACTGTATCTCTTGAAGGATTAGAGAACATTCTGAAGGTTGGGGAAGCGGAGAAGAATTTGGGGAACAGTGGAGATGCTAATTTCTATGCCCAGATGATAGATGATGCCGAGGGACTAGAAAAGATTGAAAATCTACAGAGTCATGACAACAATGAGATATATGAGAAGGCAGTCAAGATTCTCGAGACTTATTGGTTGGAAGAAGACGATGAGACTTTGCCTTCAGGTGATGGTGCCCAGCAAGGATTTCAGTTTGGTGGGAATGGTGTTCAAGTTCCATCTGGCGGATTCAACTTTTAGCTGAAGGTATCTAAAATACTTGCTTTCAAGTCTTAAATATACACAATATTATCTGAATTTGTGAGGTTAGTAAAGCTTGAATTACCCATGAATCTCAAAGCTCTGAGTATGATTTCTCTTGTAGTCTGGCATTGAAAACGAATGATCTTACTTGTGCACCAAGTAATAATACTTTTGTTTTGAAGTCTGAGATTTGCTTAATTGGTTTGCCCCAGGAATCTGTGGAGTTTGGAATGGTGAAGCAGTTCTTGGTTGGGGTGACAAATATGTCGGGGTCAAGTTGGGTCTGGTCTCGGCACCTCGTTACTTGTTACAGTCTGGTATAGAGTCCATTGTGGTCAAAGAGGTGCCTAACAGGTCAGTCTATACTACAGCGTCCGTTAAGAAGGGGGTCAGGAAGGTACTATAGCAACATTGTTACCTGGTCAGCCATGCTTGATATTTTGGCCTTATTGCTAAGGAGTGGCATGTAGGGTGTTAAGAAGTCCAGTGTTGCATAACCCTTAGCTTTGATCACTGAACATGCTGGGGGAGGTTTCTTGTACGCTGATCGAAGTCCTTTTTTATGTCGAGTCATGTTGTGCTAGTATTTTTTTTTTATATATATATATATAGTATATTTGGTTTTTCTTTGATTGGGTGAATATGGTATTTGATAAACCTCATTTTCTTTGGAGTAGTGTTTAATTTTATCGAGATTTTTTTAAATAAATCACTTGAGTTTCGAAAGTTTAATTGTTGTGATTTTTCCGGGAAAGATTATCTGTAAAATCAGTATTTGTTCTCTTCCTTGGTTTTTTATATTTTGATAACCCGAGGAGTTCAGGTTAATTTACGTGCATCATGATTAATTTTAGAGTTCACTAACACTTTAACACGATTAATTTTAGAGTTCACTGAACACTTTACAAGTTAGTAGGCAGGTAAAACATTGCGAGAATTGACATGCATGCACGGACAGGATTAAATCCTGGTGCAAGTCCCTTTGCTACGACCTCAAGTGCTCTCTTCCTCGGTTTTTGGTATTGAGCCAAATGTTGAAATTGAAGGCGAGTGTGCAAGAATGGGCCACTCCTATAAAGCGGCAACAAGGGTGGCAAATGCAAATGCCAACTAGTTGGAAGACTACTTGACTAGAAAAGGGGAGGATTCTGAGTCATATGACCTTTGTAAACACACTCGAAGGGCAAATGGTGGGCCGAGCTTTGTTCTTTTGCAGCCTATAAATCCTTAACAGTAATCATTAAAATTCGTTTTATGAGCCTTTAAGCTTTATCAGCTACTGCTGAGCCTGATATTGGGGCCATTAATTTTGCTATTTCAGAATCTGAAAATTCGGATTTTTTCCTGCTGGACCCTCACGAGAGAAGGTCCATTGAGACTTGCCACTCGCTCTGGACCATTTGCTTTTGTGCAGCTGGTATCCTCCACTCAGTTTCTGTATTTTCCTCCATAAGATATGTAAAAATCAGGTAGCTTGTCCATAATTCTATTTGTTCCTGTAACCAGATTTTATGAAAACCTTCAGCTGAAGATTGCGGTCTGACAATTCCGATATTTGCTGAAGAAGATGAGGCCATCAGTTGGATTATTTTTAATGCCCTTGTTGCAGAGACTTCTTCAATTTGGGGGTGCACACAGAAGGTTAGAGCAACAGGAAGGATAGTGCAAGAATACACACTGGATATTTTTTTTCCCCATGCTACACTGTGGGGAGAGTCGATTCTTTTATAATATAAAAAAGTATTCAAATGGTTAACCTGAGTGAATTTAGGTTAATTTAATTAATTAGTAATTCGAGATAATCTCAGAAGAAAAAAAGAAAAAAAATAGAAAGCTCAAGGTCTAATATTAAAGAATAAAAAAAAATTAAGTTAAATCGGGTTAATTTTCAAAACAAGAAGTTTTAGTCATGAAATCAAGATAACCAGACAGAATAGCAAAAACAATCTTAAACAAATTTGTTAACCATCAAAAAATTAAAAAGAAAACCAATAATAATAAAAAAAAAAGGACCAAACCTTGTATAAAAATTAATGAAAGAAAATAATGAGGGACTTCATTGATAAATAAAATAAAAAGGATAAAAAAAGGTAATTAAAAAAATAAGAACCAACATTGGATTAAAAAACAAATGAAATAAAATACCGATTGAAAAAATTAAAAGAAAAAAAAATTAAGAAAATTGAAAGAAAAAACAAATTAAGAAAAAGATTAAAAAAAAGCAATTAAAAAATAAGTACTGAATCTAGAAAAAAAACCAAAAAAATAATAAAAAAAAAACAACAATCAAGACAATGAGTAACATATTTGATATATAATCAAAACAAAATCAAATAGAAAGGGATGAAACTAAAAAACAAAAGAATCCAAAACAAAGAATGACCAATAAAAAAAAAGATCATAATTGCATTTTTTTTATCTTCATTATTTTTTTATCAAAATAATATCATTTTTACTTTTTAGCTAGATAAAAAATCAAGCAATTAGTTAGGGGAAAATAATGCTACCACCCGTTGATTTGTTTTTACCATTATTTTTTTTATCAAATAATGTCTTTTTAACTTTTTGCACAATAAAAAAATTTCAATTAACCTCAATGGCCCTGATCATTGACCCAACCCGTGACCCGAGACATTACAGGGATTGACTCTTAAACCGTATTTTAAAAGCATGATAAAAAAAATAAACACTGAATATAATATGAAAATTCAATAAAATTAAACAATAAGGAATGAAATTGCTAAAAAACAATCAATAAATAAGAGAACTCAAAATAAAAGGAACTTCAATCATAAAAACGAGGATAAAATTCAATAAGAAAGAATTAAAATTAAATGATTTGGGAGTACATCAAAAAATAAAATCCAATTAAAAAAAAGATTAAAACAAAATAAATAGGAATCAAAAGAATGATGATCAAATTTGATAAAAAAAACATAAAAAATCAAATTTGAAAATAACAAATATGAAAAATCAAATGCCAAATGATAAAATTAAAAAATAACCAAATCAAATTCAATACAATTAAAATATTGAGGATTATTTTTTAATTTTGTAAAGTCAGCATGTCTTTTGAGGTGTAGGACAGAGAAAAAGATGGGGGAGAAAAATTACCGCTGAAGCTTCGTTATGTGCTTGCGGCTGACAAGCGCCAACCTATCGTGTAAAGGGAGGCATGTCGCTTCAGATGTCATCCTTGAAGGCGACAAACAACCACTAAAAGGCTCCGCACGCACCACCCGAAAGGCTCGCCAGCCACGTTTTCTTTTTGATTTGTAAAAAACCATAACACCCTTAACCCCATGTGATAATTAATTAATTATAAAAAAACCAAGGTCAAAAAACAAAAAATACACCTTTATCTTGGGCAAAAAAAATTTGATCCCAAGAACTATGAGGTAATTAGATTGTACAAAGATGTAAAATTTTAAAAAAGTCCGTTGGACATTAGCTATGTTTTTTTTTTTAGAAATCATTATTTTATTTTTAACGATTTAAAAAATTAATTTCTCTACTTATCAAAATTATATTTAAAAATGATGATTCTTTACTAAAAATATAATATAATTAAATAATGATTTACTCGGATGTTAAATCATTTCTCTAAATATATTTAATAATAAAATAAATAATTAAACCAATCTTATGTCAAATATAATATTGTCACCTTCACAATTAAAATCTAACATAGTTACAAGTGCAAAATAATTTTATTACATATACATATTTCTTTATCATTCAATCCCTACTACCTCTTCATCATTTTGTATTAAAATATAATATATTTATTTATTTGATATAATTTTTCTTTTATATTTTATAGTTTAAAGGATCTAATGGTGAAAATTAAATTAATTAAAATCAATGGTACAGATCTCTAAATATAAAGTTAGAGATTGAAATATAAAATATTTAAATGGCATTTGTTAAAGAAATTAACTGTCCCTTTCTCTTTATTCCCTCTTTAGAACAATAAAAAAATAGCCAAGATCTGTCCTTAAAACAAATAAAAATTCATTTTTATCTTTTCAATCAAATATATTCATATCCCATATCCCAGTGTCTTCATATATATATATATTTCTTTTGTGCTGAGATAGCAACGAAACACTCTCCTAGAGATGGCAATGAAAGTTCATAGAGGCACCTTCCACCTCCACCACCACAGAGGCGTCCTAACCTTCATATACATACCTCTGTTTGAATTAAGTAATTTTAAATCTTTCATAGTCACTTTTTTTTATAAAGACATATCTTCATTGGAGCTCTCTGTTTATTTCTTTTCACGATCAAAGTATATATGCTATGAAAAAATAAATTATCTTACATTTATCACAGATAATTTTAAATATATATTGAAAAGATTGTGGGTGAAATAAAATATTTATATATAAATTTGGATATGAGGTTCAGTGAGTAAGAAGACACCATATCTGCCTCCATACCTGAATAAACCGGGTATCAATCTCTCTATAGCCACCTCTATTCGGGTGAATAGCGGTGCATCTCCATGAAGATGAGTCCAATTATCATCCATGCCCTGGAAATGATTTTCTTAATTTACAGCGAGGGGGAGTCAGATGTTGGAAAGGAAAAAAGAAAAATAGAAGACTAACAGCAGCAAAGGCCTTTAATCATTTAAGGGATTTTTTTTAATATTTTTTTTTATAAATATAATGCATCTTCCCTCCATAAATAAAATATGGATGGAATGTCTGAATACAATATCTTAAACACTATTCAATAAATGACCATGACAATTAATGCCTACAAAATCTAAACAGAACCCCAGGCAAGGTTATAGTTGAACTTTTTATTATAGGTTTTTCTGGCTAGCTTAAAGGATGATGAAATTACCATATCACTGAAACAGATTCTTTACATATTTTAAATTCTCTATAAATTTATAAAGACAAAACATATATCCTTGAACTTTTAGAAAACACAATCTAAAATATTGTATCCATCCTTATCCTCACCGTCTCATACACTTTAAGATATCTTTCCCATCTCAAAGATAAATTCAAGAAAATCAAATATATATATATAAAGCCCCGAATAGATACAAAATCAAGGAGGAGAGCTTGAAAGATTGTCACGAACTGGTAGCCTTGTCTTTAGAAGAAATAAAAAGGGTGAATTGACCTTTCACTCTCTCTGGGTCACATAATTCCTAGCAGATGTTTGTCTTCTTCCTCTTCCTCTCTAATTCTATCTAACAAATCTTTTCTTCTCATTCCCAAGTTTCCCAGCTCGGTGCTGTACACCGCTGCCAGACACCTCTGATGAATGGCGACAGCTCTTCCCCCTCCTAGTCTTTTGTGATATGTATATGATAATAATTGGATCACATCTAGGTAGATATGTGTATGTGTATGTATGTGTATACGATACAACCTCATCTTGAAGGTGTGGTTTTAATAGAAGCTACTTGGACAATGGAACACCACAAAGTTTCTTTGTCAAATGCGATTCAAATCCTCTCATTTACTGCCTTCTGGAACCCTCACAAAGCTTCTTTGCGTGTTGTTCTTCTTTCAAAATGACATTACCATTCTCGACAAATCAAAGAGAAACTTATCTATTTTTAAATTCACACGCTCCTGTCTAAATCTGGTTACCATTCTTGTCCCGAGACATCAAGTGTTAAGTTGATGTTTTCTCTTGTGGCAAGAGTTTGATAGTTTTTCCTTTATTTCATCTTCCAACTTTCTGGTTATTAATATGATAATAGGTAGAAACTTGTATAATTATTAAATTTAGGGTCCGTAGGATTAGTTGAGGTGCACGTAAAATAACCCGGACATTCACATTAATAAAAAAATATATATATATTTAATACTATAGTAACTTGTGTGGTTATGATTTAAAAAAGTAAATTTTAAAAAACATTTTTAAGTATGCCTTTACAAATATATCTTTTAAAATATATGTATTCGGTTAAAACTGATATGAAATAAACTTTTACAATAAATGAAAAACAAGACTTCATAAATTAAAAGCAATTATGTGTGGAGCCACATGAAAACAAAATCTATTTAATTAATCAAATTGTTATTAAAAGAAATAGAAGCTACCATAGCCCCAAATAACTTTCAAAAATTCTAAAAAAATTCAGGGATCATTTTAAAGTTGTTTGTGAGTCCCTCGTGTGTTTTTTTTAATAATTTCATTTAATATCAAGTTATAGACTTACACTATAAGATATGGACTAGATTTTAAAAATACTCGTTTTTCTCTAAAATTTCAAAAAAAAAACAAAAATATTTCCTTAATTCAAAAATACAAAAAAAAAATTGTTTTGTTTATATACATACGGTCAAATTCTAAAATTTTCATGTATATTTTTATGAAAAAAATAAAAATTACATTTTTATCATAATTTGAGAAATACAAGAATTAGTCAGAGAGTATCATAATCAGTTTATGATTTATCCATTAGAACCTCGTCTATATTTCAAAAATACAAAAAAATATATTTTTTCTTTTAATATACGAGATTATGAACTTATAGGTAAAATGTATTCCAAGTATTAAATGAAAAACAATTTCTTTTATTTATATGTTTTGATTCTAAAATGACTAAGCCTGACTTCTAAAATTATGGTCCACTCTACTAGTGTGGATCTACTTTAACTATTAGACAAATCAGCGGTTAAAAAACACAACATTATCTTAATTGTTTTCAAATAAATAAACAATATAGTTTATCTTATGTAAGGTGTACTAGGGATGATACATATTTCCTATACACAATTAGTCTTCTTATCTAGATTCTAAGATTAGTTAAGGTTTATAGTGATCAAAATAAAATGGCGACTTATATTTTTTATTTTTATCGATAAAGTACAGAAATTTCTTGTTATTTTCATCATTCACCTAAAAAGATCTTAATTTAAACCATGTTTGAGATTGTTGTAGTGGTAGCAGTTCAAAGTGTTTTTCGCTTAGAAATGCATCAAAATAATTTTTTTTACTTTTTTAAAAATATTTTTAATACCACACATCAAAACTACCTTAAAACATAATTTTTTTTTTATTCTAAACAATTTATTTTAAAAAAATTTAAGGTAACAGAATTTAAACCGCATTCCCAAGAGCACTCAAATTTTAAAATATGCGACAAGTATATTAATAATAAGATTTGACCATACTTGAGTTAACCGCCTTGAGAAAATGAATTGAAAATTAATAAAGACGCTTCTGAGAAGAATTGTATCATCAATAAGAGAAACGACACGTGTGCCTCGCAAAAACACACATAATCCTCACTGTCCTTCCTTGTTAATGATGATGATGACCTCAAAGGAGTACATTTAATGTTTTTTTTTTTAAATATTTTTAAATAAAAAAATTCACTCTAAACTTTGATTAAACATGTTTTTTTATTTAATATTTATCATTTTTATCTTGAATAGTAACCGAACACATCTAAAAACCACCCCATCATTTCTTCTTCTTCTCCTTAAGATTAAAAAAAAAAATCAAATAGAAATAAAAATAAAAATAAAAAATAAATAGAGTAGCAATGGGTTCCATTTTGCTTGACTCAAAAACCCTCCCTCCCTCCCACACTCCGTGCTGCCTCTGGCGCCAACATTTTTTTCCCTTTCTTTCACCGAGACAAAAACATTTTTTTGGCGCCCCGCCCTTTTTGTTCATTTTCAGAGACACTTCGATCCTTGTTGGCGGGCGGGCGGGTGGACTTTTCAGTCAAAAGGTTTCAAAACCAGTGGCATTCTTGTCATTTCATCACTCACATAAGCTAGGGTTTCAAAACCCATTTATAAAGTTAGTTCTTTTAGATCTGCCAGCGTGCAGTCTGATTTGTGTGCCTGTCGTTTTTCTCTCTCTCTCTCTCTCTCTCTTAATGTCGGTTCGCTCAAAATCGACGACACTCTTATCATAATTATTAGCCATCTCATTAACATTGTACTTGCCAAGTTAATGATCTGCTTCTACTTTGATCTCTCCCTCCAAATCCACAATCTCTTTTATGTTTTCGATCATTAGAGCTCTTACTGAATCCATCCCCACTTCAAACTACAACTACTGCGCAATCACCAGCTATTGTTATTCAACACCCATTTGAGGAAGTGGGTTGTCTTGTCTTCAGATCTCAAGTTGAGGAGTTGCTTATTTACAATGCTGGATCCATGTGAGAGAGTGAGTAACTTCTAGCTAGCCTGTTTATGGAGTTCATCTTTAGATATCAATCCTGACCCTAATGCTCTCTCCCGTTTCTCTTATTGTTTTCCATCAGGGATCAGAGTCTGAAGAAATGAGTAGCAAATCACTAGAAACCGAGAGCCCACAGAAGAAGACTTGTGCTGATTGTGGCACTTCAAAGACTCCACTTTGGAGAGGTGGTCCAGCTGGCCCTAAGGTGATTTAATTCAATCATAGATCAGATCAGTTTTGTTTTCTTAATGTTTTCGACATGTGCTTTGATTTGATATTAATAGCTCCTTTTATCTTGCAGTCACTGTGTAATGCTTGTGGGATTAGGAGCAGGAAGAAGAAGAGGGATATGTTAGGGTTGAATAAGGGAGGGGCAGCAGCAAATGACAAGAGAGCCAAGAAAGGGAGCAGTAACAATGGCTCAAGTAATTATAATAACAATAACAAGCAATTAGGTGATGGGTTAAAGCAGAGATTACTGGCTCTGGGTAGAGAAGTCTTGGTGCAAGGATCAACAGTGGAGAGGCGAAGGAGGAAGCTAGGTGAAGAAGAGCAAGCTGCAGTGTTATTGATGGCCTTATCTTATGGCTCTGTTTATGCTTGAGTTGATGATTTTTGTGTAGGCGGGTCAATAAGGGGATCAAGAATGTGCTAGCTGACTAAGAATGTGTGGGTTCGGGTTAATTTTTTTTAGTATCAGGTATTTTTTAGGTGTTTTGGGCTAACTGTACTGGAGATTTGTAGCACTGTCGCAAGAGCTCAAAAAATGTTGGGACTTCATTCTATTTTTTGCAAGCAAAAGCAGACCACTCGCTTGTCTCTCTGTCATGTTTGGATGTTATCATCAATCTTCGCCATTGCTCCAACCTCCCAAGTGCTCTGAGATTAAAAACCAGTCAATCTAGTAGTAAATTCACAACTTGGGATCAAAGACGACCATTTCTGCTCTATGCAATCCCACCACTTCTACCAAGCCTCTAAGAAAATTCATAATTATCTTCTTGCTACTTTTTTTTTTTTAAATATGAAACCTTAGTGTTTTTTAATTAAAGATGATTTTAACGGTATATCTCTCATGTTCCTATGACGTGTTTATAAATATTTAATAGATTGTTTGAATGTGATCCGATATTTTGAATTAAAAAATAAAATAAACTCCTTTTTTTACCCGCCAAAGCGCCTAATTGTTCTTTGCCTGGAATCTTTTCGGTTTTGTAACACCAGTTAGCTTTTAACTAATTAACTTGACATGGATACCGGTTCGGAGGGTTAACTCCATAATTTATCTCTAAAGAGGATTAAAATGGAGTTGTTCTCACTAATTTTTTTTATGTATATAAAAAGCCAATTGATTTTAATTGAATCATTAATTAACCCAAGTTTTGATTAAACCGGATTGTTAATCTTTTCCTTCAACTCAAACAGATTCAAGCTTTTGTGGCAAAGCTACTAACTGGGGTAAAATATAAGAAGTGGGAATTTGAATATTATTTACCGTTACTAATTTGGTATCATCTTGCTATATCCATCACCAATATAGTCTTCAAACTCAGGATCCAGTTGCACTGAAGAATAAATCTATGATAAAATGAACTTAGTTTGACCTGATAAAAAACTGGGGTTGACCCATACCCGGCAAACCTCGGTTAAAACAATCGATAGATTCTTACAGCAACTTCATTATTCATGTCAACAGAATTAAAGAAGCTTTTAGAAAAGGGGCAGGGGTTCATCTTCCTTTTTATATTTTTAGGCTGATAAAGGAAAGAAAGAGACAGGTGAAGGAGAGACGGCCTGGCCGTGAGGGGGGAGTCTTCTAAGCAACTCAACCACGATGAGCCAAGCACCACTGATTTACTGAGTAGAGAGAGATCTGCAGAGGTGCTAGGTCTTGTTATTAAGTCCAACAAGATACGAATGGATTTACAAGTTCATCATATTGTTATGGGATTGCTGGAAAATAAAAAACCATGACTATCAGCAGAGTGGACGGAAGGCAATCGCACAAAAGCAACGAATGAAGTTGGGGTTTGAAAGTGTGCTCTCGGCCTTTAGAGATTCCATTCCTTTCACAAGGCCCGTGGCTGTCGGGGTGTGATTTGGTGTCTAGTTGGGCAGGTTGACTTGGCTTTAACCTTTTTTGCACTTATGTTCTTATTATAATAGAAAGGACGAAAAAAAGTTTGACTACCACCCCTATGTCCCATCATCTAGGTGTAAAATTCATAATTTTAATTTTAAATTTATTTTTAAATTAATTATTGAAGTTTTATAAATTTTAGAGCCATTAAAAATTTATATAATTGTTAATTTTAGAACCTATAAAATTAATTGAGATATACACAAATTGATCCAAACACCAACATTAAAAATATATATATATATACCCATAAAATTCTAAATCATTCCACTTTATAAAAAAAATACACAAAACCCATAAAATTTCTTAAATCATTTTTGCATCTTGCTTGTATATATTATCACAAAAGCAGCCATGCAGGCCATATCTTACTGTAAATAATAATAATAATTTTATTTTTAAATTCTCATCTTATCCTTTTGTTTTATTTTGGTTTTTTTGTGATTTTTTTTCTTTTTATTCTATAACAACTAAATTATATAATTATTTTTTTTTCATTCATAAAATCAAGAATGTTTATTATACTCAAGTACTTTGGATCTGACATGATTGTCAGACCCAATAGTCTATAAACCAAACCTAATTAGAATTTATATTTAATATACTTTAATGATAATTTAAATGTGTTTTTTATAAAAAATAATAAAAAATTAATTAGAATTTCTATCTAAGATATTTCAAGGATAGTTTAAATATTTTTTTATTAAAAAAATTAATTAGAATTTCTGTTTAGAATATTTCAAGTCTCTTCGATCTGATATGATTATCAAACCTAAAATATTTAAAATATTTTTAATATTTTTTTATATTTAAAAAAATATATTAACAGGAGCGCGGGACATTATATATATATATATATATATATATATATATCTAGCCATTGTGATGGGATTATTTAAGCAACTATTTTGTAACGACAATATTTCTAGATTGGCTGTGCTTATTAAACTAAAACCTACCTATTCATTAAGGATACTATAGGTTAGGGATATTATTATTGTATTCCGGGGTAGTCTAATATTTCAAAGGAAATGGTAAATAAAAAAAAACCCGGTTTCAACTCCACCCATTGCCAACCATACTTCTCTCTTAGGACAAAGCCGAAATGGGCCAGATGGCTGTGAGCTCATCACTGTTTAAATATAAGGGGCCGCAAGCCCAACTAATCGCAGGTGATTTCTCTTTGCGGGCAACATAGAAATCTTGAATACCTAATTGAGTTTCGGATATCCATTACATCCAAATAATGAGCAATTGCTGAACTTGTTATTGTTGCTGCTACTATCATTGGTGCTCATGCTGCTGTTCACGGGTGCTTGTGATCGATGTTCTTGTTGCTGGTGCTAATCTCTAACTAAGGAACCGGAAGCATACATGTTTAATGCTATATATAGAAGCATTCATTCATTACTTGTTCAAATTAAACCCGACTCTCTTTATTATCCATAAAATACTCTTATTATATTGAATTTGGGTAAAACTATATATTATTCCTACTTAAAATCTAACTATGAATCCACCGGTACTCTTATTAAAGCATCGTTATTATATAAATCTATCAATTGAAAGCTGGTGGATAGTCATATTTTTCACACTGTCCACCTTGATCTTGACCTGTTATTAAACCCCTCACTACTTAAAGCCCTCGTTGGCAAAGTAATTAAAGTGAAAAGATTTTTGGGTCCAAATTATATGTCAACACAGGGAAATTCTCATTGACAGCCAACTCGTGAAAAAAAAATTCACATGAGAAATGATCCATGCTTTCTCTATAGATAGATAAATAGAAAGATATACAATTGCTATAAAAAGAAAAAAGGATAAGAATTATTGAGTGGTAGAACCTGTGATTTGATGATGAAACTGGTTTTGTAAATGTTTTTTGTAGAATCGTAAATCATCTAGGCAAGCTGGCTTGGCAATTATTCAATGCGAGAAAGAAGTTCAAGTCTTTCAGCACAAATACCCTCGTTACTGCATTTGTTCCCTCTGCTGCATGCCACTTTAGTTTGGAAATCTATTACGAAGGCTTTCACTCAACTTCATCATCTACATATGATTGCAAACAGGAATGCATCTCTATGGAATGATCCTTGGATGGAAAAGGGGCTGCGGCGATCTCTTTTTGTCATTATCAGTGATGCTGACCTTAGGGTAAGAGACGTGTGGAGGGATGGATCTTGGGATTTCAGTAGGCTGTCGTCTAACATCCCAGAGCTTATCAAGCTCAATGTCATGGCAATTCCAGTCCCTACTTTTCTAGCTGTGGTGATGTTATTATGTGGGCAGCTAGCTAGAATGACAACTCTGAATCGGCTTTCGAATAGAATGAGGGACCTGCATGCAGCAGCATCACGAGAACTGGAATTGGGTTTGGAAGTTGACGGCTCCAGAGAAAATTAGAATGTTCTTTTAGCTGTAGTGATCCAGTTGAACCACACTTCGAGAGATGCTGATTTTCTTGCCAGGAGAGGTGCTCAGAGTGAGATTTGTCCTCGTGTTGATTGGGTGCCAGTTACCGTAGAGATGATTCCTTTCGTTGTTTTTCAAATTCCACTGCACCAAAAAGGAATTATTTTCCTCTTTCTTTGCTTGTAAAATATCTTCCATTGATAAAAGTTTTTTTAAAGGAGTCAATTATTTAAAAATGTTAAAAAGAGGGAGAGAGAGTTTTCTATGTGGAGTTGCCTGCCTCCATAGGATGCCATTGCCTTGTTTGTCAGGACTCAGGACCCTACCATCCATCATCCCATGGCGTGCCATCCAGCTAATTGTTCTTGTATCTTGTCTCGTTTCAGTAAACTGTAGAGAGATGGCCGGTGGTCTCCATGCTCTCTGTCCAGCCTGCTCCTCCTCCATCCACACATGATATTCTCTTTTTAGCTAGGGTTCCATTGCTATTTATATTATCTCATAAATAAAAATGTGTC
This sequence comes from Populus deltoides, assembly GCA_015852605.2. Taxonomy (NCBI): domain Eukaryota; kingdom Viridiplantae; phylum Streptophyta; class Magnoliopsida; order Malpighiales; family Salicaceae; genus Populus; species Populus deltoides. The sequence continues at coordinate 1,580,911 of CM027579.2, forward strand.
AACAACCATCGTGCTGTTTTGCCAGCATTTATCTTCTTTAAATCTCGAGGATAAAAAATATCTTATTTATAAAATTAGTGTAATGTAATGGATTTTGTAAGTTATATATATATATATATATATATATATATATATATATATATATATATATAAAACAAGGGGAATCTCTGATCGTTGTTTTCGGATATCTTAAAAAGGAGTAGCAACACACTTTAGTTCACATGGGAATTTGGTCGACCATAATCGTGAAAGCACGGTAAAGAGACAAGGCAACAAAAGTGGCTATGATTACAGGCATTCCTTAGTTTTGATTGATGACAGGGGACGAGGGCCCCACTCCAATTCCAGTTCGCATACATTATCACATCCTTTCACACACCTCAATAATAAAATCCTGGCCTTTTCTCAACAGGCCTGTTTAGAATTCGGTGCTCTTCGTTTTCTTTTTTTATTATTTAAAAAATTTATTTTAAAAAAATTATTGGGTTGAATTAACTCTTGTTTTAATTTTATTAAAAGCATTAAAATATATTTTTTCGAGGTTTTCCCATTCCAGTCGATGCTTCATTAATTCGCAAGATGTAATGTAAGGTCACCAATTACACATCTCTTCATTCATATTTAAATGTGTGTAGTGCATCTTTTGCAAAGCAAATAGCTCTAATTAATTAATATAAAAAATAAAAAAGTGATTTGATTTTGAAAATAAGGCAAAAGAAGGCACACTAATTCTAAGTGAATTAATTAATGATAAGAAGATCGATTTTCATCAGCTCAGCTCTACCACCTTCACGGTGTGCTAAATACTGCGAGCAATTAATGGTGACTGACACACATAATTGGTAAAGGAGGCTACCATTAAATATTCATAAATCAAAGTTCTATTTATTGCGGCCATCCATGCTCCCAAGAACTTCCGATCTATATAACAGCACCGGGAAATTGAGTAAATTATTTATTACGACCGACAGTTTGGGACTGCTTTATTATATAAGCTAAGTACAAGCAAAAAAAAAAATATATTGTAGAAAAAAAATGACAAATTTACTTGAGTAATGTAAAATTAAGAGATAAAAATACTAGTCTGGTAAGCGAATTACAGCTGCAAGAGAAAAGGGAGAGTGATTTTCCTCACAATTGTCAGATGGGCTCATGGTTTCTGTGCCAAAAATCCCTAATGCCTTGATCCAAACCAAAGTGATAGGAGGACGGACCCCTTTCTTGTTCACCGTGGACAGGACCAAGTTTCAAGAATCCAAGACACTCAGTCCCTCTGATATCATCAGCTCAGCTGCGACTTAATTTCCCGGATCTGCCAATCTGCATGCTACATTATTTCACTTCTCTTTTCTTTCCCTACAATATCCATCAAAACAAGCAAAGTACCGAGGCAACCACCCCCACAAGCACACTGGTACTGTAAGAAGCCATCAACTTGAAAGAAGCAGACATGGAAGGAGGCGGGGGGCTGTAGTAGTAAAAAGGGAAGTAGGGGACAATTGGGTTAGGAGGTGGGGGTGTGGGATAGTTCTTGTAATTTGGTGGAGGATAGTAAGTGCCACCAACGACACCACCTTGTGGTGGTGGTGGTGAAGAGTAAGTGTAAGTGGAAGGTGGCGGTGGAGAGTAATAGTAAGAGCCCCCTCCTGATGGTGGTGATGGCGGTGGTGGGCAGATGGCGGTGCTGGCTGGTGGAGGTGGTGATGATGCTGGCGGCGGCGGGGAGGGTGGTGGTGGTGAAGGAACTGGGGTACTGCCACAACATGTGGAGCACATTGTGCATGCAATCTGGTACAGCATCCTTGACTTTGGCATTGTTGAGGATTTGGTTGAGGGTAGGAGCATGAAGAGGGCTAGAAGTGAGAGTTTGAGTTGGTGCCTTGTCTCCATTTTTTTTGTTTCTTGATAGAATTAATCGATAACAAGTTTCTAGATCAAAGGAGCTTGAACAAGCTAAGTGCAAGCCTTTAACAAATAATTTACGAGAGAGAGAGAGAGAGATGGTGAGAGGGGAGAGTAGTGAGTGGGTGTCACAGAGATTTGGCTGTGCAAAGTGGCTCTTTTATCTTTGAAGCTCCGCCACCACCCACACAAGGACCCTTTTATGATACAAAAAAAGTATTAGTAGCTAGTAAGAGAAAGAGAGAAAGAAAGGGAGGGTTAAAAGGTGAGGAGCCGAAAAATGTAAAGGATGACACCGACGCGTTTTACTTTTACTTCACGAGAGCCTTCTCCGTTCCCCCCCAAAACGCGCGGTTGAAGGATAATCATGCTCATCAACATTGATACACTATGGTCCTCCAACTCCCTAACGTCGCTCATTATAGCCTGTAATGTCTGATGGGAAATTCCATGCACAGGCAGCCATCTGATCATAACATGTGAGTTAGAAGGAAGAATCCAACAGGCAAGCATGGAATGGAGAGGTGTCCAGAGTCTGGATTTAAAGGGTCAAAACGACTAATGGAGGGAAGTTGAGGGACCATGGTGTGAGGTCTTCGTAGCTGATAAATCGAGGTTGAGGAAAAAGGTGGATAAGTCATGAAAGATGGGCTTGACCTTGCGAACAGTGTTCACACGTGGAGGGATCATAATGGTTTGATCATTGGGTGATGGAGAGTAAACGTGAAGAAGACGTAAGCTCCACGTGATACCGGCCCTATTCAATGAAGGTACTGAGAGCTGAAGCGAAAGCATAAAGCCGCCTGCCTGGGTTGCCGCTGCTATATATTATTCTTCCTTCCATTAACAGTTTTTACGTCTAAAAATCATGCGACTCCTTATTGCACTAGCTCTGAAAATTGGAAGTTTTTAAAAATAGTTTTTACGTCTAGTATAGACAACAAGGCTAGTTAGATCGTAACTAACTAGTTTTATATGTTTGTGCAAGGCTACGGTTTATAAAAAAAAATTATTAAATATTGATATCAAACTCAATCCTTTTGCTATGCACAGTGTGATTACCACGTCACCACTGAAGAAAACAAAATCTTAGGCTTCATTTTAGGGTAATATTAGTTATTTCACATTGGGCTTTCCGGCCATAATCAAGTGGATCTTAGGGTGATTCAGTAATTTAATTAAAAATTAAAAGAAAATTTCAATGCATTCCACAAACACCACAACAATGAGCCACTTTACCGTCTTCGAACAACACGTGCGATGGGTGACCCAGAGATGAAAAATAGGTTTTTTTGATGTTTTTTGATTTCTCATAGCAATTAAAACCTTTATGAACATCACGTCTTACTATATGGCCTTTAGTTTGTGGTGGCGATTGGTTTTATTCTTTTTTTTTTCCTTTATTTTCCTTGGATTTCTTGCCTAACCTCGCAACACTTCACATTAGCCCTTCAGTTTTTTGGTCTTTGGGATTTGATCCATATTCTTTTAATTTCTTATTATTTTGTTTATTTCAATTAATTTATATAATTCATTTTTTTCAATTTTATCCTCCATTATTTTTTTAATTTCATATTTGGTCCCTATTATTTTTATTTTTATTTATTTTACCAAGAATGATTTTTAAAATTGATTTTTTTTACGATTTCATCCTCTTTTATTGTATTTACATATCACATTTTATCCTCATTCTTTTTGTTGCTGTTTTTTTTTTTTTGCTTTGATAAGTTTTTTAAATTGATATATTTTTTTAATTTTATCCTTTAATATTAAACTGAGATTCTTAATTAATCCCGGGTCTAAAATTTAAGAGGTTGTAAATTTAAAATATTAACTCATATTTAGAAAGATTTGCCTGAGTTTATTTATTTAATTAACAACTCATATTTTTCAATTTCATACCCCTAATTATGGGTTAAATATGGCTAGCCGAGGACAATCTAGTCTATTGATTTCTTAGTTTTTTTAAAAAAACGTGTCGTCCAGCATATATGTCATTGCTGCAATGTTTTAGAAAGTTTAGTACATTATACAAATTCTTAGTATTCTAACATCTTCATGTTTTTGAATTTTAATGTTATAAGAAAATAATCCGGTGCACGAGATACCATACCGCGGGCTAAAAAAAACCCTAGTCGTGTATTCCGAGTTCATGCGAAAGAAGAAGAGCCACAGTGTCCCTTCTTGTATTCTGAGTTCATGCCGAAGAAGAAGAAGAAGCAAATAACACTACAAAAGAATAGAAAACAAGGAGAGAAATGAAGCGGTACGGGTGGGATAAAAGAATTAATGGAGAGGGCAATGTGAAATGTCTATCAATAAATGTATAGCAGCAGAATTTCCATGTGAAATATTTGAAAGATAAGAAAACGATAGGAACCCTCCCCAGGTCGTGAGGTCCATAAGAATTTGCCATATTTGACCAACTCGATGAAAATTCATAGGAATCTCACTCTCACCATTGCAAGTTTCTTTATTCTACTATTTAATTATTTCGCATGGGTCGCACGCACATCATGAAGCTAAAATATTCATCATTTTTAACCTTTTTTTTATATATATAGAAAAAACCCACCAAGATATATGATCATTGATTGAATTCAAGTTTAGATAAATAATTATTAGTATGATGGATACACTCACATCGTCCTTTGTCCTTGACCTTTGTTGATTTCCCTTCATTTTATGTGATTGAGAGTAATAATTCACGTTGGCAATCGCGAGGAGAAGATTGCCGACCAGAGGACCTTTCCAGGCTGGTCCGATGGTGACAATAATTTATCTTTCCATTGCCCTCATCTCCTATTATTAGGCTTAAAAGGGACCTAAAGGTAGTAGATATTCTAGTTGAGTTAATTGGGTTATGTGAAACCCATCCTACTCAATCTTGCTTTTCTTGATATGATTAATTCGAAGTCCTATATATATATATATATATATATATATATATATATATATATATATATATGCTGCACATCCGAGAAGTATAGAGTTTTCATGAATTAATTCATATTAAGATTATGTAATGCAATGCTTATAAAAAATAAATTAAAAAAAAGGGGTTCAAATCAGAGAGTCCACTCCACTCCACTCCAAAGATTGCATATTAGTAAAAAGGTGGAATCCCATGAATAAATGACTTCGAAAGGAGATTCTCACCGAAACCATCAACAGAGAATATAAAGATTACATACAGAATCTTCCACTTTACTCATTCTCTTTTGCTTCCCTTTCCTTTCTGGATGTATGGCAGAACCTTGAGTGTAACTGGATATAATTGTTAAATAATATTTATATAGTCTTATTTATTAAGGGTAGAATGGTACTTTCAGTTTGATCTATATATACTTTATTTGTATTTAGGTTAAGACTAAGCATTCATAATATACAGATTATTCAGAATTCTAGCCTCCTTTCTCTATTTGATCTCAATTAATTTAACATGATATTAGAGCTGGTTTTATGGAACGAGGCTTAATCTCAAACACAAGTTCGCGGATCCAACTTTTGAAGTGAGATTTTGTCTTCCGCTTCTGCAAAATTTGGTATTTCGTCAGTTTCTGCAATTATTTTGGTATTTCGTCTTCCCTTCAGCTTTTGCAATTTGGTATTTCCGTTCAGTTTCTGCAAATTTGTTTTGTGTTTTGGAGTAATCGTATAATTTTAAAAAGATATTTATTTAGTTTCTACAATCTCTGTTCAGTTTTTGCAATTTGGTATTTTGTTTTCCACTGCTTTTGCATTCTGGTTCTCTGTGATTGTTGATTATGGCTACTGAAAGAGATGATTCGCTTCAGTCTGTGAGTGTGAGGTTGGATGGGAAGAACTATTCGTATTGGAGCTATGTAATGAGAAATTTTCTTAAGGGTAAGAAGATGTGGGGATATGTTAGTGGAACTTATATGGTACCTAAGAATACTGAAGAAGGAGATACTGCTTCGATAGATACATGGGAAGCAAACAATGCAAAGATCATTACTTGGATCAACAATTCTGTTGAGCATTCTATAGGTACACAGTTGGCAAAGTATGAGACAACAAAGGAGGTTTGGGATCATCTGCAACGGTTATTCACGCAATCAAATTTTGCAAAACAATATCAGTTAGAGAATGACATACGAGCTCTTCACCAGAAGAATATGAGTATTCAGAAGTTCTATTATGCCATGACAGATCTTTGGGATCAATTAACTCTTACAAAATCGGCAGAATTAAAAGCATGTGGTGCTTATATTAAACGTAAAGAGCAGCAATGATTGATACAATTTTTAATAGCACTTCACAGTGATTTTGAAGGACTTAGAGGTTCAATTCTGCATCGTTCTCCACTGCCTTCTGTTGACTCTGTTGTCAGTGAGTTATTGGCTGAAGAAATACGTCTTCAGTCTTATTCTGAAAAGGGAATTCTTTCTGTTTCGAATCCTTCTATACTAGCAGTACCTTCTAAACCATTCTCTAATCATCAGAACAAGCCTTACACAAGGGTTGGCTTCGATGAGTGTAGTTTCTGTAAGCAGAAAGTTCATTGGAAGGCTCAGTGTCCTAAGTTGAGACAGCAGAATCAAGCTTGGAAGTCTGGCAGTCAGTCACAATCTAATGCTCATCGATCACCTCAAGGTTATAAACCACCACACCACAATAGTGCAGCAGTAGCTTCCTCAGGCTCTATTACCGATCCTAATACTTTGGCTGAGCAATTTCAGAAGTTTCTCTCCTTGCAGCCACAAGCAATGTCCGCTTCTTCCATAGGTTAGTTGCCTTATAGTTCCTCAGGTATGTCACACTCTGAATGAGTCTTGGATTCTGGTGCTTCCCATCATATGTCTCCAGGTTCCTCATCTCTTACCTTTGTGTCTCCTTTGTCCTCCATTCCTGTTATGACTGCTGGTGACACTCCTATGCCCTTAGTAGGTGTTGGTTCTGTTGTCACACCTCACTTGTCTCTCCCTAATGTTTATCTTATTCCAAAACTCAAATAGAATTTTGCGTCTGTTGGTTAAATATGTGATTCTGGTGATTATTTAGTCATGTTTTCTGGTTCTTTTTGTTGTGTACAGGATCTGCAATCTCAGAAGCTGATTGGGATAGGCCGTAGGGAGAATGGGCTATATATTTTAGATGAGTTAAAAGTGTCAATTGCTGCTGCTACTACTGTTGATTTATCTTCCTTTCGTTTGAGTCTTTCATCTTCTAGTTTTTATTTATGGCATTCCCGTCTAGGTCATGTTTCGTCTTCTCGTTTGAGATTTTTGGCATCCACAGGAGCTTTAGGAAATTTGAAAACTTGTGACATTTCTGATTGTAGTGGATGTAAACTGGCAAAATTTTCTGCCTTACCTTTTAATCAAAATATTTCTGTTTCATCTTCACCATTTGATTTGATTCATTCTGATATATGGGGACCTTCTACTGTTTCCACAAAAGGAGGGTCTCAATATTATGTCTCTTTTATTGATGATCATACTCGTTATTGTTGGGTTTATTTAATGAAACATCGTTCTGAATTCTTTGAAATATATGCAGCTTTTCGAGCTCTTATCAAAACTCAACATTCTGCTGTGATCAAATGCTTTAGGTGTGATTTGGGTGGGGAATACACCTCTAATAAATTTTGTCAAATGCTTGCCTTAGATGGAACCATCCACCAAACTTCATGTACAAATACTCCTAAACAAAATGGTGTAGCTGAAAGAAAACATAGGCACATTGTCGAAACTGCTCGTTCTCTCTTGTTGTCTGCTTTTGTTCCTTGTGAATTTTGGAGAGAAGCTGTTCTTACTGTTGTAAGTTTGATTAATACAATTCTATCTTCTCATAGTTCGGGTCTATCTCCCTTTGAAAAGTTATATGGGTATGTCTCTGATTATTCCTCATTTAGAGTCTTTAGTTGTACTTATTTCGTTCTTCGTCCTCATGTAGAACGCAATAAGTTATCTTCTCGATCCGCTATTTATGTCTTTTTGGGTTATGGTGAAGGTAAAAAGAGGTATCGTTGTTTTGATCCAATAAATCAGAAACTTTATGTGTCTCGTCATGTTGTCTTCCTTGAGCATATACCTTTCTTTTCTATTCCATCCATTACTCATAGCTTGACAAAATCTGATCTTATTCATATAGATCATTTTTCTGAGGATTCTGGTAATGATACCTCTCCTTATGTTCGATCAATTTGTTCTCATAACTCTACAGGTACTGGTACTTTACTCTCTGGTACACCTGAAGCTCCATTCTTATCTACAGCCCCTCAAGCTTTATCTGAGATTGTGGATCCACCTCCATGTTAGTCCATCCGTATTCGTAAGTCCATAAAACTACTAGATTTTGCTTATTCTTGTTATTCTTCATCATTTACTTCCTTTTTAGCTTCTATTCATTGTCTCTTTTAGCCCTTTTCCTATAAAGAGGCAATTCTTGATCCGTTTTGGCAGCAAGCTATGGATGAGGAACTTTCTGCTTTGCATAAGACAGATACTTGGGATCTGGTTCCTCTACCTCCTGGTAAAAGTGTTGTTGGTTGTCGTTGGGTGTATAAGATCAAGACTAATTCTGATGGGTCTATTGAGCGATACAAAGTTAGGCTGGTTGCAAAAGGATACTCTCAACAGTATGGTATGGACTATGAGGAGACATTTGCCCCGGTTGCAAAAATGACTATTATTCGTACTCTTATTGTCGTAGCTTCGATTCGTTAGTGGCATATTTCTCAGTTTGATGTTAAAAATGCATTTTGAATGGAGATCTTCAAGAAGAAGTTTATATGGCACCCCCTTCTGGTATTTCACATTACTCTAGATATGTTTGTAAGCTTAAGAAAGTATTATATGGTCTCAAACAAGCACCTCGTGCTTGGTTTGAGAAATTCTCTTTCGTGATCTCGTCTCTTGGCTTTGTTTCTAGTAGTCATGATTCTGCTCTTTTTATTAAATGCACTGATGCAGGTTGTATCATTTTATCTTTATATGTTGATGACATGATTATTACTGGTGATGATATTGATGGTATTTCAGTTTTGAAGACAGAGTTGGCTAGATGATTTGAAATGAAGGATTTAGGTTATCTTTGATATTTCCTAGGTATTGAGGTAGCATACTCACCTAAAGGTTACCTTCTTTCTCAGTCGAAATATGTTGCAGATATTCTTGAGCGGGCTAAACTTACTGATAACAAGACTGTAGATACTCCTATTGAGGTCAACGCGAGGTACTCTTCTTCTGATGGTTTACCTTTAATAGATCCTACTTTATACCGCACTATTGTTGGGAGTTTGGTATATCTCACCATTAATCGTCCAGATATTGCATGTTGTTCATGTTGTTAGTCAGTTTGTTGCTTCTCCTATTACTGTTCACTGGGCGACTGTTCTTCGTATTTTGCGATATCTTCGGGGTACAGTTTTTCAAAGTCTGTTACTTTCATCCACCTCTTCCCTGGAGTTACGTGCATACTCTGATGCTGATCATGGTAGTGATCCCACAGATCGCAAATCTGTTACCGGGTTTTGTATCTTTTTAGGTGATTCTCTTATTTCTTGGAAGAGCAAGAAACAATCTATTGTTTCTGAATCATCAACCGAAGCAGAATATCGTGCCATAACATCTACTACCAAAGATATTGTTTGGTTACGTTGGTTACTTGTTGATATGAGAATGTCCTTTTCTCATCCTACTCCTATGTATTGTGACAACCAGAGTTCTATTCAGATTGCTCATAACTCGGTTTTTATGAGCGCACTAAGCACATTGAGATCGATTGTCATCTTACTCGTCATCATCTCAAATATGGCACCATTGCTTTGCCTTTTGTTCATTCTTCTTTGCAGATTGTAGATTTCTTTACCAAGGCGCATTCCATCTCTCGTTTTCGTTTTCTGGTTGACAAACTCTCGATGCTTGTAGCTGCCGCATCATGAGTTTGAGGGGAGATGTTAAATAATTTTTATGTGGTCTTATTTATTAAGGGTAGAATAATGCTTTCAGTTTGACCTATATATACTTTATTTGTATTTAGGTTAAGACTAAACACTCGTAATATACAGATTATTCAGAATTCTAGCCTCCTTTCTCTATTTAATCTCAATTAATTTAACAATAATTTTATCGGTGATTGGTAGTAATATTTAGAGTAATTTTATTCTAACCCATTTGTGTGGTGTAGCAGTTGAAGTGATTTATGTAGTAATTTTTTTATCAATTATTTGGGAATATATAGAGCGGATAAGATACTGGCATGAAAAAAAGCTAGAACAATATAAAACAAAAATATTTATTTCCACAAAGCCTGAAAAGGGTGTCTAAAAACCCAGACAAGATGAGCTGATCCAAGTCCTTTTCTATTGGCTGTTGTTTCTTCAGGGTGCATATTTCGTTTTCTGAATGATGATTAGCTTTAAATAACTTGAAATTGATGGTTTACAAGTGAAGCAAGCACAGGAATCGAATACATGTAATTGACCTGTAGTCTAGAGGACCATGTATGACACCCCCTGCGGGAAAAAGAAGTCGGATTTTGTTAGGAAAAAGCAATAATGGGGATGTGATGGGAGCGACCAGAATCACTCTCATGACAGGCTCTCGGTACAAATTATAATATATATTTTTATTCAACATAAAAGGTATTTAATTCGTTAATTTACTAAATGTAAAATTATTTTTTAGTATTTTTAAATTTTTTTCATGTACTACAATTAAAAATAAATTTTAAAAAAATATTTTAATACCTTTTAAATAAAAAATATTTTAAAAAAATAACTGTTATTGAACAAACTCTAAAAAAATATATATATATCTACAAGCAGGGTGGTTTTCTTCCTTGAATGAGCACTATGTCTTGGGATTTGTCCTCCTAGTTAATCAAAGAAAAAATAAAAGGCATAGTTAATTATCGTTTCGTGTGCTCCCAAAATTTGACCCAACTGTCAAATTTATTATTAATTAACTGGACTAAATTTGTCGGTTGTGAATTATAAAAATATCTAAACCAATTTCGTCATTGAAATTGGAAAAACTTCAAATTAAACTTGGGTTATTTTTGGTAGGCGCGCCGGGCTTCGAGTTTTTTTCTTAGGCTAGGCCGCGGCTCATCAATGTTTCCGCAGAAGTCGAGATGTGAGACCCCCTGATTTCAAAATTAACAAGTATGTTGGGGAAAAATAGCGTACAATAAAAATAACAAGAACGTAGAAGAGCGAAGTGCCTTGAGATATTGATATATCATAGGTCATATGAAATTGCATATTTATGCAGAGTGAAGTTGTGGACATATCATATCATGTAGAAGTAATCATAAAAAAATAATTATTTGTTTGCATATTTATGGCATTGTCAATTTATAAGATAAGGTTTCAGGTAGAAGCAATAATGACAATTGTATGCTCACTCTAATCAAGTATACATTAGAGAATCCAGGGGGCATTTTGTAAAATGGTAAGTGGTTATAGCAATACGAGCATGTGCGTGATAATATTTTTTTTTCCTTTAATTTCCCTCTTTTTTTTTCCGGCTAGATTTGAATGAGTTGGGTTAATCTTTTCTTTTTTTTTGTTGTGATGTCGCGGTCGCACAAATTAATTACCCTAACTTCAAACACAACACACAAGATAGTATAGAGCAAGCAAGGAGTTGATCCCACGAGGAAGTTCAAGTCAGATTTTTATACTAGATGATATGCAATTTGGGGGGGTTTGGACGTTATCTAGGCTAAAGCAAAAGAAAACAGAAAACTATCAAAAGAAATTTAATAAAATCAGAAAATTATCAAGAGAACAAACATTGGTCACAAGCACACATCCACCTACCGAATTCAGAACTGATCATGGAAACGAAACATCAATTTATATTCTGAATATTTATATCTTCTTAACATTGGTTAGTTAACGGATCCGCCGTATAACTAACCCTAACCATTAAACAACCACAGTGTCCGCACTAGTAATTTAATTTAATGACAGCCTTAAGAACTAGATAAGTTGATTAATCAAGAAAACATAAGTGTCCGCAGTCTATGTTTGATTTGATTGAATGTTCTCCCTAAAATTAATAACGTAGATCCGCCACAATTATTAAACTCAGTTGCTTCACAAATTCATATACCACAACTCCGGTTTTGATATCAAACTTAGCAATAGATTGTCTACAATAATAACTTAGAGTTCGCTCTAACAATTAAAATAAACAATCATAGGAAAAATAAGCATAGGAGAACAAACATATTCATCATATAAACTGAAAAGAAAAGGTAAAATAAATCTCACAGTTCTTGAAATCCGAAGGTTTCCGTGTCCTTGCAACCAAGAAAAAGTGTTTAGCTTTGCATGTTTGTTGAACAACTAATCAAAAAGAAGGAAGAAAGCATAATTTAGGGTTTCTTAGAGGAAGGGGGTGTTTTTTCCCTTCTTGGCTGGCTGCTCCCCTTCTCTTCTCTCATTCTTTTTATATCTTAGAAAACTCTAGGTCTCTATTTTACAAAATAGTCCTCCATTAAGTAGACTGTTTACATTTAAGTACTTCAATAACTATTTTCCTAAAAAAGGAGAAATAGCCTTGCATGAAATCTTCAAGCTTTGACTTAGAGGAGCTAAATTGCTGAAATAAAAACTTGGATATCGGTTTAGATGCTTCGGAATGTACTTTGGACTCGTTTCTTCACGAAACCTGTTTGCTGGCAGAATTCAGATGTTATCTTTGAAAAATCATATCTCCCTCATATGATATATTTTGTGGCTGAAATTTATAGCGTGTATAGAACTTTGACTTATGAATCCAAAAAAATTTAGTTTGCATCAATTGGACTTCTGTAGCTCCAGATATTCAAGTTGGAATAGCCGAAGGTCAACACTGGCAGATTGCAAGATTTGACTTTGAAGGCTGCGATTTCCATGCTCTTCCTTATTTTATTTTCTTGCCTTAAATGTCCAGAAAGGTATGGATGTTAGCTTTTTAATGCCACTAGAATCACTTCATTTCAACCTTCAGAGCTCACGTTCTGCACAAAACATGGACTGAAGGTCAAATCTGCCAATTATCTCAAATTTACTCCTTTTTGCATCTTTCATCCAAAAGTATCTTCAAAACATAAAATAAAGAATATCAAGGCATTTTATATATAAAACATAGGCAAAACACTAGTTAAATGTGGGTGAAACTATTGAATAATATGGTTGCATCATCTTTTCACTCCTAATCTTCTCTTTCCCTTTATTTGGGATTAGTTGGGCCTAAATAAGGATTTAATTAAAGAGTTATCAAAGAATCAATGACTAAAAAAGAAAAAAGAGAGGAAAAATATATGACCCATGTATTGTATGAGCCAACATATGAACAAGGGCTCGTGACCTTGTGGTGGCATAAGGTGTATTGTTGGCTCTGATGGTGGCCTTCCTTGGTTCCATCAAATTCTTTTTAATGGGACCTTTTTTTGCGACGATGCAAGTCAACAACGGATCTTCGGTAATGCTCTGATGGCCAATTTCTCTTTTTTTTTTCTTTTTTGTCTTGATTTCTATGCATGTTTTTCTCTTTTTTCCCGCGCTAACCTTCTTTTCTCTTTCTCTCCTTTATCTTGGGCCTATTTGGGTTACTTAATTTTTTTGGATTTAATCATAAAGTTATGATTAGAAGGTTCATGAGTTGCCACTTAGTATTATGGTTACTAAGGTCTACAAGAGTCCGGGTAAGGGAACTACTTGTGCAAAAGAAAGACGCCTTACTTCCTAGTGCACTCTGCCTATAGTAAGCGACATTGTTGATTGATAGTTTTCTAGGTCATATTTCTATCCATCGATCTTGCCTAAGATTCAAGAAAAATCTCCCTTTGTGAGGAAGTCTATATCTTATTGGGTTAAGTCCTAAACGTTCTAAGACCTAAATTTTAACATTGCAATTATTTGCTAGATGCAGTCATTCCTAACATTTATTGCTATCAATTCATTTAATTTAATGTCGTGGGTATATATTATGTTGCAAAATTTATACCTCAAATATTAATGAAACAAATTAATTATTGTGGGATTTTGAGTATTTTGGCCAAATCATAATGAATGATCATAAACTAGTTATGATATTTATTTTTTATTTTTAAAACATGATAAAAATGCTTTTATTTTTTAGAAAGAATGCATGATAATTTTTTAAAAATTGATCATATGCATGAAAACAAAATATTTTTTTTATGTTTTTGAAATGAGACATTTTGTTTGAATCATTCAGATTTTACAAAATTTCAGAGAGAACCATGTATTTTTAATATCGTATCTTTATCTTACAATGTAAGTCTACAACCCAATATTAAATGAAATTCTTGAAAAAATATAATTTTTGTATTCTCTGAAATAAAGGAATTTGTTTTATATTTTTTTTGAATGTTTTTTGAATTTTTTAAAGGAAAATCAAGTACTTGTAATACTGGAATTCGTATCTTATAGTGTAAGTCTACAACTCAATATTAGACAAAAATATTAAGAAAACATGTGAGGGACCCAAAAGTAATTTCAAAATGGTCCCTAAATTTTTTTCATACTTTTTGTGAAAATTTTAAAGGTCTTTTTGGCTTGACACACAACTATAGACAAATTAAAACTAAAAGAAAAAAGGTTTTATGATGTATTTGTCTAACTCGCCCTTTGCCTAAAATTAAAGGTGTAAAGAATTTTTTAAGGACGTGTTTGCCAAACAAGGCTTTATACCTTAACAAAAAATAGGGTGTGTCAAACATGCCCTCATGTCTGAGTTTGGACTTGGCCCAGCCACATGAGGATGGGCTTATTAGGCTAAAGGGCCAAGGCATGACACAGGTTGGGTTGAGGCCCAACCCAATTTGATTTTTGTTGAGCTAGCAACCAACCCAACAAACCTTCTTCTATTTTTTTTAATGTATGGGTTGGACCCAGTTCACCCATGGGTTGAAGTATTTAAATCAAAAAATTTTTTATCCTACATTGAAAAAACATAAGTTTTTTCTTGTGAACATAAAGTATATATACGAAAGGGTTTCATATCCCACATTGAAAAAATAATTTTTTAAAAAAACATAGAGTATATATACTAATGAGTTTCAAATCTCACATTGAAAATACATAACTTTTTTCTTTTGAACATAGAGTATAAATTCGAAAAAGCTTCAAATCCCACATTGAAAAAATAATGTTTTTCTTAGGAATATAGAGTATATATACTAAAGGGTTTGAAATCTCACGTTGAAAAAACATAATTTTTTTCTTGTGAATACGGAGCATATATACGAAAGGGTTTCAAATTTCATATTGAAAAAAATAATTTTTTTCTTGGGAACATAGAGTATATATATTAAAGTGTTTCAAATCTCATATTGAAAAAATAAAAAAAAATTCTAATATTTATATAGTAAACTTTAAAAAGTGTTAATAACCAGCTAAAAAAATATTAAAAAAAAGGGGTATAGGAGAAAAACTATATTTGAAAAAAAACATATCGGGTCTCATCCGGGTTTGCCCGGGTCATGGGTCGATATATTGGGTCAACCGGGTTTTGCCAGGTTGTTGTACCAGCCGGTCTTTTAAAAAATGTAGACCAGTCCAGCCACCAGGTCAACTAGATTCTCGGTCGACTTGTCGGGTGAGCCCCCTTTAATAAGTATTGGAGAAATTGTCTGGAATGTCCACTTATTTATGGCATGATCTGCTGGTAAAGTTGGGCCAATTGGATGGGTTTCTCTCCGTCTTGTGCTGTCTAAAACAAATTGACTGGGGGCGGTGCTTGTAGGGTCCTCAATAACGGCTACCTGCTGACGCGTCAGGCACAGTTGATGGCTCTTCCAAACCCGTTAATGGAGGTTTTTTCCAGGGAGATTTGAATTAAAGATATCTGAAGGAGAAAAGGAATCGAGATGAGGACACAAACAATATCGATTGAGCTTCTGGTGATACTCAAAGATTAAACCGGTCAAGTTTGTGATATAATTATAAAATTGAACCCACCCCGGAGTTAAAATCATCGGATGTCAAGAGTGAGAAACGGCAACAACGCATGCAATTGAAACTCCCCTTCTTCACTCGTTTTTATCCTTTTTCCTTTTCTTTTATATTAGATTTTTATGCCCGCGCAGTAAATCTTAAAGTTAATTTTTATTTAATTCCACGGCATTTAAAATAGTAACATATTTCTTAAGTAAATATCTTTCATAATCTGAAATCTATCCAAAAAGGAAGCTTGAAATAAAATAAAAACAATCTCTCCATATCTTTTGCATTGTCAGTGAGTTGGTTGTTGGGAGCAGAAAAATTGAAAGATAAAGATTTGATTCAACTAAGTAGATGGGTTTGTAAGCTATTTATAGTATTACTGGAACCGGATTTAACCAAACCAAATTATTTTTTAATTTTTTTAATCGATTTAATAGTTGTTTTTACTATTTAATTTTTTTAGTTTTGTTTTTTTGAAAATTGGGTTCAATCAAATTTTTAATTTTTTCTCAAGTTTGCACAAAATGTCTTGACCAAATTAATTAAAAAAGCCCCAAGTGTTAATGGGCCTATAAAACAAGGCACATGCACCTGACTCTAGTTTTCTTAAAAAGTATCACGACAAGTCGTACAACTGCGTTTCTAAGTACATGATTAGTGGCTGGGTAAGACACATGCACTTGTCTTTTTTTCCTGTTTTAAATAGACGAACGACAATACGAACAAAGTACTGCTTGCGTGGATAGATGAAGCATCCTCTGCTCATTCAAATTGTAACAATCCATGGTGGCTACAAAACCAGGCTCTAATATTTTTATATCCTAAAAATTCATTTTCAACTGTAAACATATATATAAAAAATAATTTATACGGGCCTTGTTAAACCTATTTTAACTTTAAAATATAGTTTAATTAGTCTACAAACTCGAAACTAAACTGAATTAAAATCCTAATCATTTTTTTTTCCCCTGTGAGATGAAAAATCTTGTATTGAATGATTTTAAAAATATACTCTTATATTAATTAGAATTATCTACGAAGATTTAATAATTTCTTTTAAATAAAATCTAAGCTTCTAGAATTAAAAAAAAAAACAATAAAACATTATGCTAGTCCTTTACCTGGAGTTAAATTTTTTACTATTCTAATAGCAGTTATTTTTTAAAATATTTTTACTTGAAAAAGTAATTTAAATAATATTTTTTATTTTTAAAATTTTATTTTTAATATTAGTATATTAAAATAATTTTAAAACATAAAAAATATATTTTAAAATAAAATCATTAAAATAACTTGGGCTCTTTAACGGTGATTGGTGGGAAAGAAAGCGTCTCGCCTAACGCGCACGTCCCTCCCTCCCTAGCAGACAGACCACAAAAGACGTGGCCGCAACATCAGCCTGATTTTGTGCCCCTCAATCAGCGAGGGGTCGTGTTCATATTCTTTCATGCACACCGCTCTCTCCTCCATAATTTAACCCTCTCATTCGTTTATATATATATATATATATATATATATATTCATCTAAAACATTATTATAATTTGGACCCAGTTGTGCACCCACCCCTCTTCCTACCCACAGGAAGCTGTGAAATTTCCTGCTGTGACCGTAATGATATGATTTGATTTGGACCCAAGGTGAGAGATGAGGCTGCCCTTTATTTTTATTATTATTGGCAGTATTAACCAATAAAAAACTGTGATGAGAAATTTCTTCTCAGAATAATTATGAATTGTTACCTATAATTGAATCCCATTTGAAAATTATGATCTAATTATCTATATGTATATTTTTCTTACAATCACTCCTCCACACATGGTGATTACCGTATACAATCAATTCAATCCCAAGATTTACTTTGGCTCGTTCCGTTTATTTACTGGAAAGTAGTTTTTTTAAAAAAAATAAATTCTAGAAAAGTGAATTTTTTCTAATATTTGATAGTGTAATGAAAAATAAGCTGGAAAATAACTTATTAATGTTTTATTTTTTTCAAGTTTATTAAAATAATAAGGAACAAATCTTACAAATTAAAAAGTTGAATGAGAATGAAATTGAAAAAAATAATAATTTCATAAATTATCTCAAATAAAATAAATAATAATCAAAATAATAGAGATCAAATCTAAAAAATAAAAAAAATAAAAAATGAAGAAATTAAAATAATAATAATTAACATTTCATAAATTATTTCAAAAAAATAAGTAACAATCAAAAGAATGATGACCAAATTTGATAGATAAAAAATTTAAAAAAAAAATAATAAGGGAAAAACAAATAACAATTATAAAAATGAGGACTAAAATTAATATAAAAATTAAATTTTAAGAGATGAAATTGAAAAATAAATATTCAAAACAAAATATATATAGAAATCAAAAGTTTAAGGATCAAATTTGATATAATCGGCAAATAATATGATATTTTTAAATTTTTCATAATTTCCGGAAAAGTGTTTTCCGTCCAAATTTTCAGAAAAATATTTTTTTAAAAACCAAGCTAAATTTTTTTGATTGAAAAATATTTTTAATTGATCAATTTTTTTAATATTAAATAAAAATATAAAAATTTAGAAAATAATTTTCTGGAAAGTAAAATTAAAAAAAAAAACGTAGCATTATGAATTCAAAATAGAAAGAGAGGGGAGCCTTCCATAAATACAACGGATCCTTCCTTTACCCTCCCCCGGCCCCCACAACACTCTTCTTTTCCATTAAAATACCATTCTTTGAAATTCAATTCCTTGACGCTACAAAAAAATCAAATCAAAAGAAAACAGCTTTCTCTAAGCTGTACAAAACCGAACACCCCTTCACGCGTTTGCCCTCTTTCACTCCCCCCTCCCCTGAAATACTCTTTATAAACATACAAAAAAACCAGATCCTTTTGTTTCTCCTCTCACAAAACCTCAAAAAAATGTTGTCTTTAACCTTAAATCTCCTGTTTTTCTTCATCTTCGCAACAATACCCTTCGCCAACTCCCAAACACCAACACCAGAAGCACCAGCTCCAGCATCCAGTACTTGCAATGGCATCTTCTTATCATACCAGTATAATGGGGGATCACAGATAAAACCAACAGACCCCACACTCCAACCTTACAGATTTAAATCAACGCTAACTGTGCAAAACAACGGCCGTGATGAACTTAAATCTTGGAAGGTTTTTGTGGGTTTTCAAAATGATGAGCTTTTAGTTTCTGCTTCTAATGCTGTTCTCGCCGATGGTACTACCTTGCCTGCTGCTGTTGGGAATGGTACTGTTTTCGCTGGTTTCCCAATGACTGATTTGAAAACTGCTATTGAGACTGCTGGCGATGACACTCAAACTAGTGTCCAGGTTCAGTTTTTAGGGACTCAGTTTGGAGTTCCTTTGAAGGATGTGCCTTGGCCTTCTAATATTTCTCTTGCTAATGATGGCTTTGTTTGCCCTGCCACTACTAAAGAAGGTCAGTTTAAAGTTTTCATCTCTTGTGAGTTTTATATATGTGGTCTTTTTTTATATAAATTTTGTGATGTGGGTTTTTTAGTTTAAAATGAGATTGGTGTTTTATTTAGTGGGTGGGATTTTTGTTTTGATTCTTTTTTTGGTGGTTGGATCTAATATTAGCTGCTCCTTAAAAAAATGGATCTTGTATTCTTGGAAGATAAGAGAAGATTACATGGGTTTACAATTTTTTTTTATGCAAGAATTATGAATAAATTGAATAAAATTCTTGATCTAAAGTGGGAAATTTGTGCTATTTATATAGCTGAAATGGTGGGATGCATTGTTACTAAGGTTGTTGAGAGGCTGGTGCTGCCAAAGTCACTCTTTAGCGTATCAATTTGATTCTTGTGGCTGGACACCAACACCACTAGCTTTTTTTATGAATTAAAGTTGTCTGGCAACTTCTGGTTGATTGTGGTTTTAGTTCAAATGTAGGTGGTCATTTGTGTCAAGCTGGTTTATGAAATGAAAGGTAACTATCTGACTTGCAATTTGGGAAATTTGTTTCATCATGTTGAGTCAATATTGTTTGGACAAAATGAAGTCAGGAATGGTAGAGATTGTTATGAGATTTGGAATTTGTTATTTGTGAGATTATTTTCCTTTTCATTCATGTGATAGCTACTTACCTATCGATATATGATTGTCAGAATTAAAAGATCACATGATATCGCTTCTCATCTGAATTGGGAAATTCATGTGCTGTTACATCTATTGATGGAAATTTTTTTGGGTTTTCACAGGAAGTGTCATGTTTGTTTGCTGCACCAGAGACTCAAAATTTAAAACGAACATCACTTTAGATGAAGAGTTCTTGCCCCGCCAGAATGGAGATCTTACAATCATGTATGACGTGATCAGAACATACGACTCTAGTTATTGGGCACAGGTTTCTATTGCAAACCATAATCCTCTTGGTCGACTTGATAACTGGAAATTGAGCTGGGACTGGATGAAGGATGAATTTATCTATTCCATGAAAGGGGCTTATCCTTACATTCTTGATTCAACTGACTGCATATATGGTCCTCAAGGTAAACACTACGGGGAACTAGACTTTTCCAATGTATTAAACTGTGAGAGAAGGCCAACGATAGTTGATTTGCCTCCAACAAAGGCTAATGACACAACCCTTGGATTGATCCCTTTTTGTTGCCGAAATGGTACTATCTTGCCACCATCCATGGATCCAAGCAAGTCGACTTCAGCTTTCCAGCTTCAGGTTTTTAAAATGCCTCCAGATCTCAATCGCTCTCAGATCTCACCACCACAGAACTGGAAGATCAATGGCACACTTAACCCTGATTATCAATGTGGACCTCCAGTTAGGGTGAGCCCTAGCCAATTCCCTGATCCATCTGGCTTACCAGCAAATAAAACTTCAGTTGCCAGCTGGCAGGTGGTGTGTAATATCACCCATCCCAATGGAGTAAGCCCTAGATGCTGTGTTTCATTTTCTGCTTACTACAACGATTCTGTTATCCCTTGCAACACTTGTGCTTGTGGGTGCCCTAGTAATACTGCCCGTACTTGTAGTGCTACTGCTCCAGCTGTTCTTCTTCCACCACAGGCACTTCTCGTTCCTTATGAGAATCGGACTGCCATGTCTGTAGCTTGGTCTGCTCTCAAACATCGGGCTGTGCCAAACCCATTTCCTTGTGCAGATAATTGTGGAGTCAGTATCAACTGGCACTTGTTTACTGATTATAACCGTGGATGGAGTGCAAGAATCACACTCTTCAATTGGCAAGAAACTTCATTCCCTGATTGGTTTGCTGCAGTGCAATTGGACAAAGCTGCTGCTGGTTTTGAAGCTATGTACTCATTCAATGGAAGCATGTTGGAGATGGATGGTGTCAACAACACCATATTAATGGAGGGGCTTCCAGGGTTGAACTATCTTGTGGCAGAGACTGATGGAGCCAGCCCACAAAAGGATCCCAGGGTTCCTGGAAAACAACAGACAGTGATCTCATTCACTAAGAAAAATATACCAGGAGTAAATATTGCTGCTGGAGATGGGTTTCCTACAAAAGTGTTCTTCAATGGGGAAGAGTGCTCACTCCCTTCGATATACCCAACAAGCAACAGCAATGGAAAGGGATCGACCATGATAGTGTCAATTCTCCTGGCAGCTGTGGTGGTGTTGTTGATACAGCAATAGTTGTCAGATGTGAGATTGCTTGATTTTGTAGCGGCTTCTGATTCTTTTCATTCTTTCATTGCTTTGATGGATGCATGCTTGACCAGGAGCTTTGACATTTACCAGAATCACTAGATGATATGCATGCAGAGCTTGGTACATAAAGGGCAGGTGTTGATTTCATTGTATCTGGTAGGTGTTATATACGACTCCGTGACATCAATTTTATAATGCTAATGTACAATTCGATTATATATCTAGTTCTTATTGAACATGATTGTTTGTTTGGTTTGATTTTTACTGCTATATTTCATCTACCATCTCTATTCTAGACTCTAGATACCTTTGTTACTCATAAACTACCTATTTGTTCATATGCATCTTTTCTATTGTGTTCATACTCTGGAGGTTCCATCTTATTTGCCAGAGATGAATTGCTGCCTCGAGAAATTTCGTTTAGATCTCTTGGTTTGAATGTTTGTTAGATTTCATGAGAAACACCTTTGCGAATATTGATACTTACCTCTAGTGGTGGCTCTTCGCTTGCAAATCTTCCAATATTTGACAGCCTACGTAAACCAGGTCAATATTTCTCAAGTGTGAATTCCGTCTATTGGCAGGACAAGTTTTTCTAGCCTTGGTATATCTACACCACTGATTCACATTATTTCTTCAATAGAATCCATTGTCTGCGCTCTTATCTGATCAACTTGGTCCCTTCAAGTTCACACAACGATGGTTCTTATTTTGACCAACTTGTTGCCAACCAACACTATCTTATAGTTGCCAGCATGAAAAAACTGGAGAATTATTCTGGCTACAGCTGGTTTGGCCTTCCATTATGTAGGGTCAAACAAAACCTTCCATTATCTAGGGTCAAACAAAACCTTCCATTATCTAGGGTCAAACAAAACCTTCCATTATCTAGGGTCAAAACTAGATAAACACAGATCAGGGCCGATGAGCCTAGAATGATGAGAGGAGGATTTTGGTACATTGTAAAAGGTGGACTTTAATCATGATCTCACAAGTTCTTTATCTTGTTTCTCAACCAATGAGCCACCTTTTCTTGTACCTAGAAACATGAGGCAACTTTATTAATGGAGAATATCTAGGTTGGCACATGACAGCATCACTGGTGTTATTTATCCCACAAACTGATTTATATCACCCCCTCCGTCTATTTCTTGTCTCCTTCAGTCTCACATGCTCCCTAAATGCATTCTAGCAAATGATGGTGAAAAAGTTCCTGCAACCTAAATGTAGAGCTCTCTACATTTTACAGCATGTGCATACTCGTCTAAGAATCCTACTAATCCAGAATGCTGGCTGTTACTTGCAACAAACGCTCACGCTCCATGCAAAGTCAAATAGCACATCACAAAATTGAGGTTTCATTATGAAATTGCAGATCAAGAGAGAAGAAAACGAGGACCTCCTAAAATTACTAGAAAAAATCCAGGGAAAGACATACTCAGACTTGTGTCTAGAGCAATCAAATGGAATATGTACATCAAGGTCAATCCCTTAATTAATAAATATAAATAAAAAAACAAGGAGTTGAAAACAAAATCAAACTTGATCTATTATTAGAGTTAGAAAGGTTCCTAGAATTCTGCAGATGTCTAAGAAGTAGATTCCATCTTTCCACAACCCAAGCCACCGAAAACTTCCCACGAGCACCCTATAACGAGTTGCTTCTTGCTGGCTTTTCCAATGAAATGCAGACAAAATTTAGCAGGTAAGCCTTTGCATGCCATGCAATTGTATCTTATGAGCTTTCCCAATTTTCTTCCATTGGAATTTATCCACCTCGACTTCCATTTGCCTGAATTTTTTTAATGTTCCAAATTGAAACAGCAAGAACATGATAATCACAAGAGAAATGTGGCTAAGAGAAATCAAACAATCCTTTTATGTTTTTTTTTTTTTTTAACAAAACACTGACTTGAATTGCCACCCTCCAGTTGCACAGAGAGAAATCAAATTCATCTGTAGCAGCAGATATGTACATTAGAAACTGCAATAGCTAAGAGAACTGAGCACGGGGTATGTCCTACACAGGAATATTATCCAGGGAATACCCATCGAAGTCGAATTCAATTTCAGCTGGTCCAATGCCTGCCTGCTGCTGCTGCAAAGGAAGAAAAATTGGCACAAATTATTAGAAACCTTGGTAATTGAAATCAAAGGCAACTCTCCAAAACCCAACATATAAAATTAATGTGGAAACAGAAACCAACTTGTTTGAGAAGCGCACTCATGAGATCTTCCTGACCAAACTGTTCATTAAAGAGGGTAGTTTGAAGGTTTGCATCAGGGACTCTTTCAGTCTTAACTCTCACTAAATTCTCGGCAAAAAAGGTGTTGAGAGGTTGTCCGAGACTTTGTGCATTCACATGGCCCGTTGCATCTCCTGCTGAAAATATTGGCTTGCTGACAGCAGATATATTCCTGCCCTGTCCATTACTTTGGCTAGAAGAGAAGCCCTGATGAGCTAATACTGATGATGCCACATCGACATTGCTTTGCAGAGAGTTGGATTGCTGAGAACCATTGAAGGCCATGCCTACATTCTGCAACTCCCAATCATGGGATCTATGGTGTTGCAAGTCACTAAAAATATCATAACTTGGCATGATGAATCCTCCAGGTCCTTTCATTTCTGAGCTAATATCTTCGGGAAATGTCCCCTTGGATGTGAGACTAGGCACCCCAGGAGCACTTCCAAGAGCAAAACTAGTGGCTGTCAATTCAGCTGTGGTGTTCAAGGGGAAATTCAACGTAGGAGATGATTGTGAAACTGGATTGAATCCTGTTCCTCTGCCATTTTCAGCTAATCCATTTCTTGCCAAGACCCCACTGCCAATTGCATTAGTTACAATAGGCTGCCCTATGGACGATGGGAGTCTGGGAACTTGGCTGCTGGTAGTTTCATTTAGTATCTGGCCCCTAGACTGCTGTTGAGACATCTGCATCAGCAAAGAACCACTCTGACCACTCTGGTCTCCATGGGCATTGAGTTGCATATTCATGCTCCCAAGGGACTGTGCTGAATGGTGCAAGTCGGCTAGCTGCTTCGGCTCCATTGTGGTTGGGATTCCATGAAGTAAGTTTATTTGCTTACCATTGTTCAAATGTTGCTGTTGCCCCTCCCCAAATCTTAATTTTGGGTTTTCAAAGCTGAAAAGGTTCCTCTGATCAACAATTGGCATGGGCATTCTAGGCTTTGCTGTTGATCGACCAAGTCCGGCTGCTTGCAGTGTGGCGAGGCTTTGTGCAGGGATTTGACCAGCAGCAGCAAGAGTTTGAAGGTCAAGCCCATTAAGCGAGGACAATGGACCATATGTTGCTTCTTGCGGGCTGATAAAAGAGTTGCCCATACCGCTCTGGTGCTGTGAAACCCCACTTAACCTTCTAAGATACAAGCGATATTTCTGCACCATATAGTTGGATAGTGAGCAAATTTGGGTGGCAAAGTGAAAAGTCAAGTCACAAGAGGTGTGTATGAATTAACCTAGAACAGAAAAAATAATAGAAACATATACATCGTATTCTACACTAAACATTCCATGCTAAGCAAATATGTTCCACACCTGGAGGTGGCTGGCAACATTTTCTCTGGTGAGCCCAGGAACATTCATCAACTCCAGAATTTTCTTGGGAACTGCCTCTGCATCAACAGAAGAAAAATAAACATATAAGAGGGCAGAAATATTGGGAGTAAATGTACATAGTCCAATAGAGACAACTATGAAGGTGTAAGGTTCAAGCTAAAGTCAAATTACATTCGAATGACAGGATTGAATGGTAAAAAAATGTCAAGGCACAGCATAGAGATCTGTAAGTGATGCAAATGTAACATAAATCTAGTCAAAACTACGAGCTGATGGTGAGCAAAAAGGCAACCAGGAAGCATGTTTATTGCTTACACTTCCCCCAAGATTGTTCTAATATCCACCGCATGCTTCTCTAAACACAAGGTGCTGCATTTTGGTGCTTGTAAATTAGGAAGTATAACGGTATTAGCTATTGAAAGAAATGGTTAGGATACTTACTGTCAATTCCTAGTTGATTAACTGCTGCAACAAACTGTTGGTGAAGTTCAACTGACCAAACCACACGTGGTTTCTTTAATGTGGATGTATCATCCCTCTCATCTGCTTCTTCTTCCTCATCTTTTCTCCTCTTTGAGTTTTTCCAACTTCCTTCGTTTGCTGAGGATGAGTAATCTGCATCTTCAGATTGTTTCTGCGGCCTATCTCCTCCCTCTTCTACACTCCCTGATTGTTCCAAATCCTTCCACTCGTTCTTTCTCTTCCGAACCACGTGCTGCCATATGTTCTTAAGTGCCTCAATGCGAATCGGTTTAATCAGGTAATCACAAGCACCATGAGTTACACCTTTCATGACCACATTTTTCCCATCATCAGCTGACATCACTACACAGTTCATAAATTATGCACCAGACATCACATTTATGTTAGCTCTTTAACAAGAAAGATCATTAAATCCATCTGAAGCAACTGCGAAAGGAAACTTACTGATAACAGGCAGATCCATCTCTAGCCCAATAAGCTCGAGAAGTTTAAATCCATCCATATCTGGCATGTGGACATCACTTATAACAATATCGTACCCGTTTCTGTTCTCTCGAAGCAAAGACAACGCAATCTCTGCTCGGTTACACTTTGTGACTGAAAATTCCCACACACACCAAATCAATCAATCAATCAATTTACACAAACAAAAATGTCTTTTAACACACACCCACAGACCTCAACGGGAGTTTACCAATCAGTGACCAAGAGGAAAGCATCAGACATCACAAATTCAAACAAATCTCCAAGACAAAAAGAGTAATAACGTCCAAATTCCTATAAATCTTAAACCGAATTTAGAACTCCAATTCATTACATAATCATAGCACAGATGTGACACCACCCCTGGAATCTCAACACTGCCACATAACTTCACAAGCAAAATCACTAAAGGAACAGAAGAAATGACCAATTATATGTCACACAGAAATCATAACACACCCAAAATGAAACCCAATTCATGTGTTGAGCATCAAAAACAACAAATTCAAGGAAACTATACTTGATCTTTGGAAGTATAATTCACATAAATCTCCATAAATACCTTCATAAAGGCAGGTCCTAAGCATCTTCTCCAAGATCACAAGACATGTTGGATCGTCATCAACAACCAACACACGTAACCCTGCCGGGAACTGATCTGAAACACCACCAGAACTAGCCGTTGACATTGATCCTTTACAGTAACCGAGATTCAACATGGCTGCAAACAAAAACTTTGATCTCCAAACCCAGCAACTAAACAAAAGAGAGACACTACTAAATTCACATGCTTGAAAGACTTCAACTTTCCATCAAAGAGTCAAAAACTAAAAGAACCCAGTCGAGATACACGAGAATTTGAAGGAAAGAAGGGAAGTTTTGGATTATTAGAAGAGAGACATAAAAAGGGAAAAAAATATTGATAATTATAAAAGAGACATGTATCTTCAGCTTCTTCAATTGAAGCTCTAAAAATCTCTGCTTTCTTTCAGTATTAATAATTTATTATTTTAAGTAAGGATTATTTTATTCAAAAGTGGGTCAGTCCTTGAAGAGTGGATCCAGCTCACTCTTGAAGTTAACTAACTCCACCGCGTATCTAAATCTACTCTAACAGAAAACCCCTAACGTTAAAAGTTTTTTACTGTTGTTCTGTAGCATGTTTGCGCTGCTGTCTTTGCTTTTCTCACTACTTCTTCGTAGGTTTTTGTTTCTACCCGTGGACAAAACTTCTCTTCTTTGATGGGTCAAATTTTGTTGCACGAATTTGAAAATCTGTTGCAAATGTTGGTGCATTCGGGTTTAGTTGAAACAAAATGGACTTATCCATGGTTTATCCATCTTTCAAATTTCAAATTTCAAGTCAAGATTGCTAGATATTTTAGTGGATAATCACATGTTTTGGTGGTTATTTAGTTCATATTTTTATCCCTTCAGACAAATATATTTCTTTTGTATTTTATTCTAGGACACCATCTAGAACTCAACATTGAACTAAGAATTAATAGAGTCAAAGACAAAGGAGAAATGCAGTAAATTTTAAAAAGGCAGCCACTTAAAAACAAAAACTCAACATTTTGTTTCCTCTAGCTGTAGTGGTACAAATGGGATGCCATTAATGTGTTGGGGATGTCTTCTTTATACTTGAATCCAAGAGTGTTGAATTAATTTGGGGATGTCTTCTACATAAAGGCAGCCACTTCATGAATGTACTATCAGTTACATTTGTTGCCTGATCATGCCATTGAATTACCTGTAGAAACTAACATGTAACCAATTCAAGGATGTTTGCTTATTAAATTGTAAATTACACGACCCTTTACTTGAGTCTCTAATTTCATTTTCTAAGCATGATTTGATTTACTTTATAAGCTTGCTAGCTAGCTCCAATATAAATTACATCTTTCTATGCATACAAGAAGAGAAAGGGGGGGAATACTGAGCCTATTTTTTATGAAGACTCTCTCATGCACGCACAAGCTGGTGATATTTTTTATGTTACAAAGCAATGTATGGCACGGCAGCAGCCACTTGCGTTGTGGGTTGGTTTAGGCTTTCCACTTTCAAGTTCCGAGAGTGGCCATCTCCTTTGTCACTTTTTCCTTTTTTATGTTTTCTTCGAACAAAAGCTCTCTGCTATTTGTCATTCTTTCTTTTGGTAAAAACAACCAACTGGTCCTCACTGATTCCCGTGACAGCATCACAAAAACGCAACTCATGAAAACACGTAAACCAGTCCAACATATTTCCTTGAGTACGTTTTATTCCCTATAATCTTAGAATTATTTCATTTCAACCTTTATAGTTGAATATTCTTCAATGCTAATCCTAATCAAAAGCTCTCATCATATTACTCTCTACCGTTAAGTTATCATAGATAACGTATTTTTTTTAATTAAAAAAAATAATTCATCTCCTTTTGATCTCCTAAAACATTGTACTTTGATTTTTTTCTTAGATAAACAAGTTCTAGGCCCAAAAGGAGATTGCATATCAGCAAAGCAATTCTGATCATATTAGCAAGCAAGAAAGCAGAAATTAAACCCAAAAATAATTACCGTTTAATTTAGGAAGCCATTGTCTACCTCCATCCAGAATGTTAAGTTCCTGGTTATAATTTCTCATTATTGAAAGGGAAAAACAAAAGAAAGTTTTTTTCACTAAACCACCTACTAGATAATCACCTACTAGATAGTTTTTTTTTTTTTTGTTTTCTTATCATATGATGCTGTGTTGGGCATGTCAATAGGACTACAGAATGTTTTTGGTTTTATCCAGTGTTTTTTTGTGTTTACATGGTAAAAAAAATAGATAGCTTGCTTTTTCACAGCAAGGAAAGCCGTGACCTCGCTACTAAAGGAGGGCAGACTGCAGACGTATATTCTCTGAGACCTTTTTTTATCTTCTACGATGAATATATATATGGATAGATAGATGTTAATGTCATTCACTTTGATCGCCACCGTGAAAACTGTGATGATTTTTCAAATTTAATATAATGTATTAACACCCCTTGCTTGAAGCCTCAGAGCCCGATAAAAAACCCGAGCAAGCAGATTATAAAGCAACTGTTTGAGGGTTTTTAGCTTTTTTGGTGCAAGGGAGATGATGCTTTCAAGGGAAATCGAATATTATTTGTGTGGTAACTGCGCAGCATTATCCTTCACGCTCGCATTAAATTATGATTTGCGCGACACGCTCTTATGATAGCTTACGCTTTCCTGGTGGGTTTCAGGTGATTGGACCCTCGACACGTGGCATCTCATTGAAGTTGGCGAAAAGGCCCTTCCATCTCCTTTGCCATCATCCCTTTTGAACGGCGAGTTCCAACATGGATTTTGATAGTCTGCACAATGCCTTTCTCCGCTAGATAATAACAGAACTCAACACCGGCTGTGGCGGTCATCTACAGATCACGCCAGTTCCCTTCTGCAGCAAAGAAGAAAATAACTTCCGGTAAAGTTAGTCATTTTCCGGCTATCCATTCCTTCCCCTCTGCAACAAACAAGGTCGAGGGCCTTCATTGCATGTGCCAAGCACATGATCCCCAGCTCTATAATAATTTGATGGGATAGCTTCATGTGGTGATGTTGCCATTCCCTTAATTTACCCTGATCTCATGTGGTGAAGAATCGTTGAATTCTTGCGATTCCTTTAATTTTAATAAAAATTGCTTTTTTTTTTATACAAGTTGCAATAAGAACATGGTACAACATTAAATTAAAATCTTTACTCCATCTTCTTACAAACTCTTTCTTCAAGTCAATTTTTTTTTAAATCAATTTGCAAATTCATATATTAAAAATAATTCAAGTCTCATTTTAAATAATCTTTTTAAAAATACCCTTTACATCATTTTAATAATAATAATAATTCATTTATAAGAAAATAATAAATCTTATTAAACATTAATGATAAGATTTAAATCCAGAAACCAAGTGCCGATTGAGTTTTATTTTACTTAACCAGTAGTGGAGGCGTAGAGCCAGCTAGGCTAGGCCAAGATGAATGAGCTAAGAGTTGAAAAGGGAGGGACCCATCAAACCCACTTTCAACTGGTCCGCATCAGCCGACGGTGACGTGTGTTAGGCGATCTTGAACTCACAATCAAATGGACACGTGGTGATGTCCTTAGTGCTGAAGTGGGTCCCGGTGAGGGAAAAAGCCAATATATTATTACTTACGGAGTTTGGACCTCAATTCGAGGAAGGGAGAGGGGCCCACACAAGAGCCCTTCTAAACTCAAAACCCCAGAGCGGTGAAAAGGGATCTGGGACCCACTCTGTGGTGTACGTGCACGCCTCATACACACATATCTTGTCCTTGTGTTGACCTGGCTATAAAATACATACAGGGCTGCGAGGGTTAGGTTAGACACTATTCGTTTTTGTATTTTAATAAAAAATTATTTTTTAAAATTTATTATTTTTTTATGTATTGATATTATATATAAATTTTTAAAAATAAAAAAATTATTTAAATATATTTTTAAATAAAAAATATTTTAAAAAACAACCACTATTATAATAATAAATCCAAATATTTGTGAGCGACAAGATTAGATAATGAAAATTTCTTTATATATATTATTAAATCCTCAATAGCGATTTGGAAGCTATTTTTATTTTCAACTGGAAGGAAGAGTTTCAATATTGATTCGAAATCTCGCTTCGGAATTAATATTATAAATTTTATGTATATGTTTACATGTATTTATTTTTGATAAATTAATTAATTTGCTGTTGTACATATATAATGCTTAATTACTTAACTAAATAAATATTTACCACGTGTAATATTATTAAACTAATACCTATTTGTATGTGCGCGTGTGTCGTTAATAATATAAAAAAAAAATAGTAAGAATGTCTTGAAGTATCTTCAAGATCACTTAATAACGTAAAGAGAGTACTGTTATTATTTGATTATAAACATATAAGATTTGCCTGCATATCAAGTAATTAATAAGATCTAATAAAGATTATAAATAATTAATTTGGATCAATTGTAAACAATATCACAAGTACGTACTAATGAAAGATGTTTTTAAAAAATCATTATTTAATTATATATTGACTAGCTAGTGGAATAAAATGGCCACACCGAAGTGCTTAGAGAGCAGTGTTCCAGTCCGTTTTGGTTTTGGATCATCTTGAACTATATAAAATAAGATTTTAAATAGCTGCAATTAGACATACCAAATGGAATGAAGCGTTATTGCAAACTTTCCAGTACTTGAATAATATCATCATGACGTCGGACGACGGGAAGTGATTTTTTTTTTTTTAATTTTCTAGAGGTGTGTAATTAATAATCTACTTAATTTGGAAAGGGAACAAAATAAAGAACGACTGCTGATCATATCTTGTAGGATGAGGAGCGAAAGCTGAATCAAACCATTTAAACTAGTTTACTAATTATTATTTTCACTCGGTGTAAGTGTAGCATGCATATATAGGACGTACGTAGTGCAATAACACGTAAAGCGTGTGTAGATTGTATAATTAATAATAAAACTACAATGTCTACGAATTCAAATGGCATTTGTTTCGTCCTTGAATCTCATGAATTTATTATATATTGTTATTGAGTTGCCCTTTTTTCTTAATAAAAGATCGAAGAAAACAATATATATATCGATAGATTGGCTCTCTGCGACTAGCCAGGACTAGGGTATATCAGCATATATATACAGAACATGTATATTTTGGACGAGTAGTGATCAAGGATTAGTTATGAATGGTTGCTTTCCAAGATTTCAACTCCATTTATAGCTAGCAAGGTTGAGATGTTTCAATAAGACAAGCTGGGGGGAGATGGATATATAATTGAGCAGGTGGGAGTGGAAGGTCTTGCTCCTCGACATCCATCCACCTAGAAGAAATCTGTCTCTCAATCATGACAATAATTGAAGCGAAGCTCGGAGCTGCATCCATAGCTGTTTTGTAATAAAAAAAAAAGGGGGTGTGTACTAGGTGGAATTAGATCCACATATGCCTACTTTGCCAGGCTTGCAAGATAGTGAGTGGGTCCAGCCAATTTGACAGTCGGTGTGGTCTGTGTACTGACCAAGGACCACCAGGAATGTAATCAGACTGTAATCCTCATGGCTATATCGATTTTACCAAAGAAGAGATAGATAGATACCTTACAGGTCGGTGCATGCATGTATGGTTCGTGCCCACTGCTAGCCCTATCATTGATTCCTGAGTCCTGTCTCTACGGAAGGATTTTGTTTCATTAGCTCATGTAATGGATCATCCTAGACACCATTGTTGGAATTGCATTTGATGTGCTCTTTTTATTATTGTTATTCTAATATATAAAATGGATGCCTCGCGATCTTGACTCTACAAGACTCCCTTTATATATAAAATTCAATTAATTCTTGAGGCCTTGAGCTAGCTAACATTCTCCACATATGCCTGCCAACATAAACCCACTCTACTTTCAAAAGCTTTTGGGGTCAAGAGACTCCTTTTAGTCTCTCTTAAACACTAAATATTAACAAAATTGCAAAGAATATATAGAACATAGTTAATTCAAATGATATCTACTCCTGTCAGAATCCCAAAACAATCATACAAAATTATATGTTTTGTTTGAAATAATTTTTTAAAGGGTTCTTGATTTATTTTAACAATCAAATCAAGCAGGGAAATAATATTTGCAAAAACATGATAATTCAGAGATAAAATCTATTAAGTTGATGGATCTGGTCGCTGCGTTAATCGATCTCACGGTGTGTAAATTTACCCTAGCCTAGCACTTGTTTTCTAATATATATTAATTTTCGTGAGAGGAATACTAATCGGTGATGGTCAACAATCTGATTGGCCTGGACTGAGTTGATTTTGAGTTGACCACCAATATTGCTAAAACATCCCTGTATATCTCTCCACGCAACGCAAGATGAGTTGCACAGCTCGTAACACGTATTTTTCTGATTATTCTTTGGTACATGCATTACGTCACACATAATGCTACTACTGTATTTATAGTTTTGAAACCCGACCCGGTCATCGACCCGATCAAGTGATCGGGTCACGGATCAGATGGGTTGACCCAGGTCAACAAAAAAAACACCTATAAAAAAAACGCATAACTAGTTACAACACTTACATAAACCAAATTTAAATTATAAACTAAATAAATAGAATCTTAGGCATCAGAACAAGCATGAAAGGCATATGAGTTCTACTAGTTTTAGGAAGAGATTCATGGATTCTTTAAATGCAAGGAATGGAGGATTCAATAAAAATGAACACATTACTCAGGTACCAATCTCAATTTCTAGAACTTGTGGGTAGAATTTATTTCTAAGTAGCCAAATCTTTGCATTTTTGTTGGTGATGCAGGTCAACGAGAAGGCTTTGGAAGGACATTATGAACTTGAGGAAGAAGAGAACCCTCAAGTTTTGTTCTACAAGAATTTGTGGCTCGAGGCTGAAGCAGCTCTTTGTTCCATGAAGTATAAAGCTTCTGTTTTAGGTATGAAAACTGAGATGGAAAAGATAAATATGACAATAAGATAAAAGATACTGTAATTACCTGAGCTCTCCCCTAAGGGCTTTCGATGCAACCTTCTGTTCTTCTTGCCCTCTATTGTGAGGTTGGTGATTTTATTGTAAAGTTCTTGCATTGGGAACCCACCTTGCATCCAGATGTAATAAGCATCAAATCATACACAAACAGAATCATGGTAAGAACATTCTAGAGTTCATCATCGATTAACATTAAAAACTACAGAGTTTATTTTTTTAGCAGAAGTTGAAATCGGTTTGCAGAAAAGAAAAGACAGAAATTGATGCAGAAATCGGACTAGAGAAACATACCTGAGGTGACTGGGCTGCGAATGAATCAACGAACAACGAATTGATGCTAGCGAATTGAAATTGATGCCAGCGATTGCGCTGCGAAGGAATCGGTGCCAGTAATTCAGAAAACGACCAAGAATAAAGAAAACAGAGAGTGAAAGAAGAAGATTCAAACCTTTTTCGCAGAGAAACAACAACGATCTGCTCCTCAGACGTCCTCTGCTCCTCAGCTGAGTTTCAAAGAATTGAGTTAATTAGGTTTGCAAATTGCTTCGTTCTTCTTCACTTTTCAATATTTAGCGTATTGGCCTTTTAAAAGGCCAAAATGACATCGTTTAATGACTGCCAATATATATAAAAAAAAGTGGTCGGGTCTCACCCGGGTTTGACCAGGTAGACCGAGTCCCGGGTCGATCGAGTTTCGTCGGGCCAATTTCCAAGCGGGTTTTTCCTCCACCCGAACCGGTCCCAGGCCCGGGTCGCGGGTCAACCCGCTGGGCTGATTCGGGTTTTAAAACTCTGACTATATTTGCTTCACAAGTGTTTAATTATTCAGATTGAAGTTCTAGTCATGAGTGATTGAAATTTCTTATTGAAATATTGTACGATAAGAGAAAACATGGATCATCCAATAAATTGTTTT
This sequence comes from Populus deltoides, assembly GCA_015852605.2. Classification (NCBI taxonomy): domain Eukaryota; kingdom Viridiplantae; phylum Streptophyta; class Magnoliopsida; order Malpighiales; family Salicaceae; genus Populus; species Populus deltoides. Next base: position 1,615,422 of record CM027579.2, read on the forward strand.
GGGAATGTTTTCTTTAAAAAATACATAATAATAATAATAAAATACATAAAATGGAAAATACCAATTAATTAGCAATGGGATTTATTATAAAACTAATTAATTGCTTAAAAGATTAAAAAAAATATTTGAAGGAACACAGATATAGCTTTGATAATTTTGGTGGTAAAGAGATTTGTTACTATTTATTTAAAAAAAACAACATGCAAACATATCTTTTTGGAAAAAGGCTTATAATAGTTTAAATAGGTCTCTTGTTGACTTAATCCCATAATAAGGAAAAGAAAACTTCAAGTAGATAGGAAAAATCAAAGGTAAAAGTCTAAAATTAACTAGAAAAAAAAATAAGTTGTTGGGTCTGATTTGAGAACCTTCCTATCCTTTATAAATTAAGCTTGTAGAACTCATTATCAAAATTTAAGATCGATCCAATAATCAAATAAAAATTATATCCATTCTTTTATTAAAAAAAATTGTTTGATATGTTTAGACCTCACCTGCTAGTCATTTTGTTCATTCAAATACTTGAGAACCTCTACATTATTTTCTTGATTCTCATATGTTCAAATTTTTGAGCCAATTCTCATAAGGATTTATTAAATTTTTCTGAAGGCAATATAAGGGATATTTGTTTAAAAACAAACTTACTTTGGATTAACATAAAAAAATTAAAATATTATTAAAAAACATTGATTTTGGTTGTAATTTTTGAAAGGGTATAAGCGTCTTTTTATAGGAGTCAAATAAACAGTTGGAAAGGAAAAATGAGGAAGTGGCTTTCTAGAGAGCATTAAAAGCGTGATTATTAAGTCATATCATGTTAGTTTAATATACTTTGTAGTCAATCGGTTAATTACATGTGATATTATTATATTTATATAAATATATATTTATTATTAATAAATGCTTAATTTATCTTTAATATTCATATAATATTATATTAATGAATCTAGTGTAAAGATAAAGTTTATGGGACAAAAATGTTTTGCAAAGAAAATTGTAAAATTATTATAATTATGAAATTCTTATTGCATCAAAGCATTGTTCCTAAAATGTTTTTGGTCAACGCTCTTTTAAATACTGGACATTCATTAGAGGCATAAAAACTAGTACAGATTATGTTTTTTAATTTATGAAAGGAAGCGGTTGTTCTCATAAGCTGAGGTATGAGAAATACCTAAATCTAATATGTAGATGTTTGTTATAAGATATGCACACTGAACTGACTCGCATGAGAATTTTATATGGATAAATCATCAATGTCTATGAAAAAGCTCACGTGACGGTTGTATAAGTGATCCTTAGACTTGACATCACTAAGTCATCTTATATAGAGAATGCTATGCTTTGATATTGTTATATGTTATTTTAATTGAGATAACAAAAGGGCAGACATTTAGTGGAGCTTGAACTATATGAAAATACTTAAGTAATCAAGAGAGGATTCATCATCTTAGATGAATTAGAGAAAATATTTCATCTGTTCTCAAATAGTATTGACTGAGAAATCATTGGCTAAGGTAGAATGAAATTTAAAAAGGGTTCCAAATCTTATTCACACAATTAATGATTATTATGTAGAGAGCAAACATGATTTAACGTTATAGATATACTCCATACTTTAATGTTAAATCAGAATATTATTGATGAAAATATATTAATTACACTGAGAAACTGGTCACTTAAAGGTTAAGTCAAACTACTAATGACTTTTCTAATATTTGGGAGATTATGACACACATTGTTAGACCATGCACCTGATCTTCAAACATAAATTAATCAATTGTTGAATTAATAATAAATTAAATTATTTAATTTATTTAATTATAATTATAATTTATATTTGGGCCAACATATTAGAAACCTGATGGGCTACACACATTAAGAACCATTAGTCAGAAACTAAACTAGAATGATTTAATTAAATATAACTTGATTAAAATATATTTTAGAAATTAAAAACTCGATTATAATTAATACAAGGATTATATTTCTAGACCTAGAAAAATAAAATAAGGATTTAATTGATTTAATTTCTTAAATAGTCATAAATTAATACATGCATATTATTTAGGGGGAAGATTGAATTTTATCAATTTATAGGGTTTTTTAAATTTTCCTATAAATTATATGTTATGCCTCTCTTTTTTTTAGTAAGAAGTGGTTGTTTGTTAGACAAAAAAAAACTACGTAAACATAATATTAGAGCTAGCACTCTAGGCATAATAATCCCTCTCTTCTAAATAGGGATTTAGAAGATTTCTCATGAGTGATTCGTGTGAATTACTATTGGAGACCAAACAATTAAGTGATTTATAGTTTGCAAAAACTCAATATTTAAAGAATTATTTAAAATCAAAAAAATTAAATCTTCATGTAATAAATATCTAAATTTTTTTTAATATATCTAATAAAATTCCAAAAACTTTCAAATAATTTTGTTTCAAACCATATGAAAATTTTGTAGGAACTCAAAACACCCATAATTAGATAGTACAGATCAGTCTCCTTCCATCGTGAAAGTGAAAAGGGCAAAAACTGTGGTCGCTTGCTATCCCAAAGGTCAATCGATAATGTGGATGCTTCCAAATGCTGAATCAGAGCCCATTGCTGCAAGTGGCCGCAAAAAAAAAAAAAACACTACTCCCTCTCTCATCATTAGCCCATTAAACCGGACCTAGAACTGGTGTTCCACAATCAATCGAGGTTTTAAGAATCGACCAAACTCAATCTAAACATAACATAATCTAAATCTTAATTCTTCTAAACAGTTAATAATACCAGTTATATCTATCAGTAAAAAATAAAATAAAATAAAATAAAAACACCCTTAACCAGAATCAAGTCCTAACATACCAGATCCCTTCAACTTCCAAATCCATTAAGGGTATGACCTTGCCTTTTCAAAGCATACGTGAGATCCATAACAGTGAGAAATGTTGGTTCGGAAAGTTCTAAAAGATGTTTGTTTGTTGTTTATTTCTTACTCGAATGAATGCTCAATCAATACACCATAGACTATTTATATAGCTTTGCTTTCTAGCCTAATAAGACTCTATTTACTCGAAAATAACTAATCCTAATCTAATCTAAGCTAGTTGACACAAATCAGGACTCAGGAGCCTGAGCCTGGCTGGCTGAGTTGCAGGCTTTAAGAGTGATTTTCCCGCCTAGAATGCCTCTAATTTCTAGACTTGTTTTCTCCTCTTCCTTGTAGGATTGCTCCTATTTCTTCCGGTCCAATTCCCGCTGAGAACCTACCTCTGGTTGCCGACTTATAGGTGCTCGGAATCCATCCCTGCACCGACTCTGCTGCCTGGAATTTCGGTTGCTGCTGTTTCCTTGCTTCTTCCGTGCCTTTGCTGATCTATCGTGAGCCTTTCTTTGGTCCTTATCAATAGTTTACAACATCACAGATGACATTCTCCTCTAGTCTCCACATAGATAAGACCAATGGTACGATTGACCCCGCCATGTATTGCCAGACAACAGATCGCAGGCCTCGTAATGCCCTGAATTTAGATTGTTTGAGCATCCTCAGGTGGAAGTCAATAGGATACGCGGCACGTCAACAGGAAGTAGCTGGAGACATTGAAAGTATCGAAGAAAGCAAGGTCAGGCATGAATTCCTTCCTCGATGGAACAGTGAAAACAAGGACGTCTTCAATGTTTGGAAGCATAAAATTGTCGGACGCCAAGCAAAATGTTTTGGATGTGTTTGTAATTGATCTTCAAATCATTAAAACTTTGCAGAAAGAGGGGGCGGAATATTGAAATTGCAGTTAGGTAGGTGTCTTTCAGGAGGAGAAAAACAGTTAATCATGAGCAACATGTTGCTTATTTATGCATTCTTTCCTCATCTCCGGGGTAAAATAACGAGAGAGAAAAACAGAAGATAAATAATCGGTTGGATCTGCTCTCGTTGAGAGTCGAACTCAAGACCTCCGGCTTACTAAACGGGTGCTCTAACCAACTGAGCTACGAGAGCCTACCGAGTAGTTGTCTACCCCCAACTACTATCTTCCTGACAACACCTCAATTCGAGTCTCATCGTTAAATATGCATGCTAAATGCTACTAAATATATTTTATTTATGAGATATCTTTTTTGTTTATGTACTATTTATAACAAATTGTCTTAAAGAATAAATTGAAAATAGTTTTCAAATAAAAAAAAAGGGAAATAAAAGATCATCTCATAAATAGAAATAATTTAATAATGTCATATTTACATGCATAGTTACGTAGAGACTTGATGGAAATTAGCTATTTAGTTAATTAGACAAGTTTAGGCAGTAAATGTTAATTGTCTTATTACATTTTCTAACTATTTATCAAGTATAGTGTCTCAAGAATTAAAATAAGTCATTTATATCCGAAAGTGATAAAATTCAAGATGAATTTCTTTTCCTCCGTAGTTTTCACCATGATATAGTTACACTTACACATTGACACTTTGAAAATAAAAATCCCAACATATTCCCTTCATTTAATGCATTGATATTAAAAATATTTTTTAAAAAATATTTTTAAAATATTTTTTAATAAAAAATATTTTAAAAATAAACTATTATCACAACACTAAATATTATCTTAAACTAAACAAAGAATAATCTTACCGTCTTAAAGAAAGAAAAAAAAATGGTCCAATCAAACCCTATCCTAATGAAGTTACTTGCTTAGTAGGTGAGCAGGCTGTATTTATATATCATTTGATATTTGATGATGTAATAATAATTATTTTTTAATATATATTTTTATTTAAAAATATATTAAAATAATATGTTTTTGAAAAATTATTTTTAACTTTATTACATTAAAACAACAAAAAATTTATTAAAAATATAATTTTAAACACAAAAATATTTAAATTAAATATGAAGCTAAAAGGTATAGGGAAAATATTGCTTCCCCACACCTATTACAATTGTTTTTTTCTTTTATTTTGACCTTTTTTTTTGTTGTTATTTGTTTTGAATTTAATCCTTATGTGATGTGTTTATGAGGAATTAAAGTTGATAATTTATTTTAATTTGCCTTATATATGGTTATCGCAGTATAAAAAAATATCCCAATATCGGATCGGTATCAGGAAAATATCAATGTATTGTGGTATAGTCTATTTTTTAAAAACATTTAGTTAAATAAAAAATGATTTAAAAAAGGTTATTAAACTTTGTGAAATCAATGACCTGATTTGCGAGTTTGGTAAGGTAACCCTGATTGCCCCAATTTGTGGATTTAAAAGGGTACCTTTTTTTTTCCTTTCTAATCGAACCCAATTATGTGATCATCTATTTTTCTTTTTATAACATAGTTAAAAATTAGTCTTGAAAAAAATATGTTATGAAATTTTTAAAAGTCCATGACTTGTTAATAGGCATGACAAGTTTAAGTTTTCTTCTTTTTTTTAATTTTTTTTAAATTCAGTTTTTAATTTTATCATTTGATATTGAATTGTTTGAGAACTGAATTTTATAATTTATTTCGTTTTGCTTTTTATGAAGTTATCATAATTTTTTTAAAAGTATCAATAATGGCTTGACGCTCGATTTTGCGATCGTCTATTTTTGTTATCATATAGTTAAATAAAAAACAGTTTAGAAAAAAAATAAGTTATTAATCCCAATGGAGTTCATCACCTAGCTTGCGAGTTAGATGTGTTGACTTGAGCTACCCAATTCACGAGTTTAATGAGTTTATCCATCAAAGTTAATATGTTTTTTTTAGTTTCTGGTCCTTTATTTTTTTAATTGTTATTTTTATTTCGCTCTTCTTCAATATTAAAGTAGAATTCATGATTTATTTTTTTCTATTTTTTATAGGGCTAATCTCAAATAAATATTTTTTTTAGAGTTGATACTCGATTTTGAAAGCATTCAATGTTATCATGAAATTATATAAAAATAATTTACAAAAACAAAAAAGTTATAAAACTCATTGAAGTCCATGATTCAAGTCGTAGGGTAATCGGATCAATCCAATTTGACATCGTCTTAATATAAAAAAATTATTGTTTTGAAGTTTTTTTAAAAACTATGCTATATTTTTATCAATCATCCAAGTTGTCTTCGATCCAATTTAAATTGAATAATTTATTTTGGATCAGCTCTCACGCTGATTAATTTAAAACTTGAGTTAGGCAATAAATTAAATTGACAAGTTTTAAAATCAATTTATTTAATTGATTTAATGATACTATCAAAAAAGAATTTATATTCTTATAAGATGTTTTTTTTTAAAGGTGTTTGAAGCAGTGTTTTAAAATCTGGTCCGGTCTGGCGGATCGAACCGGGACCCGGCTGACCCGGGATTGGAACCGGGCTGATGAAAAGACCTGTTAGGGAATTGGCCTAGCAAAACCCGGTCGACCCGAGACCTGATTGACCCGAGTAAACCCAACTGAGACCCGGCTGCGGCTTTATATATATATATGTTCAACGACGTCGTTTTTAGCTTTAGCTTTTTAGTAAGCCTTATTAATTTTTGGCAAGCCTTCTGCCTCTCTCCCTCCCTCTCTCTCGCACTCTCTCACAGTCTCACTTAGGCAGCCAAGATTGCAAAAATAGGAAGAAACAATTTCTCAATCTTAACAATTCTATCTGTCACACTCCTTCCCATTCTCTCCCTCTCTTTCTCCACATATTCCCCAACAAATCATCGAATGTTAGTCCTCCTCAACGACTTGTCACTCAAATCTTCCCACCCAATCTTCTTCAATTCTCTCAAATCTCGTGGTTTCGATCTTGATTTCAAGCTTGTTGGTGACCCAAAACTCACCCTTCAACGTTATGGCCAGTACTTATATGATGACTAAATTCTCTTCTTTCCTTCAATCGAAAGTAAGTTGTTGAATCCAAACAAACTGTTGTTTGTTGTTATCAAGTTGTGATTTTTATGATTCAGTTTTCGTTTTGAGAAAATGGGTTTTGTTATAATTTTGTTTTTTTGGTTTTCTTGAAATAATTTGTAATTTGGGATTTTTTTTAGGATTTGGTGGTGCATTGGATTTAGCTCTAGCTACTGAATGTGGGGTTGATTTTGATGAGGTTGGTGTAGAATTTATGATGCATTGAATGTTTTTGTCATTTTATTTTATAAGAGTCTGCCATTGTCCATTGATGATTTGGCTTAAAAAAAAGAAGAAAGCAGGTCCAGGCTTGAAAGCTTCTTGGAATAAGTTTATATAAAGCAGAGAACAGAATTATTTTGTTTATCGAGTTTACGTTATATTGTTGGATCTATTGCCTATTTGCCTTGGTTATTGATCAATGATCATAAAAGTTATTTTTTTTGGGTTGAATTGGATTAAACCAGGTTAATTTATCTTACCTGTAACCCGGTTATTATACCGGGTTAATCACCGTATCAAGTTTTAAACTATGTTTTAAAGGTAATTTTGTTTTTTAAGGTATTTGATCCACGTTCCCCTATACTACGGTACAAAAAGAGAGGTCCATTTCTGCAATCCAACAAACCATCTAAGCCCATATTTGCAAACAAAACTTTCAATAAAGACAGACTGAAACACGTACAAGCGAGTTTGGTGAAGTGTTTCTCTGCTCTCTCTCTTACAATTTCCTCTTCCTTTCCTTACCTCTCTCTTACTTCTCTTCTTCAACGTTCGTTTATCATCATAAAAACCACAACTTTTGATCGCAATACAGAGAAACGAATAAAAAAAATATGGCTTCTGATTCATGGGTTTCTCGCTTCTCAACTTCTTCCAGAAGATATCAGACTCGATCTGGTTTGTTTAATATCTTTCACTTCTTTTATAATGTTCATATTTTTATAAGAAATGTTGTGTGAAAGTGGTCTTTTTTGTTGGGCTTGTCGTGTTAGATCTGCATGAAGAGACTGAAGCAGAAGAGGATTTGAAAGCTGAGTACTTGTGTCCGTTTTGTGCTGAGGATTTTGATGTTGTTGGTCTCTTTTGCCACATCGATGAAGACCATCCTGTTGAAGCCAAAAATGGGGTATCATATTTTTATCATTTGCTCTTTTTTTTAAAAAATTTTCAACTTCTTTTGATGGATGTCGATTAAAAAGTTTAGTTCTTTAGTGTTAAACTGTGAAGGGTTGTGGTTAAATTTACGGGGTTAGTCCTTTAGTGTTAAATTGTGATTTTGGAAAAGGGGTTTTAGTTAAATTTACGGGGTTTGATTTTTAATGAGATTATTTGGTTAACTGTGAACTTGTCGCCTTGTTTTTTAGGACTTTAATTGTATCCTAGAGTACAAATTGGTCTCTTTTGTGCTTAACGCAATATTAGGTGCACTTTCCTAGTTACGTGTTGCTTGGAGACTGCTACTGAGATGATGTCTGAATTGTTTGTTTTCAGGTGTGTCCAGTTTGTGCTAAAAGGGTGGGGATGGACATTGTTAGTCACATTACTGGGCAGCATGGGAACTTCTTTAAGATATCCTTTTATCTCAAATTTGACTTAGTCACATTCAACGTTTTGGTTCAGATTTTTTGTATAATCTGGTTGTGTATGTGCAAGCGAACGTGCATATTTATGTGGTTCAATGTTAATGGCAAGTGAACTAGGTTTTGTTGGTAGTTGAAAATCTTTCTAATGAATCTCTTGAGGTTCAAAGGAAATTTTCAACATCTTAGGGGGGGATCATGAATCACTTATCATGTTGGTACTTCTTTCCTTCTTTTATTTGCTTCCTGGGTTAGTGCTTCAACTTTGTTTTGAAAGCAGTCTTTTTTTGCGCTTTTATTCTTTTGAGTTGAGCAATCTAATCACATATCTATGACACCCTCCAGTTTATGCCCCTATTTATTTTATTTGTTTGTTAGTTTTTCTGTATGGTCACAGTAGTCCATTGAGTTCCTTGACTGGAGATTACGTTCAGCGTAAGAGAAGATTGCGAAAGGGGGGAGCTAACTCTGCATTTTCTATATTGAGAAAAGAACTGCGAGAAGGAAGCTTACAATCCCTTCTCAGTGGATCTTCATGCTTTGTTTCTTCCTCCAATACAGAACCTGATCCATTGCTTTCACCTTTCATATTTAATCCACCTGGTTTTGATGAAGCGCTGAATGCAAAACCTCTTTCTTCTGTTGAAGCAAGCTCAGTGAAGGGGAGTACAACTGAGGAGTTTCTAGAAAGGTATGATTACTCGCATCCTTTTCCCATTCAAGTCGCTGCATTTGATCTTAATTTATTAAAAGAAGCTTCTGTATTTTGGCCCCCAAGATATGAAATAAAGGTCTGCTTGTTTTTCTTGGTAAATCAGTTTGAATTTGTTAGCCGCTTCCCTGATCATTAATCTATCTTGGTAACAAGACCAAAAATAAGATTGACTATTGCAAATCTGCCTGGTTCCTATCACTTTGATGTTACTATTCTCTTTATGAATGTATAGTGTAAGGACATCTTCAAACACTAATAGGTAATGATGTATGGAGTTTGATGTTTTAGGATCAGTATGCAATTTGTATAGTTGTACGATTTTGGTGCTTTTTAGCTGGTTTAGATTCAGAAGATTGGTCTCCTCTGTTCATGAACAATTGAAGGTAAGGATGGAACTTTTGTAGAGCTGATGCCATGGAAAATCTTCTCTGTATGAATAGGTAATGATTTGTGGAGTTTGAGGTTTACTGACAGCCTAGAATTTGTGTCGACTATGTTTTAGGATCCTATACTCTGTTATTATGGTCTAAGAAGATTGAATCCAAAGATATTGAAGCTTGTATGGAACTGTTTCCATAGTTTGAGCAAGAAACTTGCGCTGTTAATGATCCTTTGGTCATTACCTGTACATGATATTCACCAATATAGTGTTGCTGGAGAAGATTATCACTCTGTCAGCAAGGTAGTTAAATGGAATAAATGCAACTTGAACCACGTAACCTGTACTTCATCTGCTACTGCTACCCTTTGAGGCTTTCTATCGTTGCCGTTATGTTGTGGAATTTTTCTTTTTTCAAGATTTCTAACATCAGTTTGGTGCCAACAGGAAAGTCCAACAGCCACATCTATCAGACAAGGACCAAGAGGAGAAATCCCGGAAATCAGAGTTTGTCCAAGGACTGTTGCTCTCTACCATTCTTGATGATGAGTTATGAGTGTGGGCGGTAACTGTGATGAATTGTTAATATAATGTTAGGAGTATGAGCAAAGTGAAGAGGAAAGCTGTTCAATTTGTGACACATGTTTGTATTAGATAGGTCCCATGAACTATTATGTGCAACTATTTGTATTTACAGCTCATGTGCATAATGGAAAAAATAAATTTATAAGCCTACCTCTATACCTTATTTGCTTTGCTTTTCGCACAAATAATAATATTAGCTGATGTATACGCAACTGATGCACCATTTTTCTTCCCAGAGGAAATTGTTTGGTCAGTGGAACTGTACATGACATCTTGAATCCCATTTCGAGGTTACCATTTTTGGTTTTTGGTTCGACAAGTGTGTTGCAGACCGGACTCAATTTTTCTGTTAGCAATCATTTTCAGTGGTCAGTATAACTTAATTCCTGAAACTCTTTTTTTTTTTTAAATGATCCAACTTTGATTATCTGTATATTCAATTTCTATTTTTCCACCTCACGATTTATCAAACTGCAGGTTTCCTTGACACGAGTGTGCCATGGAGATCTTCACTCAGCGTCTCCCCACCATTCCTCGTTATGTTCTGTGCATATGGTTAAAATAAGTGGTTATGTCAAAATGATTGGTGCCCATTTGTCCACCTAAACATTGTAAAAAGCAAAATGCCAACACCTTCAGAATCCCATCTAAAACTTAATACTTGTTTGTACAGGATTCCATTCTTTTCAAGTTCACGTGTCTCTAGCACCATCATCCATCTATTGTGCCGTTTCTCCTCTCGGCAAACAGCAACTTGTAAACAAGGATTTCCTTATTCCTAGACGGTTATAGAAACAGACAAGAAGAGCAAGGGCAATGAAAACTCAAGGGTTGTTTAACAACCAGTGGTGGTATCTTATGTTTTTAAAAACAAGACAAAAACAACCTAGTTTTATGTAAAAACAGAAAATGCAACGAACGAATACCAAACGATACTTAGGTTGCCTCTTTTTGTCTGACAAAATGACAATAGCTGTTTTCGACTTCAGTTGAGCTATAGAAGGCTTAGAAGCATTTTCTTTTACAGTTATATACACTAGACGAGGGAGTTCACATCTTCAGATCAGCAAGAGAATCTTGGTTAAAGGAACACAGCATAAGTAAGATTCATATTTCAGAAACTGCTGCTACAAAACGTGTATTGAACATTCTACCTCAGAAACAACCATATACAAAAGTCAGTAGTTTTTATAGGACAACGTTATTAAACAGTTGCAAAAACTAAAGCTTTCAGGCCTGGAAAACTGTCCATAAGATCAAAACCACCATTTATGATCATAAGGCTCCTAATCTGCAATACCTCACATTAAAGCCAAAGCACCAAGATAATTATCAGAAAACTCCTTCAAGCGCATGCAAAAGGTTGCGAACAAGCAAAAAGTGGATCATTCTTGGACTTCGTCAAGGAGATGTGCTGGCATAGCCAGGACATGACACACTAGTCTGAGAATCCAGAAGAAATACCACTCCATACTACTCCATACAACATCAAAATAATGAAGGATATTTAGTATGAGCTGAAATTGGGGCTCTTACAGGACTGAAGGTGCCAGTTCTCTTTAATTACTCATTTATAAAGGAAACCTTTTCACCTTGGGCTTGTGTTGTGGGAAACAAAGAACCTGTAGTCAGGATGATTAACTCGCAAAAGCCTAAGCCAGTTGTCAGCAGCTCTTAGCAATGAACTGGCCTTTTGGCATTCATTGACTCCATTGGGATTCCAAAATGAAACTTTAAACTTATAGGAAGCAAGCCCAAATGTAGGCAAAGGTAGCTTGAGGGATATGTCAGAAAGGTGAAGCTGCCTAACAGTAGAGCCGTGAAGTTGCATCCTCTCACTGCTTTGACCTGTCCCAACAAGAAGAGCAACAAACACATAAGACTGCAGGCAGATATAAAAGCCCACCATGGACATACAAACATGCAAGTAAAGAGATGTACTTTGAATGGATGTTGACAGAGAATGATAGGTTAGAAAGCAGGCATCCAGATTCTGCAGTGTTGGACCCATGGGTATCCTATATATGGGATACCAAGCCACAGAAATCCAACTTGAGGGTGATAGATCACAACTCCTAAATGTCTTGAGTTCTGGAAACTGAGATGCAAGAACCAAAATCTGCAGGGATGCAAGACTATTGATGAACAAGGGGAAAACATAAACAAGGAAAAAAAACCCGCAAGCTCAAAATTTTAAGCCACTTAAAGACAATGAACCTGCCTGGTCAGCCAAAGGTTGGCGTGTAAATGGTGAAGCATGCTCCATGTAATCAAAAATAAGCCGACCTGGTGGATTGGAAATCTCGCATTCATCACTAGATGAACCCCTGAAGGGTTTATTTCTCAGAGAGAGTCTATTCAAACTCTTAATATTTGCATCTGTAACATTGAGCTGGTTCCAGGGCTGCCAAACACCATTGCTTGCTACTCTCTCTGCTCCATAGTCACTGCTACCATCACTACACGTGTCCCTGGATGACTCCGAATCGCTCTCCTCGCCAGGCCTTCTGTCAGAAGATGGAAGCAATGACAATGTAATGCAACAAGCATACTAGCCAACTGATAGGTAAAGCTAAATAATTTCAAACATCTAGACTGTTCACTTTACTTTATCATTCTTTCCATTGGAAGGACTACCAAAACTTGCTGCACTGCATAGGCCCAAGTACCAAAAGTAACAATCTAGCAGTACAATTTAAAATGGAAGTAGCCTGTCAGTACGGCTGGCAAATTCCTTTTTGCAGCAGCACAACATATTCAAGAAAATTATACTGTTACTTTCAGTCATACTTGCTATCTGGACCACTGAGAAACTTTTCATCATGATTAAACATAACAGTTTCAGAAAGCAAATGCTCCAGGAGGCAGTAAATGTACCTGTCTGGAACCACACTCAAGAAACTAGGAACACACAATAAAACTAACACAGAAATTCATATGGATAAAACTTATTCCTCCTCTTCCAACAGTCCTGCATAGTATCTCTGTGATTCATTCATGTCAACTGAAGTAACAGTACATGGCCGAGCCATTCCAATGACGGATTACCTCTTGAAAGGTTAAATTCGGCATTTTCTGGAAAAAGTATACCAAGCATAAACTGTGAATTATTCAAGTAATCACTACTACCAGCAAACTAGTAGCTCAAAATTCTCCAAACAGTATCAACAATTATTTCTAGTCTTGCACTTGCAGCCACAAGGAAGCAGTCTTGGCCTCCCACATCCGGTATTAAAGTGACCATATTTGTATTAAGGGTTTTTAGGGTAGTGGCGACACCAAAAGATGATCATTTAAACCTTAGATAATTCTTAGGCGGGTGGCCCCAATAGACTTTGGATCCAACTTGACAAAGGAATATGGGCACAAGATATTACATCACACAGCCCTAGGATGCGGAATTTGCTTCTATTTTTCTGTTTAAGAAAATAGTCATTTTGTTTCTCAGAAAGTTGTTAAGAACAGACACCTAGCAAAAGGCAGGCAAAACAATCAACTACGAAATAAAGGTTAAAACCCCCCTCATCAATTAGAGCCTCCTATTTCTCTTCATCTATCACAGTCCATGATCCATCTATCTATAATAGAAAGCACAAGGAGGAACTGACTGTGATATGGACCTAACCTAAGAATGTAATACACTGAAAATAAAAAAAATTACAGAAAACAAATAAGAAACCATAACTTCTCTCCAACAAAACCAAGTTCGTAGAATTTGGCACCGTTTCTTAATTGGAATAATGACTTTGCGATTTGGATAAAACAGTCATCCACACAATGGCATATCCATCAAACTCTATATATTAAAAGGACAAACTAGCATCATCAAATGACAGATATCCATAGAAGCATATTGACAGCACTAGAAGTTTAAATCATCTAAAACGCGGATCTTCACCAAGAATACTACAAACCAATCACTGCCTTAATAAAAAGTCGATTCCATGCCTTCCAGTTTGTCCAAACCGTAAACAAAAAAAAAAAAATGAAACTAAGTAAGTCAGAAAATTAATCAATTACCTAAACTCGATGCATACAATTTGAATTTAAGATTACAATATTGCAGGGAGGTCATACATCCTAAGTTCACATCAATAAATCCATCAAAACCATGCCAAGATAGTTATTGAACTGGGCACATTAATAAAATGAAAAATATAACCAAATAAGAAGCCAAGAGAATGGCTCACCTCAGCCTTAGGGAGGGTTGTGATGGATCTAAATATATTTGAATGCCAGACAAATAGGGAACATAGTACTGCACAACAGTCTCGCTCCCATTCAACAGAAGAGGAACACCTGCCCCATATGCACTCCACTCTTTGAAAGATTCCCATAAATCCCCAAGCACAAAATAGAAGTTCTGGTGATGCTGCACTTCACATGTTCTCCATTCTCTAACACTCGTCTATACAACCCACAAACACCACCATTAAAAGAACATGCATATCTTACTAAAAAATAAAGACATTCAACTCATTTTCAATCTAAAGCAAACTCAATAACAGCGAAAACAATTTTCCCAAAGATTCATCTAAAATCAAAACCATAACAATTATTACTTGGAAACAAAATTAAACATTTTCAACAATTGTTTCTAGAGTAATAAACTGAATTCTAAACCCTAAACCTTTAGAATTTAAGACCTTCAATCAATAATAACACCTATAAAACAACACATGTCATTAAACAAACAACATAGTAAATCAAATTGAAAAAAAAGAGCTAATTAATTGTCCAATGAAGTCGTTTATAATGAAGACCCTGATTAATTATCGATGATTCCGTTCAAAATTAAAAAGTGTCAACAATCATTGGCTTGATTAATTAACTCAAGTCATAACCCTACATTATCCCAATTTAATTAACTAATTAAAAACCCTAATCTAATCCATTAAATTAGTCATGTTCTTCACAATTTAAAACCTTAAACAAATATTAAGGCAAATTAGGCCGCAAAATTAAAAAAAAACCCACACAGTAAAAAGCATAAAAACCTAAACTTTATTACAAAAAACCAAAAATCAACAAAAACCCATAAAAGTCTCATTAATTACCTTGGGCAGAAACTGAGCAGGTACAACTGGAGTGGTATACTCCAAGAATCGATCCAAATTCGTTGAGTTACTCTCGGGCCCAACCCGACCTGAGACAGAACAATTTGACCCGCATTGATCGGATTCCTTCCTCTTCTCAATCTCCACTGTTGAATTCTTCGAGATCGATGGCTTCTGCTGTTGCTGCTGCTGCTTCAGTTGCTGTAATTGTTGTTGTTTTCGGATCCCGGGTGAAACATAGAACCGATTCTCTCCACGGTTTCGAGCAATTGAAACACCACCGGAGCCTGACATTGTATGAAGCTGAAAACAAAAGAAAAAACAAAGAAAGCTTTTGGGGTTTTTATGTTTTAGAAACAAAGTTGAACTAGATATTTATTGCTTGTGTGCTTTTTTTGCTTCAGATTTTAATTTGTGCGTGTGACTGTGAAATAGGCAAATCAATATGAGAGAGGGGCGAGAAGACTCGAGAGATTTTTTTTTTCTTTTCTCTTTTACGTGTTGGTCTAGGGGTGTCGGATAATAAATTACATCATGCCCTTTTCAAATAGTTGTTTTATTTGAAAATATAATAAAATAATTTTTTTTAATTTTTATGTCAACATTTTAAAATTATCAAAAACACTAAAAATAAATAGTAATTTAATATTTTTTTAAGTTAAAATTATTTTAAAAAATAACAGTAAAAACTATAACATACATTTTTTAATATTCATAAAATTTATTACTACTAGTACTATTATTTACATCTCAAGTAAAAAGCAAAGTTAAAATAGTAATTTTATTATCATCATTATTATTTTACTTGATGATAAAAGTCATGTGGTCATAGTAATTTCCATTATTTATTGGACTGAATTAGTCAAATTTTAAAAAACTTTTAATTTGAGTATCGAACAATTTTTTTACTCTTTTGAGTCTAATTTAACACCTCATCATATATTTTTTTTAATGAAAGATTGAATTAGAAGACATAGAATTAAAATGCAAAAGACTAGTAAAATAAATGGTATCTTAGAATTTTATTTGACAAGTTTTTAGTCCTACACTTTATTCATTTGACAAGTTTCTAATTTCCACTATTCATTGGATTGGAATAGTAAAATTTTTAAAAACTTTCAATTTGATTATTGAAATTTTTTTTACTCTTTTGAGTCTAATTTAGCACTTAATTGTATTTTTTTTATAAAGGGTTAAATTAGAAGACAGAAAAATAAAATGCAAAAGGCAAGTAAAATAAATGATGTCTTAAAAATGATGTTTTATAATTTTATTTGACAAGTTTTTAGTACTAAACTTCATTTCACTCGTTTTTCATTTTTTTTTGTGAGAAGAGAGAGAAAGACTCGTCGGATTTTAGAATAGAGAGATAAATTCATTGTTGATAATGATTCCAACCATTAGATATAGTTAATTTTGGTGTCAATGTTTTTCATTTCATGAGGGGAGTTTGATATAGGTGTTTTTTTTACTTCTTCTTGCTCGAGAAGATAGATTTGATCGCAGAAACATTTTGGCTTCAGGTTAATTTTGATTTTTTAAATTATTTTTTTGTGGAAATAAACAGATTCATCAAGGTGTTTATAATGTTTTTGATAAAAAAATAAGTTAAAAAATAAGTTTTAAATTAAAAAAAAATCAAATCCTTGATTTTTTGATGTCTAGGAGTCGTTGGAATACGTAAAAAACAGACAACATGTTGTCTATTGTCTTTGAAAAAAAGAAATGGGGGTGGATTGTCGCCCATTAAGAAATAATAATAACTTTTTTAGAAAATACATTACCAATATCTAAATATTATTTTTTGCTCTCAATTTCCCCCCTACTACATGCAAAGCGTCGGAGTGCATACCATTGAGTAGTGCATACCAATGAACTATTTTGGATGAATTTGTATATTAAATTCTTGTTAAAAAATGTTAAGGATAGACTGTACCCTCTCTCTCTCTCTCTAATATATATATATATATATATATATATATATATATATATATATTAGTATTAAAGTTCCAAGTTCTGATCCAATAAATAAATTAATGATGAAGACATATTTTCTTAACTACCAAAGCAGTTCAAGATTAAATAATTTTTAGATGGTAGGTTTAAATAATTATTTTGATTAAATAATTATCAGAAAACTCCTTCACGCGCATGTGCCTATTTTCGGGCAAGGATTGTTGAAGATGAATTCGGTCCAAGCGGGAGCCCCTTTTGTTTTATGGTCTGTTTGGTTGTTCTGGAATTTTGTTAGAGAGTCGCTAGGGGAATATCCTCAACCAATAAACCAGAGATTCTGGATGCCAAGTTTTCTGTCTTCTTTCTTTTTAATAGGAGGATAGTACTAAGATGATCAACTGAAATTAATTAATTAATTAATTAATTATAGTTTTATGGTTAATTTGCTAGGGGAATATCCTTATGTGCCATCTAACAGAAACATGTCTTATATTAAAAATTAAGAATATAAAATGAATCTCTCCTGCCATATGTGTAAATAAAAAAATATAAAATTTATAAGTATTTAGGACAGAGAGAGAAAAATAGCTTTTAGCAAAACAATTTGAATCAGAATTTATTATAATATATTTATTATTGTTGTTTTTACTTAAACCACTTTAAAGTTCATTTTATAAGCTTTAATTTAACATGCACATCGTGTATTTTTTTTGTGAGCGCCATAAGATCATAATGAAGAAAAAGAATCTTATAATTCTAAATCAACTATATCATAGATCTCTTAAATTATTTAAGAATTCCTGACATTACAATAGCTAGATCATGTCATTTATTCTCTTATTACTTTAATTCAAACCTTTTACTACTAAAATTCTGAATTCATACAATATAATCTTTTAACTAAAAATTAAGAAATTAAATGGAATATGTATCGGTAATATATAATATCATGTAGATATATTTTAAAATTATTTTATTCTAAATTTTATAAACATATATCAAGGAAGATTACTCCCAAGTAAATCCACCAGCTTCCTAGTCCACAATCATGTAGATTCTTACCAAAATGAGCACTACTGATTACCCGTGCTGCATAATTCTAGCCAACAAACTTGTATTCTTCTATATTTAGCCTACTGTAATTCCTCCATTAGAGTATACAATCTGTATATATTAGACACCAAATCATAACAATAATATCAAGGTGAATTTCCATTGAAACACTCTCTTTGCATCTTTCTGATGGTATAGAGCACCACCACTTTAATGAGATTACGATCCTCGCATCTGCTATGTCTTCCTCTCAACATCCAAGCAACCAACCTCCCTCTTCAACCGAAACAACACTGGTTGATCTCAACATCATAGCACAAAATAAGTGAGAAAAATAACTCCCTCCATCTTCCTACAGTGGCATGCCTAATTCGAAGCTCTTCTCCCTAGATGACACTCCCACATCTACCCCAACAAATACCCATTGGGTTCGACAGGACAGACTAATCCTCAGTGCCATTCTTGCCTCAACCTCCACCACCATCACTCCTCTAATAACTATCGCTAAAACATCCCACGAGTCATGGACAAAATTAAATCACATGTATGCTAGCAGATCTCAAATGAGAGCTATGCAATTAAAGGAAGAAATTACCTTGATTAAAAGGAAAAAATGTTCAATTCTAGAGTATCTTCATGCTGTAAAGGCATTGGCTGACAAGATAACTTTGATAGATCACCCCATATCTGACGATGATCTAAACTTTTACATTCTTAATGGTTTGAGTTTTGATTTCAAGGACATAACTACATCAATTCGTCAAATATGTTGATTTCAGATTCTGATGATTTTTATCACCCATATCCTCAACATGATTTTGTTGGTTTACCCCATAGAGGAAAAACAATAATACAAAATATTAGGTCATTAAATTGTCTGAAGCCTTAACTCTTGATGGTGTTCTTCATGTACCACAATTCAATATGAACTTATTATCTGTGAGTAAATTGACACGAGGATTGAAGTGTATTGTGATTTTTTTGATAAGTTTTGTATTGTGCAGGACGAGAACACGAGGAGGATGATTGGCCTGGGCAAGCATTTTAATGGGCTCTACTACCTCAAACCTACCCAAAATCCATATTTAACATATCATGTTCACCATACCTCCCATTTTTGGCACTAACATCTAAGACACCCATCCAACGTACCTATGCAATTCCTTTCCAATAAAACTTCAGAAATTATATGTGATCTAAATCATGTTTATGATATTTGTCCTTTAGCAAAGCAAACTCGCTTATTTTTTTCTTTATCGACTTCAATGTCATCCAATGCACCTTTTGATTTAATTCATTGTGATATTTAGAGGCCACATAAAAGTCACGCTCACACTGGTGGATGATATTTTCTAATTATTGTGGATGATTTTACTCGATTTACATGGATCCATCTCTTAAATTTTTAAATCGGAGACACAAGGGGTGATAAAATCATTTTTCTCTTGGGTCCAAATCCAATTCAATCTTCTTGTCAAAACCTTGTGTGCTGATAATTGGAGTGAATTTCTATCTCTGTAATCCTTTTTTAGAAACAAAGGCACCCTTTTCCAACACTCATGCCCATATACACCCCAACAAAATGGCATCGTTGAGCAGAAACATCGATATCTTTTAAATATGGGCAGAGCACTCCATTTCTAGGCCAACATTCCTTTATGTTTTTTGAGAGAAAGTTTACAAACTACATGCTATCTTATAAATCGCCTCCCTACACCCTTACTCAAACATAAATCATCATATGAACTCTTACACAATAAATTTCCTGATTATTCTAATTTACGGGTTTTTGGTTGTTTGTGTTATGATACCAATCTTCTTCCCAAACATAAGTTTGATGCATGAGCTCGTTGATATGTCTTCTTTGGTTACCCACTTGGTCGAAAGAGTTATCGTCTTTATGATCTTGGTACATAAAAATTTCTTTCCTCTCGAGATGTGGTTTTTTCACAAAAATATATTTCTATTTTCTACATCCCTATTCGAAAATCAAGATGACACTATTGTCCTACCCACTCCATCCTTATATGGTCTCAAACAAGTGTCTCGAAGCTTCCTTCTCGCAGTTCTTTTCTCAATATATAAAAATTTCTTCACAAATCTTTATATGGTTTCAAACAAGTGTCTCGAAGCTGGTTCTGTAAGTTTTCATTTGTTATACAGAATATTGGTTTCTTTCAATCCAAATCAGATTATTCTATGTTTACACAAACACGTGGTCATTATTTCACTGTTATATTATTATATATTGATGATATGATAATCATTGAAAATGATGATAATGCCACACGAGACCTTAAACATTTTCTCAGCACCCATTTCAAAATCAAAGACTTTGGACCTTTATAATACTTTTTTGGAGTTGAAATTGTATGGTCCAAGACTCGCATTTCTTTTTGTCAACAAAAGTATACACTAGATATCTTGGAAGATGCAGGCTTACTTGGTGCTAAGCCTGAAAAAATTCCTATGAAAGCCAATGTTGCCCTCATGCTTACAGGAAGTGACCCTCTTAAAGATCTTACTCATTATCGAAGACTTATTGGAAGATTAATCTATCTGACAATAACAAGACCAGATATCACATATGCAATAAATACACTCAGTCAGTTTATGCATAAGCCCCAAAAACACCTTTTTGACATAACACGTTAGCTCCTTCACTACCTCAAAAGAGCTTCTGACCGAGGGTTATTATTCTCTTTGAATGGGCCGCTACACTTAATTGCATATTGTGATGCGAACTGGGCACGATGTCCTTTTACAAGGTGCTCGGTTACTGGATACTGTATCTTTTTTAGCAGGTCACTCATATCATGAAAAAATAAAAAGCAAGTTACTGTCTTAAGGTCGTCTGCAGAAGCTAAATACCGTTCCATGACAACTACCACTTGTGAACTCATTAGTTGCGATACCTTTTACAGAACCTACAAGTGGAGCATTACCAATCAGCCACCTTACTTTGTGACAACAAGGTAGCACTCTACATTACAGCCAACCCAGTTTATCATGAACGAACCAAGCACATTGAATTGGATTGCCATACTGTTCGTGAGAAAATTCAAAATGGAGAAATCTAGACAGCTCATGTGCAAACAAAATATTAAGTTGCTGATATTTTCACTAAGCTGCTGCCTGCACCCTTGTTCCAATCCCATATTGGCAAGTTGGGTGTAATAAACATTCACACTCCAATTTAAGGGGGACTGTCGAAGGAAAGAAATCGATCAACTATTATAATTAGTAGATTTCCAATAATTAGCTGAGATTGAGTCAATCATAACTATTGTGATTGACTTACTTAGAATAGATTTCCTATGTACTTAGAATACAATTTGCAATTTGTATAAAAATTGTACATTATAGTTCATTTGATATCAATACAAACTATAGAATTTCATATTTTTTTCAAATGTCACTGACAATAAATGGCTCATGGATTCCGTAGTGTCCCACAACATCAATGGTGATCTTAATAATCTATTCATTCATTCATAATACGATGTTACTAAAATCAACCAAAAAAACTTTCATTCTCAAAGATAAATTGTGTGTCCCAAATCTTTGTAAAAATCTTATTCTTTGCATCACTTTACATCATAAAATAATGCACCTATTGAATTTCATTTTTTTCTTGTAAAGGATGAGATCTCGAGGGAGACTCTAGTAAAAGGTGCATAGGAAAATGGTGTTTTTGTCTTCTCGAAATCATTGGTGGCATCTTCCCTCTAAATGGTTGCTAGCGTGCATGAAAAAACCTTTATTGATAAGTGGCACAAACATCTTGGTCATTTGTCCTAAAAAATTATTTATAATATTGTTCATAATTTTTCACTTTTGGTCACACCAAACAAAGAGTTTTTTTTATGTTCCTCACGTTCAATCAATAAAGCTCATAAACTTCTATTTGGTTTCATTAGTCTCTCAAGCAATGCATCTTTTAAAATCATCTATACAAATATTTGGGATCCCGCTCATTGTGTTGGTCTCAATGGTTCTCATTATTATCTACTTTTTATTGACCATTACACTAAATGCATATGGTTTTATTCTATGGAAACAAAGGTCAGGAATGTGATAATTTTTCCATAATTTAAAAAACTAGTAGAAAACCGGTTCCAATGCAAAATTAAAACCATATACTTAAATAATAGGGGTGAACATGTGAGCTTAAAATATTTTCTCTCTCAACATGGTATTAGTCATTTTACTACCGCTCCACATATACCTTAATAAAAGAGCATCTCTGAACAAAATCATCATCATCTTGTGAAAACCGGTCTCATATTGCTTCATGACGCCCATTTACCTCTCTTCTATTGGCTACATGCCTTTAAAATGACCATGTATCTTATAAATCATCAACCCACTTCGTTACTCTAAAATAAATCCCCATACCAAAGACTTTTTGGCTAGAAGCCAAATTATCTCAAATTAAGAAAATTTGGCTATCTATGTTATCCTCTTACTAAACCATACAAAAATTATACGATAGAGCCCAAATCCACTCCCTGCATCTTTCTAGGCTATTCCTTATCTCAAAATGCATACTGGTGCCTTGATCCAAAAACATGTTGTGTCTATACTTCACGATATGTTCTAATTGATAAGGCCTAAAACCCATTAACCAAAGCTTATTCCTCTCTAGGTCACCACCCTGCCTTAATTCTCTCTTAGACTCCAAACTCACCTCCTGTCCCTGTGCCACCCGTGATGCTCTCTTCACCACCAGTGCCCTTGACAGATGTTGCCACCACTGTCACTGCAACTCTAAGCACTCCTTGTATCTCTTTATTTGTTGATTTATCTTGTCCATTAAATTTGGGTTCCCATGCTGCACCTTCAGGGCCTCCACACCCTACTTCTCTTATTTTATTACCCAATCAGAATTTTACTATCATCCCATCTTCAGACCTAGGTAATAGTTCATCATATTATTTCGACCCTCCTCCCCATCATCCCACATAACCTTAACACCATTCCACCTTTAGAACCTACAACATGACCACTCAGTCCATTAACCAAATCTACAAGCCTAAACAATTGCATTCTGTCACCAAACATCCCTCACCTGAGACCATTTAACCCACATGTGTGAGTTCAGCTGTTTTTAAACCTTACTAGCGTGAGGCCATATCTCATGAGCTCACTTCCCTTATGAGACATGAGACCTGGAAATTAGTCTCCCTACCAAATAATTGCCATCCAATTAGTTGTAAATGGGTTTTAAGGGTGAAACGCAAAATTGATAGCTCATTGGATAGGTTTAATGCTAGACTTATAGCTAAAGGCTACCACCAATAGCCGAGAGTTAATTACAAGGAGATCTTTAGTCCTGTCATTAAACTAGTCATAATTAGAATTTTTTTGTCAATTGCTGTGATGAATGGATAAGATTTGTGTCAAATGGACATGAACAATGCTTTTCTACATGGGAAACTTAGTGAGATAATTTAAATGTTGTAACCACCGGGCTTTAAGGATTTATCTAAACCTGACCATGTCTGTAAACACAACAAAGCTATTTATGGTTTTAAACAAGCCCTTCAGGCATGATATTTAACTCTAAAAACTACTCTGCTTCAATTTAATTTTTCCAATTCAAAAGTAAATTCCTCTTTGTTTGTTTATACTCATGATAACACTATATGCTACTCTCTAATATATATGGATGACCTTGTTATCATCGGCAATATCTCCCAATTTGTGTGCTCCATTATTGATCAACTTAACTGGAAATTTTCATTGAAAGATATGAATACATTATATTATTTCTTAGGAGTTGAAGTCCTACCCACTCAGGATAACATCTTCTTTGTCCTAGCATAAGTGCATTCATGATTTATTGCACAATACAAAGATGACTGGTGCTAAAGAAATATGTACTCCTCTTTCCACAAGCCTGCTTCTCAAGCTCTATGATAATACTGCTTCATTTAATGGCATTGAATACAGAATGGTTTTGGGAAGCCTTTAATACCTCTCCCTCACTTGACTAGATATGTCATTCATCATGAATAAGTTGTCCCAATTCATGCACAAACTAACTCAAACCCACTGAACAATAACCAAGAGAATGTTGTGCCACCTAAAGCAAACCATATTTCATGGTCTTAAGGTAACTCGCAGGATATATCCTAGCCTCACCATTTTTTTCTATGTTGACTGGGCAAGCAACCTTGATGATTAAACCTCCACTTCAGCTTACATCAACTTCCTAGGTTCCAATCTAATCTCATAAAGCTCAAAGAAACAATGTGCCGTGGCACAATCATCAACTGAAGCTAAGTATATGGTCCTTGCTACTACAACCTCTGAAACTATATGGATACATTCCCTTCTCCAAGAACTACACTTCAAGTTCCACTCACATCCATTACTGCTATATGATAATCTTAAAGCTACACACCTGAGTTTCAATCCTAATCTTGTTCAACATTCAAGGATGAAACATATCCAAGTTGATCTCCATTTTGTTCGCAATTTGGTTCAAAGAGGCACTTTTCATGTTAGACATGTACACATGTAAGACCAGATGACAAATTGATTGACAAAGCCTTTTCCCGGTAATGAATAAAACTACTTAGAGGCAAAATTGCCTTTGTTGATAGCAGCTCAATTTTGAGGGGGTGTATCGAGGCAGATTACTCTCAAGCAAATCCACAAGATTCTTAGCCTACAATCATGCAAATTCTTACCAAAACTAGTACTCCTTATTACCATAATATGAGTTGCATAATTCTAGCCAACAAACTTGTATTCTTCTATATTTAGCCTATTATAATTCCTCAATTAGAGTATAAAATCTGTATATATTAGACACCAAATCATAGCAATAATATTGAGGTGAATTTCCTTTGGAACACTCTCTCCACATCTTCTTTAAAACATACACTCAGTTTTAAATTAAGCCATATTTTTAATAAAATTACAATGTTAGTTGTCGAGAGGCGCGTATGATGGGTCCGCCTCCTGAGATATATGTGAAGATGAGTTTTAGATATAATCATAAAATTATGATTAAAAGGTTCATGAGTCGTTACCTAGTATTTAAGGTTACTAGAAAACCCATGGTCTGTGTCATAACCCAAAATTTGACCCTTTTATTTTAATTATTATTATTATTTTATTTACTGAAAATGATATAAAAAAATGATGATGAAAGAAATAATAATGATGAAAAGCAAGTAAAATGAAATAAATGAAGAATGAATTAAAATTTGGGTTAAGGGCAACATGATTGGAAGTTTTGAGGTTTAATTAAATTAATCTAATTAATCCAATCAAGGGTTTAATTGATGAATTGATAAGTTTTGAGACTTAATTAAGCTTGAAATTAATTTAATTAATCAAATCAAGGGTTTAATTGGATAATTGATAAGTTTTGAGACTTAATTGGACTTGGATTTAATTAAATTAATAAAATCAGGGACTTAATTGAAGAAATAGCAAAGTTTGGACTTAATTGAGGGTCAAAATTGCAAAATTAAAATCCAAGGACTATATTGAAAATGGCGCGCAAATACAGGGGGCCAATTATAGTTTAAACGAAGGGCTTAATTACAAAACTTTTAAAACTTCAAGGGCCAAAATGAAAACAACCATTAAACACAAAAACGGTGCCGGCACCGTTCGTCTTCCTCAACGGTTCAGCCGCTCGCCACCATCATTACACCTGCAATCAATGGATGAAACGACATTGTTCTCTGGCTATAAAAGCCAGAAAACGAAAGGCCACAGAAAAGAAGAGGAATCACAGGGGGGAAGGAACTACAGAACCGGGGGGGGACGAAAAAGCCACGAATGGCAGAAAACGAAGAGGGAGGAACCAGAATAGAAAACTGTTTTCCTTGTTTCTTCTCAGAGAACAGGGACGAAGAAAAATAAACAAGGGAATAGATAGGGAGTAGATAGAGAGAGACCATAGAACAAAACAGAGGGAAGAACAGAAGGGAACAAACCATGGGTATCGAGAGAAGGAGGACCGAAAAAACTGTTTTCCTTGTTTCTTCTCAAAGAACAGGGACGAAGAAAAATAAACAGGGGAATAGATAGGGAGTAGATAGAGAGAGACCAGAGAACAAAACAGAGGGAAGAACAGAAGGGAACAAACCAGGGGAACCGAGAGAGGGAGGACCGAAAGCTCATACTAAGAAAAGGAAAGAGCAAAAAGCCAGCGTTCCCAGCTTTGCTTCCGTCCCCAGAACGCAAACGCAAAACAAAAAAAACTGGTGAAAAACCAGAGGAAAGTGTGACCATTGTCTGAACCATCTCCAACACCAGAGAGAGAGAGAGAGGAAGGACCAGAGAGGGAGAGCAAAAGGGGGACCGAGAAGAACTAAGAAAAACAGAAGCACAGAGACAGAAAGAATAAGAAATAAACACGGAAGAGACAGGGCAGAGAGGAGGTAGCGTCGGCCAGCCAGAGCTCTACCATCGTCTTCATCGCCTCCAGTAGACCAGGTAAGTTCTTCCTTCACCTCGCAGCTGCACGTAAGTTTGCACCTTTCCTTCTCTTCTGATCTTTAATTACATAGGCACCGTGCTGCAATTTTAATTACGAGAGTGTGTCCTTGGCCCAGCCGGGTCACTGGCTTGGGCCAGTGACCGGGCCGGACTAGCTGAGTCTAGCCCAGCCCAGCCCAAAAAAATAAAAAACAGAAAAGTAAAAAAGGTAGAAAAAATAAAAAATGTGTATGCATAAATAAAAATAATATAAATTTAATGGTTTATTCACTGACGCTAGAGTCAGGAATAAAAATACCGGTTTAAATTTATATTATTTTTATTAATTTTATTTTATTTTATTTAGCTAGAAAATAAAAAAAATATGTGCATGCGTAAAAAATAATTTTTTTATGTGAATATTCATTGGCGTTAGAGTCAGAAATATTATAAGTAAATTATCACAGCATAAACTAATAAATATTTAGCAATTTAAGACAAAACCAGCAATGCAATTTGCCTCAGGTAGAACGTTTAAGGGGTGATAATATTTTCCCTTTTACGTAACCAATTCCGAGCCATAGAATCTCTGATGACTAGTTAGAGTTCCTAGTGATCATAATACTAGGTGGCGACTCCTTAAACAAGACATTTTCCCCTAAAAGAATAAGATGCCAGAAATCTGTTCTTTTTCCACTATTTGTTTTTTTAGAGCCGCCACGATGTCGGGTGCGACAGTTTGCGAGAGTTTGAGTAAAGGATTGTTATGCAAGGGAAAAACACATCTCCCCCAGTGCATCTTACCCGAGGTAAGCTACATTGTTGCTTAATTGTTTTTCTAGGTCAAGTTTCTATTTGTTGGTCTTATCTAAGGTTCAAGACAAATCTTCTCTTCGTGAGGAAGTCTCTACCTTATCGGATTAAATTCTAACCGTTCTAAAGTTTTAAATTTTAGCATCGCATTTACTTTGTACTTTGTATCTTTAATACATGAGGGCATACTTTATAATGTAATTTTATACCCCAAGTATTAAAGTATCCATCTAAATCCTAACACTACATATATTAATTAAACAAAATAATTGTTGAAGGATTTTTGATATTTTGACCAAACCCTAATGAATAATAATAAATTGATTACGAAATCTATTTTTGTATTTTTTAAAACATGATAAAAATATGATTTTTTTCTTTTAGAAAATATGCATGAAAAACCTTCTAAGATTTGGTCATATACACGAAAACAAAATATTTATTTTTTGTTTTTTGAAAGAGGAGTTTAATTTATTTTTTTTGATTTTTTTAAAGAAAATTTTGGGAGAAAACCAAATATTTTAATACTGGATCTGTATCTTACAGTGTAAATATATAACCTGATATTATGCAAAATTGTTGGAAAAATATGTGGGGAACCCATAAATATTTTTAAAATGCCCTTAAAAAAATTTGAAGTTTTTTTTAATATTTTAATATTATTTTATTATATATATTGGGCTGGACTCAACCTAGTCATCTAGGTTGAACCCAATCGGGTCAGGTTGGGCTGACAAGTGGCCCAACAGACCTGAACTCTTTATTTTTTGGGGCCTAGGTTAGGTCGAAACGAGTCTATCCCAGGCCCGAGCCAACGACCATGTTAATTAACTTTGCTATTGCATGCATAATGAATTCTCCATACAACAACTGCAGAAGCAAGGGGGAAGAAGAAGAAAGAAAAAGAAAGTTACTTGAGTTAGGGGTTGTTGTTAGTTGTGCATGGTGGTGGAGGTTGACATTTGTTAGAAGAGGAGCTGGCAGTCATGATGGTGGAAAGGTGGCGGTGGTTGGAGAAAATGACGGAGAGAAAGAAGAGGTTGACTGGTGAGAATAACTAGGGTTGAGGGTTGATTTGTTTACCATCTTTGGGCTCTCATTTCTTCCTCCTCAAGGCATGGAGTCCATTTCTATTTATAGAGGGTGAAAGAAAGATATTTTATCTTTATTGGTGCCAAATCTTGACTCTTGATTCGAACTGGAAGGATCCCAACCGTAAGTTCAAAGTTGCCATATGAACTATCAAATTTTGACAACTCAAAATTGTCCGAGTTGACCTTTTTAGGGTAGCATCATCGCATCTATGGTGTCAATCAGTCAGGGAGGACCATACTAGGGTGTAATCAAATGTCAGGCTATCATTTTGGTGTATGTTTAGTCCAATTTGGTAAAGAGATGAAGCATTACATGCCTATGAAAAGTAGCCTCCTAGACAGTTTTTTCAAGCAAAATGAAGAAGAAGATGAACAGTAACCAAAACAACGTCGTTTTGGTAAAGTTCAATTTAGTCCATTGATTTGTGATTTCTCTCAATCACACCACTGATTTACTTCAGACTTTCAATTTTATGCAATTTGCCCTTGCCGAACTTTAATGTCATCTCGGATTTTAGCACCCTTTTCATTTTGGTTCTTGGTCTCTGATTTATGCAATTTGACTCTCAATCGATTATTAAACTTTCAATTCTCTTTAATTTCACCCCTGATTTCAACCAATTGGGTCCCCAGGGTTCGACACCTTTTGCTAAAAAGTTATTAGCTATGAATTTTTTTAATTCTGCCTTTAATTGACCCCAAATTTTTAATTTCTTGTGATTTTACCCTTGATTTCAACCAATTGACTTTATAAAAGTTAAATTTGGTTTTTTAAAATTCCAATATTCACAATTAAGCCGAAATTGAGCTCCCAAACTTAATGTTTCACCAATTAAGCTCCTAATAAAATTAATTTGACCTATTTAAAGTATAACTAAGTCCTTGCACCTCATTAAATTCTTCAATTGGATCCAAATTAATTCTTAAACATAATTGAACTTTTAATTTAGCCCATGATTAAATCAAATTGGCATATTAAAAATTAAATTATATTCTTAAGCTTAATTTTTATGCAAATTCATCCAATAATAATGTAATTTTACTTTTAAATCTGCATTGTTTCTCTAATTTTGAGTACAATAGAGTACAATTAAGCTCTCAACTCTATCCAAAATTGTAACTTGATTTTTTGTATTTATAAAATCCTACTTAACCCGCTTTTGCCACATTATCGGTCTTTTAGCTATTATTATTTATTTTTATTTTTTGTAAAAAAGATAAAATTTAAGGAATAATGAGTGATACAATTTAATTTATATTATTCATTTCTCGTGCTTCACACAGTTTTTCTGCTTCAAGCACAAACACGTGTATCTTTTTACTTTGTACATGTTCAATGGTGCATGAATCACCATGAAAACCATCACAACATGACAAGAACTCGTTAGGTAAGTTTAAAACATCAATAAAATCCTCAAATTTCACATCATAATGATATTTTGCTTAAAATACTCACTTTCTTAGCCCTTCACATAATAATCGTGCACTTACTTAGTGTCATAAGTGATGTTAAGAACACCATCTAATCTATATGTACCAGCTCTGCTTCTCACATTATCTTCAATTTATTTTTTCTCTTTATTGACTCATTTTCAAAGTCCAGGTGAATAATGGGTGTCATCACTTGTGAAAAAGAGATAGCTTTATCAATCCCTCCAGCCAAAATATTCAAAGCTTTTGTCCTTGATGGTAACCATCTCATTCCTAAGGCTGTGCCAGGGGTTATTGAGAGTTTAGCCCTTCTTGAAGGAGATGGAGGGCCTGGATCCATCAAACAAGTTAATTTTGGTGAAGGTCAGTTACAAAAAGAACTATTAATCTTTAGTTTTTAATATTGGTGTGTTTCATATGAACCAGAAGGACTAACAAAAGTGCTGTAAATTAATCCTTACAGGTACTGGATACAGGTATGTGAAGGAGAGGATTGATGTGATAGACAAGGAGAACTGCATTTATGAATACACTATGATAGAAGGTGATGTCTTGGGGAGTGAATTTGAGAAAGTGTCCAATGTGGTTAAATTTGAGGCCTCGCCTGATGGAGGATCCATCTGCAAGGGCAGCAGCAAGTACTACACTATTGGTGATATTAAGGTCAATGAAGAGGAAATAGACGCTTTTAAAGAAAAGCAAATGGGACTCTTCAAGGCCATTGAAGCCTACCTTTTGGCAAATCCTGATGCTTAAACTAGTCTGTTCAAGTCAAAGAAATAAGGGTTTTCTGGGCAAGGTTTTCGGGTCCCTGTAACTTCTGTAAGATGAATAAGTTATTTAGTGTTGTAATCACCAAACTCAGAATTTTGTTTTGGGAAGTGTGGACAGTGAGAGTGAGCAATGCTATCACATCTCTTGCTGTCTGATTGAAGTTTCTTATATCTAAAATTAATATGTGATGGGCTGACCCCCCCCCCCCCCCCCTGTATTCTATTATATAACTGCATAGAACTATCATATTAAAGCAGCCTAAAGCAAACTGCTAGATACCAATGGTAGAAGTTTAAGGCTAACAAAAAAAAAATGTCTATGGGATGGGAGTATTCAAGGCCATTGAAGATTTACCTCTAGGACTCTAGGAAAGTCTGTTGGTAAAATGCAAAACCATTTCATTGGTATTTCTGCTGGCTTCTAACTTAGAAAACGATATTTCCTAAGATTTTTCAACAGTAAGAAAAGTTTTAGGCTTCATATATTGTTGTCACATTTCTCCTACACAAAGGCTCGACAAAATCAGTCATTTCACCGTCTTCCCATTTCATTTCTCTCCGTTCGATTGTTTTTACAACTCCAAGTTCATCATGGGTGTTATCACTTATGAAAGGGAGGTTAATACCACAATCCCTCCAGCCAAGATGTTCAAGGCCCTTGCCATTGATGGTAACGACATAGTTGCTAAGGTCTGCCCACAAGCTATTAAGAACATTGTCAATCTTGATTGAGATGGAGGGCCTGGAACCATCAAGCAGATTAACTTTGATGAGGGTCAGTGACAATAGCTCGAATCCTTCCAGAAACATTTCAAAATCTTGGCATACTTTCAACCAAATAAAGAAGGCATACCATTTAAATTTCTGATTGAATTGGTAAAGAGCGGACGATTATTCTGAAAAAATCTTAAGGTACTGGATACAGGAATAGAAGGTTGATGCGATAGACAAGGAGAATTTCACATATGCCTACAGCATGGTTGAAGGTGATGCATTGACAAACAAATTTCATATGAGGTTAAATTTAAGGCCTCCCCTGAAGGAGGATGGATCCATCTGCAGGAGCAGCACCAAGTACTACACGATTGAGGACAATGAGATAAATAAAGAAGAAATTAAATCTGACAAAGAAAGGTCCGTGGGAGTATTCAAGGCCACTGAAACCTACCTCTTGGCAAATCCAGATGCTTCAATCAGTCTGTTTAGTACTGTTTTCATGTTAAGCCAACTGTGATGTATGTCAGTTTCTTCACGTGAAACTCTAAAATTGACGATTAATTCTACTTCAGTTGTAATCAAGCCAAATTTTTTCAGGTCTTAAAACATGATTCTTATTCTAATTACTATTTATAATCCTACTTAAATCTGTACACATAGTACGCTACATGTTTGATAAGGTACATCCTGTATATAAATATATTGGATCACACTTAATATTTTTTTAAATATAAAAAAAATATTAAAATTATAAAGAATATTTTAAATGATTTAAGTCTAACGATAATGCAAGATCCAAGGATCTTGAAGAACCTTGAGTCTAGCGGCCATGTTTAATTAATTTTTTTAATAATTTTTTATAAAAACAATTTAAACTATTCTTAAAATATCCTAAACAAAAATTCTAATTAATATTTTTAATTTTATTTTATAAAACAAAAGATTTAAACCTCCCTTAAAGTATCCTAAATAGAAGTATTAATTAATTTTTTTATAAATATTTTTTATTTTTTTCTAAACAATATATTTAAATTATCCTTGAGGTATCTTAAACAGAAATCCTATTTTTTTTAAATTTGTTTTATTTTTTATAAAAAATATTTAAATTACCCTTAAAGTATCATAAACAGAAATACTAATTAATTTTTTTAATATTTTTTATTTTGTCTATTAAAAAATATTAAAACTATCCCTGAAGTATACTAAACAGAAATTCTAATTATTGTATTTAATATTTTATTAAAAAAATTTAAACTACCCTTGAAGTATCATAAACAAAAATGCTAAGTAATGATTTTTTTAGAATGTTTTCTATAAAAAACATTAAAAGTATCCTTGAAGTATCATAAATAATTTGTTTTATAAATGTTTTCTATTTTATATAAAAAATATATTTAAACTACCCTTAAAGTATTATAAACAGAAATGCTAATTATTATTTTATACTTTTTATAAAAAAACATTTAAATTATGCCTTCTGAAATAATATTTTTAATAAATATTTTCTATTTTTTATAATTTTATAAAAAAACATTTAAATTTCCCTTGAAGTATTCTAAACAAAATACTAATTATTTTGCTTTTTATGTTTTATATATTTTTTATAAAAAATATTTAAACTACCCTTAAAGTGTCTTAAATAATTTTTTTATAAATATTTTCTATTTTTTATAAAAATATTAAATCATCCTTGAAGTATCATAAACAAAAATTCTAATTAATTTTTTTATATATATTTTTATTTTTATAAAAAATATTTAAACTATTCTTAAATTATCTCAAACAAAAATTTTAATTATTTTTTTTTTATTTTTATATAGGTTTTTCGGTCTGGCGGTTAAGCCAGGCTCTTGGATCTGGCAATGATGCCAATAAATTCAATTGATCAATCCCGACTTTCTACTATATGCCTATTTATACATTAAACAAAACCTTAAACAGTTTTTTTTTAAATCACCTATAGCCTATATATAGTTCCTCTATTTTGACCGTTAAAACTCTAAAAATACTTAAAAATAAATCCAAAAAAGGCAATAATTAAATTTTGAATATATATCATTTATTATTATGTTTTACTTCTTTACATCAAAAAAAGATTCATAAATTTTGTTATATGTTTTGTAATCAATATTGTTGCTAAAAATTAAAAAATGCTTTAAATGAAACATTCATAAATTTTTTGTTCATGCCTATATTTTGAATTTATACACATATATACCACATATAACTAAAACCCAAAAATAATAAAATTACATCAAAATTAAAATTTTTTATTAAATTAGACTTTCGTTATTATTTTTTATAGGGGGTTTTGGTTATTTTCTTATTTTATGTCTTGACTCATTTAGAGGAAAGTATTTATACATTTTGACAAACTCTACTAATATATAAAAAGAACTTTTTAATTAAAAGATAAAATGAAATCTGGTGGCCAGGAATCACAATTCAGAAACAAAAAAAATAATTGGTGGCGTGATACTGAATTAATGAATCATCGTATGCAAATAAGATGTGATTTGTTACATGGAAAATTAAACAAGAAGGCTGGGTTCTCGTTTTGGTTCTAGATTTCAATGTTATAGATGCATGTGGCATCGTCTCTTTTGAGAGCCTTAAGCTGGAGAACACGTAATTAAAGTCTACAGACTAACTTTCATTGAAAATGCCGTTGCATTTTTATTTATTTTCATATTAATTGTGTTATTTTTAACAAGTCTATTTATTTCTTAATAATGGTATGCAATAAAAAAAACAAAATGAAAATCTGTGGATTCAAAGAGCCTTATGGCTTTGTAAATGTAGTATATATCGTTTTCTATTATTAAGAAGAATTCCATTAAATTTAATTGAGTACTGTTTGTTTGTAAAGTCCACTGTACGTATTTCATTAAATTGTGAAAGCTCTCATCCTTTACCCTATTGATTTAGGGAATGGCCGGCCGGGGAATTAAACTTATAAATGAAATTTCTGAGATATGATACAAGAAATGGAAGACCGTTTCAAAAATCCTAATGGTGTTTTGTAATTCAGATCCATATTTTTGTTCTTTGCTGTTTAATCTTTGCATTTGTATTATGAGATGTTTTAAGTTCCACAATCTCTTGTTGTTGGAGATATAAATTTGAAAATGACATATGCCTCATATTTGTAGCATGTAAATTGGACAAGAACCAAAATCTAGATTATAGGCGGCAAACAATTTATTAAAAAAAAAAAAATCCTTAATTCCTATCTATAAATACAAGCCTTCACCATCTCCACTTGTGTGCAAGTTCAAAATTAAAAAAACTCCCACCTAGCAACACACGACTCTCCCTTTCTCTTACTAGGCTATATATCATGGGTGTCTTTGCTTTCAGTGACGAGTTCACCTCCCCAGTCCCCCCTGCAAGATTATTCAAGGCTTTGATTCTTGACTCTGGAAACCTCCTCCCAAAACTCTTGCCACAGCTTATTAAGAGCGTTGAATTCACCCAAGGCAATGGAGAGGCTGGCAGCACCAGGCAGATCAGCTTTCAAGATGGTGAGTGTGAATTTTAGGTCAACCTAATACCTGCATATATAGAAGAAGAAAATCTTAAACGAGAAATTATAATTATAATTCATTACAGCATAATACTAATAGCCAGTAATAGTGTGTCTTGATGTGAATGTAAAAACTTTTTTACGCAAATATTATAACAAAGTGCACATGTGTCCATGGTATTATTGCAGGTATTGGTCTTAGGTCTGTTACGAACCGAGTTGAAGCTATTGACCCAGAAACTTTCTCTTACTCGTACAGTTTGATTGAAGGTGAAGGATTATTGGATAAGATGGAAACCGTTGTTTACGAGGTACAATTTGTGCCTGGTCCTGATGGTGGTAGCATAAATAAAATGAAAAGTACCTATCACACCAAGGGTGATATTGTGCTTACCGAAGAGGAGGTTAAGGAAGGCAAAGAGAAGGCACTGGGGATGTACAAAGCTGTGGAAGCTTACCTCCTTCAAAACCCTGAAGCCTATGCTTAAGTGCTTTTGCACTTTTATTATATATATCTCACTATATCCTTAATGATACCGTACGTGTTTAAGTTAGGCTATGGCTCTGGCTCGGCCTGGCTTGGCTATGGTGGCCATAATTTGGGTGGGCAGTGTTAAAAACATAAAATAAGGATTTGATGATCATCATTCACTTGTGATTTTGTTGTAATGTTCCTTCCGACAGAGTTCTCCTTCTGATCTGGTTTCTTTGTTGTAAATTGAGAACCATATGTTGAGATTGGAAAATAAAAATAAAATATATGACTGTTTGAATAAGTAGTTTGGCATGTGACTCTTTCTTATTTTTTGGATTATGGAATCGGCTGCTGGGTGTGTTTTTGATTCTGTGCTTTAAGGTCCGAATTAAACAATATTAAATATTTTGCTATACATATATATATTAGGATAATAGAAGCATAAACATTCTGTGGGTTTTGTTGTAGGATAAAAGAGGAATCAGATTAAAAGAAAGAAAAAAAAAAAAAAGATAGAAGAATTAAAGAAAACTCTCTAAAATCAGGTTTTAGGCGCTTAGCTTGCAATTCTATGTATCTCTTGTAGTAACTACGAGGAGCATGTTTTGACGAGAGAATGTCCAGCGATGACGTTCACTTTCGTCTCACCGCCCTCCATATCCTTATCAATCCCAAAGATATTTTTCCACCAAATAAACTGTCAAGAGAGCATAGAAAGAGCACCAAAATGAATAAATATAAAAGAAAACGAAAAGTTGCTACCGAACTGTAAAGAGAGTGGGTGACTTATTGGATTGTAGAGAGGTATGATTCTGGTAGACAAGCGAAATCAATTTAAGAGGTTTGATGAATTTATTATGCATGTCCAATGAAGATGCTAATTTGCAACCAATTTTTCTCCTTAATCATTTTAAGAAGTTAGCACACTCTTTCAGTAGATTAAGCACGATCGCCATCTCCATACAAAATCTCCCTACACACCACTAAGAAATTGGAAAAGGTCGATGGAATATTTCATTGGAGTTCAGGAAAAACTTACGTAGGCAACTATACTGATGGAAACATGTCATCGGCAATATGCTCATTGTGGATTTGTGTTTCATTGTAGATTTTTTTGCAAATTATTTTTTCAACCAAGTCATTGATGGAATATTCACGCTAAAAAAATTTCAGATTTTACCATCAATTCCATAAGAAATATTTCGTTGCCTATTCTGTCGAATTATGAGTGGCCATTTTCGACAGCATCGCCTATAGAATAATTTTACAAAATATGTCTTCAGTGTTTCCATTAGAAATTCCAAAACCTTCTATAACTTTTCAACAAAATAAGACCTAATATAACTAACAAAAATATTGATGAAATAGTCAATTCCATCAACGTTTCTATCATAATGTCATATTTATATTTTGTGTTGTTTGGTTTTTATAATCTCAAAATGCATTTGGGATTATAATCCTAGAAACTCCCAACAATAACAACAGAAAAAAGAAAAAAAATTGGGATTATATATACATATATATATATATATATAAACTCTACATGTGTTGAATGTAAAACATATAATCAAATTATTGAATAATATTTTTTTTTCTGCTATTCTAAATTTCTATAGTATCCATCCTTTCTTTTAAACTGATTTAATTTTGGATGGAAATGTTATTGCTCAAGAGACCAAACCATAATAGACACTCAATTATCTAAATTAAATTTATTGGGATGTTTGTATAAAAACCAATACTATATGGACCTCTATCGAACTTATGAATGCCTTATGTGTTTATAGCATACGTGTTTAATATTGTGATATTATGGTACGTGTATGGTGTTTTTCAAAAGTGTTTTTTGATTTAAAATACATTAACATAGTTTTTTTAGATTTTTTAATTTTGATATTAGTACATCAAAATCATTGTAAAATACTAAAAAAACATCAATTTAAAACTTTTATCAAGTCAACATATTTTTAAAACACATCCAGACACAGGTGGAAATTAACACAATATCAAACAAGCATATACCCATCTAACTGTAGGGAAGACTAGAAAATATATGGAAATGGTAGATTAGAAGTTTTGTTATTTCCTGACTAAATTAACAATAACAAAAAAAAAAATGATTACTAATGGAATTGTTTACAGTGAGCTATTAAATTTACTGTAAGTTGTAAGAAAAGTGACAAATTTGATGTAAACAAGGTTTTATTTTTTCCTTACTCGTTAAAAATAAATTTGACAGGATTTAAATTACAATATAAATTCAATGATGGATGGTTAATTATCCTTGAGAAATATTTATCTTTCTATTTTTTACATTCTTGCCAATTTTACTTTTAATTTCTAGAATTGATTTCTTTTATTTTATTAGTTTTCTAAGTTGTTTTTAGTTAGTTTAGATGATAAACAAAATCTCCCTTTTACTTATTGTTTAAAAAATATTTAGTGCATCTTTATTTGGGTTGCTTTAAAATTTAAACTTAAATAACTTGTTTTAATTAAGTAATTAAGCTCTAATACTCGTATTATTGTGGGACGATACCTTTACTTTTTTATATTACAAATAATTAATTTTAAGGATTCAAATTTACCCGATTTCTACACTCTAGACAACAAACTTCCTACCCCTCTCTCTTTAATTTTTCCTAGTTTATTTTGTTATAATGGATAACAACCACTTAATTATATCCCATACCTCCATAATCTAGAGAATTTAGAGAAGAAAGGAAAAGAAAAACAAAAATTCCCAAGTTTTTCCTTAAACAATGGCCAACAGGTTTTCAAAGAAGAAGAAAGGGATTTTTCTTCAAAATTGCAGCAGTGACACTCATTTAAATGCCTACATGTTTTTTTAAGTTGAATCTCTAATTATCAATATTTTTCATGTATAGGCTTAATACTTTATTTCATCCAATATTAAAGTTAATTTATCGGGGATTTTCACCTCTTATTATAAAAAATTTCCTCTTAAATTATTATTTTAATGTTGAAGATTACCCTATTTAACATTGGTTTACAATTTTGAGTTGGAGGTTTACATTCCTATCAACCCATGCCTCAACGTACCGGGACCAACCAACCCAAGCCTTAATAGGTTGGGATTTACCGACCCAAGAAATCCAAGGCAAATACTCACTAACCTGAACACCGATAGTTTGGGACCTACCGACCCAAGAAAACCAAACCAAATACCTACTGACTCGAGCCCTAATGGGTTGGGATCTATCGACCTAAGAAATCCAAGGCAAATAATTATCAACCTTTACATCGACAAGCCATGACCTATTAACTTAAGAAACCTAAGGTAAATACCTATCGACCTAAGCCCTGACGAGCCAGGACCTATGAACCCAAGAAACCCAAGGCAAATACCTACCTACCTACCTACCCAAGCCCTAACGAGTCAAGACCTATTAACTCGAGAAATACAAGGCAAACACCAATTGTCTTGAGAAATCCAAGGCAAATTCATATCGACCTAAGCTTCGGCAGGCTAGGACCTACCAACATGACGAGTCTAATGGAAATACCTACTAACTCGAGCATTGATGGGTTGGGACCTACCGACCAGAAAAATATAAGGAAAAGACCTACTGACCCAATAACAATTCGACCAAGACTTTTTGACTCGAGAACTACCTAGGTAAGACTTGTCGACTTGATAAATCCAAGTCAAATACTAACTGACCTAAGCACCAAGGTGCCAAGACCTGCCGATCCAAAAATTCTAAGGTAAATACTCAAGCTCAGACATGCTAAGATGTGTTGACTTGAGAAATCCAATACAAATATCCATCGACCTGATAAATCCAAGGCAAAACACACACATACATATATATAAAAAAGAGAAAATCTAGTTTTACAAATGCAGATAACATTAACAAGAAGTAAATAAAATAAAAATACATAGGTTAGTAGTAACCTATTTCCAAAAATTAAATTTTATATGCATGCATATGTAAAAAAGAAAAAGAAAATGCTGTTTTACAAAATAAAGTTAACATTGTTGCAAAGTAAAAATAAAATAAAATAAAAATGCATGGATGAATAGTAACCATGCATGAATAGTGTAATATGCCTAGTAAGCACTCGTTGTTGAAGATTTAATTATTTTTTTATTTTTAATTTAGTCTTCATTTATGAGACTTTTTGACATACTATTTATTTTATAAGAAAAACAGCTTAAGCGCAAACCAACTCCAATATAATTTATATGAAGAAACTTATATAAGGAAGGCAAATAGGGGGTAAGTAGTGAAAAGGTTTATTGATAATATAGGAGAAGCGTTTTGTAAGTTTTTTTTCGTA
Source organism: Populus deltoides (assembly GCA_015852605.2). Lineage (NCBI taxonomy): Eukaryota > Viridiplantae > Streptophyta > Magnoliopsida > Malpighiales > Salicaceae > Populus > Populus deltoides. The sequence continues at coordinate 1,655,175 of CM027579.2, forward strand.
ATTATTTTAATTAAAATTCATATTCATTTGCAACATTCATATGAATTTTGAATTTTGACCTTTTGTTTTGTTTTGTATGAGACCTATAACTCTAGCATGGTTGTCGAACATGGAGAAGTCGCTTTCACTCATTCACTTCATGATCCTCAATTATAGTTGGAGACTAGAGTAACTGATGGACTCGATAAGAATCGAGTTTATGGTAAGCCTATGACATCAATTTGATATATAAGATCGAGTCATATTATTTCAATAATAGGCACACAATATTCCAGCCCAAGTTACACATCATTGGTTGTTGATGAGATGATCTAAGATAGGGCTCGAGAACAATTGACTGAAATAAAGGCACAACTAAAAGAAGAAATGAGAGTAGAAATCGAACAAGAAAATAATAAAAAATGGGAGGAAATACATGCATATTTAGCTTTAGATTTTTGTCCACCTCCTGAAACTTTCAATTCAGGATCTTTTTCTCCCCTCTATCTTTTCAGGAATTTTAATCTCTTTGAAAAAAAATTATATGGAATTCATTTTGATATAGTTTTTGTTTATGGAATTCATTTTAATATATTTATTGTCTAAAAAGATTTTTTTTTGCTGTTGTTATTGTTATGAGTTTCTAGGATTATAATCCTAAATGCATTTTGAAATTATAACAACCAAACAACTCAAAAAAGAAATATGACATTGTGATAGAAACACTAACGGAATTGACCATTTCATCGATGTTTTTGTCATTAATGTTAGATCATATTTGGTGAAAAGTTATAGAAGGTTTTGGAATTTCTAATGGAAATGCTAACGACTTATTTTGTTAGAATATTCCATCAATGATGCTATTGAAAATGGCTGCTTATAATTCAACAAAATATTTTTGATGGAATATTTCATCAGTAATTAAGGTGAATTTCTTATGGAACATATGATGAGATGTTTTATCGGTAACACTACCAGAAAATCAATGAATTCAAACAAAAACACCGATAGATTTTTTCCGTCAGTATTTTGCGGTGATTTTTACTAACCGAATTTTTTCATCGCTAACTCCATCGGTAAACACCGATGAAAATATGTCATTGGTATATACTGAGAGAATGCTAATCAAAATAAAAGGATTAAAAAACTAAACAGTTTGATGACATGCAAGTTTTTACAAACGCCGTTACTATGGAATTACAGTGAAATTCAAATAGGTAAATCGTACAGTGACGTGTCAATTATACCGACATAATTGCTGATGGATTTATTGTCACGATAATTCCATCGATAAATCCATTGATAATATTTAATATATAACCTGACACTCGACCTTCCTTTCCCCCTCACCTATTTTTACTTCTTGTTTAAAAAACCTTTACACAAAACAACCTCCCTCCCCCCACATTCCCCCCCTCATCTCAACACAATTCATCCTTCCACAACTTTTTTAGTCACAACAACACTCTGTTTGACAACATCCGTGTTCTGATTGAAATTTTATTGCGGATTTTCCATCTTAAGTAAGCAAATCTATTTTTTTTTAATTTGAACATAATTTTAAAATGTTAATTTTTTTTATTGTATATTTTTGTAGTATATGTATTTTGTTCGGGTGTTTACTTGTTTTATTGTTTTTTCTCAAACAAACTTGTTGTATGGATTTGTGATTTTGTACATGTTATGGTTTGTTTTAGATTTTGTAAAATTGTATGTGTTTGTAAATTATTGAAACTTAAATTACCAACTTAGGTGTGTTGTGATGAAATAAATAATAGCTTATTTAACGAGTCCATTTTATATTTTGTCAATTTTATTACCGAGTTGTAATTTCTGTAAATGTGTACAAATTTGTATGTACGTAGACAATTGATAATGAATTAAGAGAAAATTTAAAATAGATTGAATAATCTTGAGCTAAACCAATATTTTTGCAAATTTATTTAGTTAACATAATTAATTAATACACATTGTCATCATTATTTGATATAGGTTCGATAGAAATGATGGATCTTCATTCATGGATGTATCAAGATTCATCTTATGGATGATTGGGTTAACTTCTAGTGCTAGCAATGTGCATAAAGTTGTAGATGACAACAATAATCCTTATAGGACTATGATTATGGATGCGATGAGAATGAATTAGGGTCATGGTAGTCAATGTCTAATCATATATAAAAAAACCTAATGTAGACGTGTCCAGGTTTTTGATCTTTTAAAAGATTCTAATGAATTATTATCAATTGTTGCACAAGTGTTTACCATCAAGTCAGATTATGGGTTGAGTGAGGCTAGTTATGACAGAATTGTCGAATAAGCGAGAAGCATTTTACCTGAAGGGAACAAACTGAAAGATAACTTCTATGCTGCTAAGTCCATGATGAAACCCTTCAGTCTAGGATACTAGAAAATTGACATGTGTCCAAACTTCTGCATGTTGTACTACCTAGAAAATGTTGAGCTGACCGAGTGTAGAATATAAGGGCATTCCCTTTATAAACTCAGAACTGGTAGGGAAAGGACTCTAGTCGCATATAAAAAAATGTAAATACTTCTCAATCACACCTAGACTACAAAGGTTATTTATGTCATCAAAGACTGCTGAACACATAACATAACACTAATCACATGATATGGTGGATGGAGTGATGGTGCACTCTTCTAACGGTAAAGTATGGAAATACTTTAACAGTGTGCATCCCCACTTTTCAGCTAAATCAAGAAACATGCGTCTTGGGTTATGTACAAACAGATTCAATCCATTAAGGTCATTTGCCGCTACTTATTCTTGTTGGTCGGTTATACTCACGGTTTACAACTTGCCACTAGGGTTGTGTATAAGGTTGGAGTTCATATTTTTATCTATGGTTATACCCGATCCTAATAATCTAGGGAAAAATATAGATGTTTGTTTTCGATCATTGATTGATGAGTTGATGCAGTTGTGGCCCTTCGGGCTTTGACTTATGATGTATCGATGAAATAAAATTTTTTTATGAAGACAGCTTTAATATGGACTATCAATGATTTTCCAGGTTATGAAATGGTTTCTAGATAGAGCACGCATGGAAAACTAACATGTACATACTAATAAACGGTTGTAAAATGTCTTTTTTTAAATTGCCACCAGTGTTTCTTACCAACAAATCACAGATACAAAAGGAACAAAAAAACTTTTTTATTGGCAAAGTTGAAAAGGATGTTGCACCCTCGCATCTTTTGGGTGAAGAATTATATGACATAGTGTTAGAGTATAGTGATATTGTGTTTGGTTTCCAATCTAGTGAGTAGAAGTTTTCAAATTTTGGTTTGACCTATAATTGGGTAAAGCGAAATATTTTCTAAGAGCTTTCTTATAGGAAGACCAATCTCCTTTATCATAACCTTGATGTCAAGCACATAGAAAAGAACGTGTTTGAGAATATTTTCAACACGGTCATAGACGTGAAGGGGAAGATAAAGGATAATATCAAGGTTAAAATGGATATAACGTTGTTTTGTCATCATAAAAATATGGAGTTGGTTTATATTGGGTTACTGGTTACAAAGCCTAAAGCAAGATTTGCCTTAGACAAGAATGCATAACAACTAGTCTACCAATGACTTATGAGTCTGCGTTTTCCTGATGAACATGCCTCAAACATATCAAGGTCAGTTAATTTAGAGGATTGCAGATTATATAGAATGAAAAGGCATGACTACCACGTGTTTATGCAAACACTTATTCCATTAGTTTATTGGGATTTATTACTAAATGGGATATGGGATGCATTCAAGAGATCAATTATTTCTTTAGAGATATATGCTCCAACAAGTTGCAAACACAACATCTTGAGAGGCTTGAAATGAATATTGTTCAGACAATATGCAAACTTGAGATGATATTCTCTCCATTGTTTTTTGACTCGATGGAACATTTGTTCATACATTTATCATATGAGGCAAAAGTTGGAGGCCCAGTCCAATATAGATGGATGTATCTAGTCAAGAGGTTAGAGATTACACGTGCAATGTAATTAAAAAAGTATTTTCATTTTTTTTGTTAATTGAAAACATTCGTTTAATTCCATGCAGGTACTTGTTCAACCTTAAAAAATAGTTAAAAACAAGGCGCATGTTAAGGCTTTGATATGTAAGGCTTATATTGTTGAAGATATCTCAATATTTATCTCATACTATTTCGAGTCTCAATTGAGAATAAGAATCAATCACATTCCAAGGCATGATGATGGTGGTGAAGTGCCTTCGAGTGGGAACTTGTCAATATTATCCAATTTTAGACGACCCACACCAAAAAATATTGTTAAAGGGAGATATTTTTCTGAAATAAAATTAAGATAAGCAAATAATTATGTGCAATTTAACTGTGATGAACTAAGACTTTTTTATTTAGTAAGTATTCTACTTAAATTTTGTTATTAATGGACTATTTATCTCTTGTAATATCGCTAACTCATACATTGTTGAATGCCTCATAGGCAACATCGTTATAATGGACTATTTATTCTACTTAAAAACTTACAACTAACTGAATACCAAATATTTCAATTACAAGATGAACAATTTACCACGTGGTTCAGAACACATGTAAGTACTATTTAATTATCATTATTTATTAGGATACTTAATTTCGTTTCATATTTCTCCTTCACTGTTTATTGTTGTACTTTATGTACCAGGTTTATAAATTGGAAGAGAATGCTAGTGGTACATTGTCTTTATTAAGTTTGGGTTTTGAAAGAAAGGTGAAGTGTTACAACATGTATTTTATCAATAGATACATGTTTCATACTGAAGAATATGAGCAAGGTAGAAAGACATATAACAATGATGTTTATGTTAAGAGATCAATTTCTAATGATTTTAAAGTTGACTATTATGGGAAATTACAAAAGGTAATTGAATTGTAATATCATATCGAACATAATAGAATATTTTATTCAAATGCTATTGGTATAACACCACTGACAGAGGAATCAAAGTAGATCCCCATCATGGTTTAGTCAAAATTAATTTAAAAGTTAGACTTTGCAATGTCAACGATGTCTTTGTTTTTACCAAGCAATGCCAGCAAGTTTATTACATATACACCCCTTCATTTAGAAAGGATCATTTAAGAGTTGATTGATTATCCGTATTGAAAACTAAACCCAGGGGTTGTGTCGAGGTTGTTCAGGATGAGAATGATGAACCAAATATGAGAGATGATGTCTTTCAAGTTAGTAATTTGGTTGATCCATATCGAGTTGCTACATTGATTGGCTTAGAAGAAAATTCAAATTTTCATGTCTTTAATAATATTTTTGTTAATGTTGACTCTGATGAGTTGAATGTTATTCTGAGCTCCAATGAACAAGCACAAGTTGATGAAGATGATAATAGCAATGAAATCAACATTTAAGATTATGATGGAGTTGACGACAAGTCAATTGAAGAAGAAGACAATTCTGACTAACTATCAAAACACGAAAGTGTAATGCCATATAAATTATAATGTAATATTTATTGATGAAATTCGATACAAAGAATAATTTATTTTATTATTATTATGTGAACTTGCATTATTGTGTTGTGCGTGCAACTTTCAATTTAAGTATTTACAGGATGGATAGATATCGAATACAGATACAATCTAGCGTCAGACACTATTTCATGTTGATGGAAATACTGACAGTTCGTGATGCGATCCAACCATCAAAGGATCCATTAGAGGTTCCAGTTGGTCCAGTTACTAGGCTTAGGGCTAAGAAGTTCAAAGAAGCTTTCAATGGACTTCTTCAAGATACATGGGCTAAGGTGGACTTCAAGAGGATTTGTAATAATAAAGAGCAAGCCTTGATTAATCTGATTCATGTTCAAGAGGGGCTTATTGGTGGAACCAAAACCTTTACACAAGGATTGGGAGAAGAAGACTATATTCGGACAGTTTGACCTTTCGTTACTCTTTTAGTCATAACTGGAGCTACAAATCGCATTTTGATGCGATTCTAGTTGTTCTGGAAACTAAACTTCCATACCTTTCCAACGGTATATGGCACGCCTTCTAATTCATTAAGACGAGATAGAACAATCCGTTTTAAGTTGGGCCTTGCTGCTGCCAGACAGAATGCAGAAACAATGAACTTGTCTTATTTAATTAGTTGGGCTATCAAACTTTAATTATTTTGAGAGGAGACAATTTGTTTGGGTTTTAGACTTGTTTATTTTGTTTATTTTAATTAGTTTGGGCTAGTTTTAGCTTGGGTTGATTATTATTTAAATTGGGTTTATGTGAGACCCATTAGGGAAACTATGGTTTTGGCTTGGAGTATAAATACTCTTTAGGAATAATTTTAGGGTAGACTTGTGATAATATTTTCAGCATTGTAGCCGACTTTTGGTTGCTCAATCTTGGTTCTTGATTGAACTTTCAACTCTTTAAAGAATTGACCATTCTTTGTTGTGAATTTATACTTCTTTTCCTCGTCTCCAGGTGTAGGCGTTGTGATCCAGTTGGTTTATAGTCTTGTTGCCTTGGAGCAAGTCTTCCATTGTGATAAGCTCATTCAAATCTCAACAAACTTGGGTTAGATTGATTTTGAGATCACGAATACCATTAAATTCCGCTAGGGTTCGCATTAGTTGGTATCAGGGCATGATCTAATCATAGGTTATATCCTTCAATTTGAGTCTTTATTTTTCTTGTTTGATTCTTGATAAATTTGGCCACCTATATATAAAAAAAAATAAAAAAAATAAGGATCTTACTTTTTAATGCTTTGTTGAACATTTAATCATAAGTTAGTGTTCTTTTTTTTTTATGCTTCCTTAATCAAAATCGGCATACACACCTAAGTTCTTGATTTTGTTTTGTTCTTGCTGATATATATATATATATATATATATATATATATATATATATATATATATATATATATATAAAAGGAGGCTTGACCTTGAAATCTTGATTGTTGCCGAAAAAAAAAAAAAGAAAAATTACTTTTTTTTTGTTTTGGCCGAATCTTTTAGTAGTCTTGTTTGTGTTTCTTGAAAATTTGGGTAGTTTAGTTGATTTTCTTGAGTTTCTGGAATTTTTTTGAATTAAATCCTTAGTTCTTGATAATTCGTAATTGTTTAGCTCTTTTCTGATTTTTTTTGTGTCTCCAAATTGTCATATTATTCGTACGAATTTGCATTGCTATTCGTCAATTTGTCATCGAGTTTCATTTTGTAGTTTTGTAATTTCTTGCTTCTAGAGTCTATATCAAATTTATAAATTCACTGCATAGTGGGTTGTTTTTTTTTTCCTGAATTGTTGCTAAGTGATTTCAAGAACTAAAGAAAGACAATTTGAGTGGAAAAAGGCATAGGGAGCATATTCGAGTGAAAAGCCTATAAATTTATGTTAAACACGAGTGTGTGAGGTGTTATTTTTATTGCTAACGATTTTCATGCAGGTTTTAAAAAAAATAATGTCTTCTAATAGTGTGCCACAGAAGAACGGTGAAATCTAAGAAGATGAGCTTTCGAGAATACATCAACAGATGAAATTTATGTTTGGTGAGCTGATGACTAGGATTGAAAAATTAGAGACTAGGTCTGATGGAGGGCGTAGTAAAAGGGGTAGAGAAGCTAGGAAGGAGGAGAGTGTTGCTAGAAACTCTGCAGATGAAGTCGAGGATGATCTTAATCGTGGTGGTGGGTTCCGTACATATAGAGGAGAGAGGTATGAGAATCGGTCAAGGAGGGGACATATTCGACCATATAGGGATTTTAAGCATAGAGGGGATTTTGATAATTTGGGAGATATAGATCGAAATTTGGTTGGTATTAAGTTAAAAATCATAGCCTTTAAGGGAAAAACTAATTCTAAAGCTTATTTAGATTGGGAAAAAAAAGGTGGAGATGATTTTTGACATCCATAGGTACTCTGAAGAAAAGAAGTTTAAGTTAGCTATAGTGGAGCTTACTGACTATGCCATGGTTTGGTGGGAGAGATTGGTGGTAGAAAGAAGAAGGAATAGAGAAAGACCAGTCAGCACATGGGAGGAGTTGAAGACAATAATGAAGAAGAGGTATGTTCCTAAACATTGTTATTGGGAGTTATTTAATAGTTTACAAATGATTATACAGGGTAATAAGAGTGTGGAGGAGTATCAGAAAGAATTAGATGTGGCTATGATTAGAGCTAATGTTAATGAAGATGAGGAAGTTATGATGTCTAGGTTTTTGAATGGCTTGAATAGAGATATAGCTAATGTTGTGGAGTTACAATCATATGTTGATTTGGAGGAGTTAGTACACTTAGCCATTAAGGTTGAAGGACAGTTGAAAAGGAAGGGTAATACACGATCTAGAGCTTATACGGGGTCTTCTTCAGGTTGGAAGATGAATTATAGGAGAGAGGGTAGTGCGTCATCGAAGCCTTTGGTGACTTCTAAAGTTGCCGAACCTAACTCCATGAAGAAGCAGGTTTCGACCAATGATCAAAAACTTAAGAGAGAAGTTCAACCGAAGCGTAATCATGATATAAAGTGTTTCAAGTGTTAAGGATTGAGACATTATGCATCAGAATGTGCAAATTGTTGAGTTACAATTCTAAAGGATGATGGAGAGATTGTGTCCACTAGTGAGGAGTCTGATTGTGATGACATGCCCCCACTTGAGGATGCTAGTGATTTAGAGTATGCTGTTTGTGATAAAGTTTTGGTGATCAGAAGGTCACTTAGTGTTCAGACTAAGGAGGATGATATGGAGCAACAAAGGGAGAACATCTTCCATACTAGATGCCTAATCAACGATAAGGTATGTAATATGATCATTGATAGTGGTAGTTGTACTAATGTTGCTAGTGTTACTTTGGTTAGAAAGTTGGGATTGAATATCATAAAGCATGAGAGGCCTTATCAACTTCAATGATTGAATGAATGTGGTGTTGTTAGGGTTAATAGACAGGTGATGATTTTTTTTCAGTAGGAAAATATAAGAATGAAGTGTTATGTGATGTTGTGCCTATGCATGCTACTCATTTGTTACTAGCGAGGCCTTGGCAATTTGATAGAAAAGCCAAGCACGACGAGTTTAAGAACAGGTATTCATTACAAAAGGATAAAAGGATTTATACACTTGCCCTACTCTTACCAAAGCAAGTGTATAAAGATCAAATTCAATTGAAGAAGGGTTATGAGGAAGAGCAACACGTTTCGGCCAAAGTTGAGGAACAAAAAGATTTGGCTAAAATGGAAAAACAAGCTGAACAACATGGTGAGGATGTGAGGAAGAGAGAAAAGAAAGTGAGCCATGAGTTGAAAATAAAAGGGAACAAAGTTTCAGCCCTTAGGACATTAGGGGAGGGTCATGGCCAAAAACAAAAAGATGAAAAGAAGGCAGAGAGTGGAGAGAAAATGAGTGGAGAGAATAAAGAAAAGGTAAGAAAAGAAGAGTGTGTAGAAAAAGTGGGGAAACACCTTAATTTTTTTTTGCAAAATCTAATGATCTTAAACATGCCTATCTTCTTGACTTGCCTATGATTTTACTTGTGTATAAGGAGACATTCTTTAACTCAGATGATTTAGATTCTTGTGTTCCTAGTGTTGTTAAAGTTCTTTTACAGGAATTTGAGGATGTCTTTCCGGATGACATTCGTAGTGGTTTGCCGCCAATTAGAGGTATTGAGCATCAAATTGACTTTGTTCTAGGAGCATCTATACCAAATAGGTCGGCTTATAGGAGCAATCCTGAAGAGACTAAGGAGCTTCAAAGGCAAGTGGGGGAGTTGATGTCGAAAGGATACATTCGAGAGAGCATGAGTCCTTGTACAGTTCCCGTGCTTCTTGTTCCAAAAAAGGACAAAACTTGGCTAATATATGTGGATTGTCGAGCTATTAATAACATCACTGTAAAGTATCGACATCCCATTCCTAGATTAGATGATATGTTGTGTTGCTACCCAATTTTTGACCTATATTTTGATAAATTTTTTTAAAAAACCAAAAATAGCAAAAAAAAAAAATGAAAACCCCAAAAAATGCATTTTTGATATATTTGCATCGTTTTTAGCATTCTTAACGTCATCTCAAAAGAATTTAAATTTTTTAAGGTATTCGGAAATCGTTCAACTTTTAACGTGTAAATTTTATGATCACTGATTTTCCTTATTGAGTTGACGTTGATATTGCTCGCTTTCAAAAATACAAAAAAATAAGAAAAATCAAAATTTACAAAAAAAAAGAGGAAAAGAAAAGGAAAGGAAAAGTTGAGGGACTAGTTTGAAAACCTAGCAAAACTTTTCCTATAAATACCATGCTACAGTAAAAAGAAAAGGGGGAGAAAATTGATTGACGAGAGGAAAATGTTTGGGGGGGGGGGGGGGGCGCGGAGAAAATGTGGGGGAAGACAAAAGAAAAAACCTAAACCTTCTCACACACCGCCGCCCCCCCTTTCCTAAAAAAAATCCAAAGACAAGCCGCCGGACACAAGGAGCCATGACCCTTCTCCCCTGCGGCCGCCCCCTTTTTTTGAGAAACCAAAACCCCTCTCTGCTATGGTAGTCGGCTCCCTATTTCCCTATAGAGAAGCTCTCTTTCCCTGTTGAGTCGACACTCTCCCTCTCTAAGCAGGCGACCACCACCTCCCCAGCTTTTGGATTTCGGTCTCCAACCCTCACGAGAGCCACCCTCTGTGGTTTCCCTCCATCTCCTTTCATCAACAACACAAAGACTCTCCCTCTCTTTACCTGTTGAAGCCGCGCCTCTTTTTGGCAAAGAAGAGAACCGGAGAGCCAAGGGGCATCGCTACAACCTCTCACTCTCACAACTGCCATCCTTCCAGCTGCACCACAACTCAGCCTCCCTACTCACCGTCTTCCACAAAATCCACCTGTAAGACAGCCAAGAAAGGGCAAAGGAGCAGAAAACCGAGACTTCAAGGGCGCCGATCTCCCAGCCATGGTAGTGGGGGGCGACGCCGCCGGTGTAGAAAGGAAGGAGGAGAGGAGAAGTTGCCGATCCGGCCATCCACATGCCTAGTTTGTTGGCGGCGCGTGCAACACCCAGCTCCAGATTTGGCAGATCTGAAGGAAGAGGGAGAGAAGCATAGCTGAAAGGGGAAAGAAGAGAAGCCGATTTGAAAACAAAGAAAGAAAATTAAAACGGACTACTTTGTTGCGTTTTTTGTTGTTCTTGCAGGTCATCGCCGGCGAGGAAAGGAAGAGGAGAAGAAGCTAAGCAATATCCACATGTTCGCAGTTTCTGCTTGCGGCGGCTCGTGGATCCACGTGCTGCCAGTGGCGGTGGCAAGTGGAGGAGACACGCCGCCACTATTCACAGCCACAGAAGATGCCCATAATTCTCTAGCACTATTCCTGAAGTTTTTTTTTATAATTTCCAGATGATGTGTATATTTAGATATTGTTTTGTTTTGGTTTATTTGAATTTTGTTTTTGTTATGTTGTAGACATGTAAAAGATGGTGGATGAGAAAATTATAATAAAAAGAGATGGGTGTGTGTGTTTGTATTTTTATTTATGTTATTGAATTACAAAAATCAAAAAGACAAAGAATTAAATGTTTAATTTGAATACGGTTAAATATCTTATGGATAAATAAAATCATGTTGTATTTTCCATGAAAATGTAAGAATATGTTTCTACATACATTCTGGGATTTAATAATTGATTTATTAAAGCCTTAGAATTTAACTAATATTTTAAATTTTCAAATCACATCAAACCACAAAGCAGCTTACCGTAGGTAAGGTGTGCTAGGGGTGCTAATACCTTTCCTAGCCATAACTAGTCCCTTACCCTTGAATTTTTGATAAAAACCAGCAAATCCGGGTTTCCTAGTAACCCTTAATGAAATACTAGGCGGCGACTCTCAAGACCCTAAATCAAGCAAAGTAATGAAAAATCACCGAATCGCCGCGCGGGGGACGTGCTTCATGTTGGATGAATTACATGGTTCTAAATTGTTTTCAAAAATTGATTTGAAAAGTGGTTATCATCAAATTAGGATGAAAGAAGGGGATGGATGGAAAACTGCTTTTAAAACTAAATATGGTTTGTATGAGTGGTTGGTTATGCCTTTTGGATTTACTAATGCACCTAGTACTTTTATGAGATTGATGAATCATGTGTTGCGTGCTTTTATTGGTAAGTTTGTAGTTGTTTACTTTGATGATATCTTGATTTATAGTAAGGAGATTGATGAGCATATAAGTCATTTGAGACAAGTTCTTGATGTGCTTAGAAAATAGTCCTTATATGCTAATTTGAAAAAGTGTGACTTTTGCATGGATATGATTATTTTTCTTGGATATATGGTTAGTGCAAAAGGTATAGAAATGGATGAGGCTAAGGTTAAGGCTATTCAAGAATGGCCTACACTAAAATCCATAACAGATGTTAGGAGTTTTCATGGTTTGGCTAGTTTTTATAGGAGATTTGTTAAAGACTTTAGTACGATAGCCTCTCCATTGACTAAAATTGTTAAGAAAGTCGTGAGTTTCAAGTGGGGAGAAGAACAAGAAAATGCTTTTAGCTTGTTAAAATCAAAGTTGATTTCGACACCTTTACTATCTTTACCTGATTTTAATAAAGTTTTTGAGATTGAATGTGATGCTTCAAAAATAGGTATTGGAGCCATTTTAATGCAAGAAAAATAGCCCATTGCTTATTTTAGTGAGAAACTCAATGATGCAACTCTTAACTATCTCACTTATGATAGTTAAGAGTTGTATGCAGTCGTGCGAGCTTTGGAGACTTAGCAACATTATCTATGGCCCGAGAATTTGTAATACATACTGATCACCTATCGTTGAAACATTTGAAGGGTCAAGGTAAGTTCAGTAGGAGACATGCTAAGTGGGTTGAATTTATTGAAACTTTTCCATATGTGATTAAATACAAGCAAGGTCAGGAAAATATGGTCGTCGATGCCTTGTCGCGAAGGTATGTTCTTCTTAATACTCTTAATACTAAATTGCTAGGATTTGAGTATATTAAGGAATTGTATCTTGATGATCATGATTTCGGTGCTATATATGACACATGCAAGGTTTTGGCCATGGATAAATATTTTAGGCATGATGGATTTTTGTTTAAGGAAAATAAGTTATGTGTGCCTAATTGTTCTTTACGTGAATTACTTGTGAGGAAAGCACATGAGGGAGGTTTAATGGGGCATTTTGGAATTACTAAAACTTTGGAGGTTCTGCATGAGCACTTTTATTGGCCTAAATGAAAAGAGAAGTGCAAAGAATGTGTGATAGGTGCATAACATGTAGACAAGCTAAGTCTAGGGTAATGCATCATGGACTATACACACCTTTGCCTGTTCTTAAGGAACCTTGGGTTGATATTTCTATGGATTTCATTTTGGGTCTACCTAGGTTTAGGAAAGGGAGAGATTTTATATTTGTTGTTGTGGATAGATTTTCTAAGATGACACATTTCATTACTTGCTATAAAACTGATGATGCAATAAATATAGCTGACCTATTCTTTAGAGAGGTCATTCGGCTACATGGTCTTCCTAGGAGCATTGTATCCGATCGAGACGTTAAGTTTTTGAGTTACTTTTGGAAGGTTTTGTGGGTTAAGTTAGGAACTAAAATTTTATATTCTACTACTTGTCATCCACAGACAGATAGTCAAATTGAAGTTGTTAACCGGACTTTGATTCAATTGTTAAGGGCTATCATTCAAAAGAATCTTAAAAATTGGAAAGATTGTTTGCCATTCATTGAATTTGCATATAATCATAGTGCGCATTCTACTACTGATTATTCTCTATTTGAGATTGTTTATGGTTTTAACCCTTTGACACCATTAGATTTGATTCCTTTGCCTGTTGATGAAAGGGTTAGTCTTGATGGTAATAAAAAAACACAGGTGGTGAAAGATCTCTGTGCAAAAATTTGGCAACAAATAGAAAAGAAGAATGAACAATATGCAAACAAAGCCAATAGGGGACGAAAATTAGTGAGATTTGAACCAGGTGATTCGATTTGGGTGGATATGAAGAAGAAAAGGTTTCCTGAACAAAGAAGATCAAAATTGATGCCTCGAGGAGATGGTCCTTATCAGATCATAGAAAGGATTAATGATAATGCCTACAAAGCAGATCTACCATGTGAGTATGGTGTTAGTGCTACATTCAATGTTTCTGATCTTTCTTTGTTTGATGTAGGTGATGATTCAATATCGAATCCTTTTGAGGAGCGAGGGGATGATGCGATCCAACCATTAAATGATTCATTGGAGGTTCCAGTTGGTCCAGTTACTAGGCTTAGGGTTAAGAAGTTCAAAGAAGCTTTCAATGGACTTTTTCAAGATACATGGGATAAGGTGGACTTCAAGAGGATTTATAATAATAAATAACAAGCCTTGATTAATCTGATTCATGTTCAAGAGTTGGTGGAACCAAGACTATTACACAAGGATTGGGAGAAGAAGACTATATTCGGACAGTTTGGCCTTTCATTACTCTTTTAGTCATAACTGGAGCTACAGATCAAAATTTGATGCGATTCTAGTTGTTCTGGAAACTAGACTTCTATACCTTTCCAACGGTATATGACACACCTTCTAATTCATTAAGACGAGATAGAACAATCCGTTTTAAGTTGGGCCTTGCTGTTGCTAGACAGAATGCAGAAACAATGAACTTGTCTTATTTAATTAGTTGGGCTATCAAATTTTAATTATTTTGAGTAGACTTTCATTTTCTTCAGTTGGCTTTAAAACATTGCTCTTCTCTCTTATTCCCTTATTCTATCTGTTTGTTCTTTAATTTTGTCTTTCAAATATTAAGGCTCCAAATTAAGCTTCATTTCTCTCAATAAAATCAACAAGCATTTGTGCTGAATGTTTTGATGTATTTTCTTCTTATTTTTCTTCTGTTTATTAACAATGTATTTTTATTTTTTTATTTTTTGTATAACACATAGTTCAACTCCGAAATTAAGCACACCATTAAGGTAAGAAATTTTAATTCCTAAGGCCTATATTTGTTTTTGTACTATTTTTTCTTTTTTTTTCTATGTTTTTGTCTATATTGCAATAATGTTTTATTGTTTTGTTAAATTTTAATTGTTATTGTCAAATTTGTTGTTCAATGTGAATTGAATATATAGGATTAAATTTAATTACAAAAAATTCTTGTTAATTTAGGATTAAAAATATTATCACGTAGAAAATGAGACGAAATTGAATTATTTAAAATTGTTAGTAGAAATAATACAAAATCAATTGGTTTGTGGCATATATGTTGTCTATTTGCAGGATTGAAATTTTTTGGTAGTTTCTGGTATAGAGGAGGTGTTGTCGATTTTTTTAATTAAAAAAACTCAAAATTGTTTATCCAAATATTCATCAAATTTGTGTAGATGTATAGGGAAAATCAATGGCATGTTGTGAGCATATGATCGTAGCTAGTTTTTCTAGCAGCGATAATAACAATAACGTGTCATTAGGTGTCGATCAATAAGAGGCACCTAAAGCACATGCGTCGACTCACGATGCTGCCTTTTCAAGTGCGGTTCCATAAAGTAGAGGCGGTGTCCCTTCACAGTGGGATCCATTCACCTACAAGTATGAAGCACATTGGAAGGATAACCTTTCAATGTAAGTTTGTTTTGCTTTAAGTTGGTTTATTTTTAACAATTTATATAAAAAAATAATATTTCATTAAATTTATCAATTTTCAAGTTCATACATAAACATTGAGGCTGCCCAAATAATAACATCGACATTTAAATCATTGATGGAAATTTCATTGTTTCAATTAAGTTAGGTTTTTAAACATCCTGATTGGAAACCACAAGTCGATGTATGGTTTACAAGATTTAAGGTTAGTGTTAACTTAAAATTTTTACTATTTTTTATGTTAATTCCTTTACTTTATTGAAATTATTGAATTATTTTTTATAAATTTTACTGTAAGGCTAAATTTGAATGGGATAGAGTAAATGATAATGTTGCGAGGAGGGTTTGGGAGAATCACGCTGCAACTAGGTAACATCGAAAACAATACGATAATTATTTTTTGAATTTTAAATATTAAAATTTCATTTGTCACTAATTCACATATAATATGTTTGTATCATATAGGTTGCATGAGAGAATATATTGGCAGAATATATTCAGCACATGATGTCCGAATGTTTCACACGACGCTTACAGTCCGGTGCGAGGTACCGGAGTCGGCAAATTCATGGTTCAGTTACCATGCACATCGGTGGCTCCGTTCCGTTCGTTTCAAATGCAAAACGAATGATAAGATTTCTTTTAATCACATCTATTTTTAATTAATTTGTTATTATTTATAAATAAATATAACTGACAATATTTTTTTCTTACAGGTAACAACTCTCGAATGTGAGTCAAGCCCAATGGAACTTTTTGTGGAGACGCACGTGCGGAGTGAAGACCACCGAAAAGGGATGCAACAGTTCGTTGGAAAACATGCTCAACACTTTGTGGTACATTCGTTTAACCATTTTCTTTCGTAAGTTATTATTTTCTTGAATTTGATTGTGTCATTTTTTTATTTTCAGGAGACATATAACAACTGGTTGAAGGAGAGATACAAGAACAATCCTTCAACCCACCCAGATTTTGATACAAATTTATGGATGGAGGCAGGATCGTTTGGTGGACCTGATAAAAATTGGGTGTACAAACTCTCCAACACTACGATTGAGAACTTGCAGACAACCTGTAGTGTTTCAACCATTGGGAGCTCGCAATCGATACCGAGCATTCAAGCTCCAAAGTTCGCGGCATTGATACATCAAGGAGTGCAAGAACATACAACTCATCTAAATGAAAAATATAAATGACTCTCTATGGATTATGAAGATGTAACAGCCTGACCCAACCTGCCAGATATTGTGCACTTTGAGCCTTACCGTCCTTACAGATTTGTTCTTGGTGACCACATATGGCCCCAAAACGCATCTAACAAGTCAGCAACTTGTACTACTAATAAGGCTAGCTACCAAATCCTCATCCACCGATGTGAGATATTACAATCCACCCCTTTTAAGGAGCCCAATGACCTCGTCGGCACAACCAGACAACCAATGAGGCTGGCTCTGATACCAAATGTAACAGCCTGGCCCAAGCTGCTAGATATTGTCCATTTTAGGCCTTACCGTCCTCACAAATTTGTTCTTGGTGGCCACACATGGCCCCAAAACGCGTCTGCCAAGTCAGCAACTAGCACTAGTAATAAGACTAACTACTAAATCTTCACTCGCTGATGTGGGATATTACTGAAGAACTCTGCCAAATTGTCATGAATATGAGATCACAGATGGGTGGTACAAATGCACCCCCTTATTGGCCTTATGGTCCCGGGAACGACCAACCTCCTCCTCCTCCTCCTCCTTTAACACCATTTTTGTTCTAGTTTCATTGTATTTGAATGTATAAATTTGTAATAAATATATGGCTTTTATATTAAGATAATTTATTTTTACATACTTGAATTTTATACAAATTTAATTTTTTTAAATTTTTTTTCCTTTTCTGTTCAATAGATTTTTTAAAATGTATATTATTTAATTATTATGGATGAGGTTATTGACAAACTTATTCCTTCGGTATATTCTAGAGAGTTGAAAAAAATTACTGCAAACACCACTTCAACTGTTACATCACCGATGAAATTATTTTATCGGTATGTTACAGAGAGTTGGAATAAAATTACTCCAAATGCCTCTGCCAATCATCGACGGAATAATTCCATCAGTTTATTCTAGTGGGCAAATTTGTTTTTTGGCGCGCATTGTCCATCTGTAAAACCATTGGTTTTTTTATCGATAAACTTTCCCATAAATAAGAAATTACCAGTGAGGTTTTTTTCGACGATCGTATTCCATCGATAAAACTGTTAAATGTAGTAGTGTAATTAATGTTGTCGATGGAGTTCCCGATGAAAAATTAGTGGTAAAATCTAATTTTTTGGCGTGAATATTCCATTAACGACCCTGTCAAAAAAAAAACAAACAATTTGGCGACAAAATCTATGATGAAATGCAAATCCACAAAAATTATATTGCCGATGACATGTTTCTGTCAGTATAGTAATTGCCTATATAAATTTTTCCTTAACTTCAATGAAATATTTCGTCGACTTTTTCCAATATTTTAGTGGTGTGTAGGGAGATTTTGTATGGAGATGGTGATGTTGCTTAATCTTTTGAAAGAGTTTGCTAACTTCTTAAAATGATTAATGTGAAAATTGGTTGCACATTGGAATCTTCCATTCGACATGCATAATGAATTCATCAAACCTTTTAGCATTGATTTCGCTTGTCTACCAGAACCATACCTCTCTACAACCCAAAAAGTCACCAACTCTCTTTATAGTTCGGTAGTAACGTTTCATTTTTCTTTTATATTTATTCATTTTGGTGCTCTTTCTATGCTCTATTGACAGTTTATTTGGTGGGAAAATATATTTGGGATTGATAAGGATATGAAGGGTGGTGAGACGAAAGTGAACGTCGTCGTTGGACATTTTTTTGTCAAAACATGCTCCTTGTAGTTACTACTAATAAGCCAAAACTAGAAAAGTCTGTTACGTGATTTACCCAACTTGTTGTTGTTAGATTTATTGTTAATAATTTGTTACAACTGTCTAGTTCTAGAAGCTTATCATAGCTGTTTTACAGTTATACCAGCTGTCATTAGAAGCTTATCATAGTTGTTTTACAGTTATAACAATTGTAATTACAGCTGGTTCTCATCCTTTTGTAACCAAGTTCTAAGGAACAATATATATATGATTTACTCTCTGGCTTCTTCAATAAAGAGAGCTGAGATTTACTTTCTCAAATTCTATCTTGGTATCAAAGCTCTCGATCAAAGGTGTGGGAATTCTCCTCTTGTTCTTTTTTTTTCTCGCACTTTCTATCTCTTTCTTTTGATCTAATCATGGCTTCCGCTTCTACTCAATCTTCTTCATCCTCTAGCTTGATTAGATATGGACAAAGCATAACAATGGCATCCATTCCTTCCTATAAGATGCTTAACCACATGTTGCTTATGAAACTTGATCGAACCAATTACATTTTGTGGAGATTTTAGATTGATAATGTTATTTTCGCCAATGGTTTGAGAACTTCATAGATAGAACCCCCATCTGTCTGGAGAAAGAACTAAATCCAGGAGTGATCAATCCAACTTTTGTTGCTTGGAGAAGACAAGATCGAACAATCCTCAGTTGGATCTACACGTCTCTCAAACTAGCAATCATGACACATATCATAGGCAACAATTCTTCTCACTTTGCTTGGAATGCATTGGAGAAATCCTTTTCATCTTCCTCAAGAGCCGGAATAATACAACTAAGGCTCGAGTTACAGTCCATAAAGAAAGGATCTCTGTCTATGATAGACTACATCTTGAAGGTCAAAGGAGCAGCAGATAGTCTAGCAGCCATTGGAGAACCTGTCTCAGAACAAGATCAGGTTATGAATCTCCTTGGAGGCCTTAGATCTGACTACAATGCAGTTGTTACTGCTATCAATATTAGATCTCTATTGAAGCTATTCACAGTATGCTTCTAGCTTTTGAGCATCGTCTTGAGCAACAAAGCTCGATTGAACAAATCTCCATTATGTCTGCCAATCATGCCTCTTCCTCTAATAACAGAGGTGGTGGAAGGAAATATAATAGCGGTCAAGGACAAAACTATACTCCAAATACCAGCAACTACACCTATAGAGGTCGTGGTCGCAGGGGTAGATATGGACAGAATGGAAGGCACAATTCAACCAACTCTAAAAAGCCACAATGCCAGTTATGTGGCAAATTTGGTCATACGGTTCAGGTCTATTACTACAAATTTGATGTCTTCTATCAAAGCTCTCAGAACAGTGGTACTCCTTCTTCGAATGTTGGTAATCAAAACTCTATACTTGTTATGGCTGCCTTTTCTAATAACCTTGCAGATGACACTTGGTATCTTGATTTTAGAGCAAGTCATCATTTGACTAAGAACGTGGAAAATCTAACCAGTTCTACACCATACACGAGGACAGATAAGGTCATAATTGGTAATAGTAAGCTCCTATCCATTTCCAACACTGGTTTTTAATGTTTAGTCTCTAATTCACACTCTTTCCCAACTCAAAAAAAGTGTTTCATGTTCTGTTTATCTCAACAAACTTGATAAGTGTTTCTAAGTTCTGCTCATATAATAATGCCTTAATTGAGTTTCAATCTAATCATTTCTTTATAAAGGATCTACATACGAGGAAGGTGCTCACTCAAGGCAGGCTTGAGAATGGCCTTTACAGGTTTCTAGTATTGAACAACAAGAAAATGGCTTATGTTGGTGTTTATAATTCTTCTACTTTTCACTCCTGTAGTTTCAGTACTATTCATAATAAAGTGGAGTTATGGCATCACCGACTAGGTCATGCTGCCATTGACATTGTAACCCGAGTAATGCAAAATTGTAATGTTTCTTGTGAAAAGAATAAAGCTACTGTTTGCTCTTCTTGTCAGCTTGGTAAAATCATAGATTACCTACTCATTTTTCACTTTCCCGTGCATCCAAACCTTTGGAACTTGTTTATACTGACATTTAGGGATCTGCCTCGGTCAAGTCTACATCTGGTGATAAATATTTCATCTTATTTCTAGATGAATACTCACGGTACACATGGTTCTATCCTCTACAAACAAAGGACCAAGCTCTTCCTATTTTTAAGAGTTCAAACTTAAAGTAGAGAATCAATTTGATGCTAAAATCAAATGTATATAGTCTAATGATGGAGAGTTTAAGTTTTTTATGAATTTTCTTCAACAATCTGGCATGCTTCATCTTTTTTCTTGCCCTAACAACTCATCTTAGAATGGGAGAGTTAAGAGGAAGCACATACATTTATTGAATCTGGGTTAGCCTTGTTAGCTCATGCCTCATTACCAATGAGATTCTGGCAATATGTCTTTCATACAACAACCTTTCTCATGAACTGAATGCCAAGCAAAGTACTAAAAAATGACTTACTTTATTTCACTTTTTTTCAAAAAATTCATGATTACAAGTCTCTTAGAGTGTTTGGTTGCTTATGTTACCCATTCATTCGTCCTTATAACAATCATAAGTTGCAGTACTAATCTATTCAATGTCTTTTTCTTGGTTATAACTTCAATAACAAAGGATTTTTGTGTCTTGATTTTCTGACTGGACGAGTCTATGTTACACCTCATATTGTCTTTGATGAAACACAATTTCCCCTAACTAAAACTCCTTCTCCTTCCCCAACCAATAATACTTCAGTGGAAATTTTCACTACAGCCATTATAACTTCCTCTACTTCTTAACTTCCTGTTCTAATGGCAAACACGAATCACCACCATCTTCTTTCACTTTCACGAGTGACAATTCAAATTCTATGAGTAGTCCTGCAACTACTCCTATCTCTGGTACCTTACTTGAGTCAATACATGAGGCTTGAGCTCTCTCTCCTCCTCCAGCTCCACGCATGACAATAAGATTGATGCGAGGTATAAGCAAGAAAAAGACCAACCTTGATCTATCTGCTATAAAGATCTCAGAACCATACACTCTCAAACAAGCCCTCAAAGATCCAAACTGGACTTAAGCTATGGATATAGAGATTGCTGCTCTTCATCAAAACCACACTTGGGATCTTATTGAACAACCTTTTGATGTTAATATAATAGGCTATAAATGGGTGTACAAGCTGAAACACAAGCCAGATGGGAGCACAGAAAGGTATAAAGCCAGGCTTGTGACTAAAAGGTATAACCAAACTTATGGTCTTGATTATTTTGAGACCTTTATTCCTGTAGTTAAGGCTGTAACTATTCGAATCATACTAACTATTGCTCTTAGTTTTAAGTGGAAATTCAATAGCTTAATGTTCATAATGCTTTCCTAAATGGTGAGTTAAAAAAGCAAGTATACATGTCTTAACCTCCTAGATACATGGACACTCAATTCCCAACCAAAGTGTGTAGATTGAATAAGGCTTTATATGGTTTGAAACAAGCACCACGAGCTTGGTTTCAAAAACCCAGTTCTGCTCTTCTATAGTGGGGATTTAGCAATTCTAGGACTGATAGTTCTATGTTTCTACACTTTGGTCAGTCCACTGCTTTGATAGTCCTTGGCCATGTTGATGATATAATCATCACCGACAGCTCATCAACACAGATTTCTTCACTCATAGCTATGCCTGACTCTGTTTTTGCCTTAAGAGACTTGGGGCGGCTATCCTACTTCCTAGGAGGTCTCTTACAATGAAGGCTCTATGAATTTGAGCCAAACCAAATACGTTTCAGATCTGCTACATAGAACTGAAATATTTGATACCAAACTAGCAAAAACACCTGGTGTTATTCAATATCGAAGTGTAGTAGGGGCACTTCAGTATCTTACAATAACAAGGCCTAATATAGCTTTTGCTGTTAATAAGGCATGCCAATTCATGCAACAGCTAACCTCAACTCACTAGCTTTCAGTCAAAACGATCCTTTGGTATCTAAGAGGAATAATGCAATATGTGTTATTATTAAGTCCTTCAAGCAAATTGACAATAGAAGGATTCACAGATGCAGACTGCGGTGCTTAACCTGATGATAGGCGAAGTTCAAGTGGGTATCTGGTTTATCTAGGGGGTAACTTAGTCTCTTGGTCCTCTACCAAACAAAAAGTAGTGTCTCGCAGCAGTGCAGAATTTGAGTATCAAGGCCTTGCTTTAGCTACTGCTGAAATTGTTTGAATGCAAGTCTTGTTGCAAGAATTATGTGTATTTATACCTGAAATCCCTCTACTCCGGTATAATAATATCAATGCTTATCATATGACAAAGAACCTTGTGTTTCATGCTAGAATGAAACACATAGAAATACAACTTCACTTCATCCGAGATCAAGTTATAAGAGAAAAGATACATCTGCATTTTGTTCCTACTGAAGAGCAGCCAACAGATCTATTGACTAAGCATCTCACAAGTTTCAAGGTCATGTCCCTCAAAACACAGCTTTGTATAGCTCTAAGACCTTTTCACTTGAGGGGGGATGATAAGCCAAAGCTAGAAGAGTCTGTTACATGATTTACCCAACTTATTGTTGTTAGATTTATTGTTAATAATTTGTTACAAATGTCTAGTTCTAGAAGCTTATCATAATTATTTTACAATTATACCAGCTATCATTAGAAGCTTACCATAATTGCTTTATAGTTATACTAGCTGACATTACGATAGTTATCAAACCAGGCTCGGGGGTTGATCCGGCCAAGGGGCCGGGTCTCGGGTTTCATGGGTCAACCCAGATTAACCCGGAAAAATTTAAATTTTTTTTTAAAGTTGTTATATTTTATATGAAAAAATCCATGTGAATATAGGCTATATATGTTGTAAATAATAAAGTTTAAAAGAATATTTTAATTTTTTTTATTCCACATTGAAAAAACATAACTTTTTTATTGTGAACATAGAGTATATATACTAAAGAACTTCAAATCCCATATTGAAAAGATATTATGTTATCCTTTTAAGTTGAAGTATTTAAACCAAAAAGTTTTTTATCTCACATTGAAAAAATATAACTTTTTTCTTGTGAATATAGAGTATATATACGAAATGGCTTCAAATCTCACATTGAAAAAATAACTTTTTTCTTGGGAACATAGAGTGTATATACTAATGGGTTTCAAATCCCACATTGAAAAAACATAACTTTTTCCTTGTGAACATAGAGTATATATATGAAAGGGCTTCAAATCCCACATTGAAAAGATACTATGTTATCCTTTTAAGTTGAAGTATTTAAACCGAAAAGTTTTTTATCCCACATTGAAAAAACATAATTTTTTTCTTGTGAACATAGAGTATATATATGAAAGAGCTTCAAATCCCACATTGAAAAAATAAATTTTTTCTTGGGAACATAGAGTATATATACTAAAGGGTTTTAAATCCCACATTGAAAAAACATAACTTTTTTTTCTTGTGAACATGGAGTATATATACAAAAGGGTTTGAAGTCCCCTATTGAAAAAATAACTTTTTTCTTTAGAGCATAGAATATATATATTAAAGGGTTTCAAATCCCACATTGAAAAAATAACATATTTTTCTAATATTTATATAGTGAACTTTAAAAAGTATTAATAACCAACTAAAAAAAATAAAAAAAGAGGGTATAGGAGAAAAAATAAATTTGAAAAAAAAACACCAGGTCTCGTCTGGGTTCACCCGAGTTGACCGGGTCATGGGTCGATCGCTGGGTCGATCAGGTTTTACCGGGTTGTTGCATCAAATAGTTTTTTAACAAACCCGAACCAGTCTAGCCACCGGGTCTTGGGTCAACCCGCTAGGCCGGGTTTAATAACAGTGGTCATTATAGCTGGTTCTCATTCTTCTGTAATCAAGTTCTAAGAAATATATATATTTTTGTAAGGTCATAGGTGTTAGTGCTGGTTGTAGGTAAGACAGAATGTGTTGGATGATGGTTTTGAGAAGTTTCTAGTTTGTTGAATTTGTTTAACAATTTGTCCAAGTAGGTTTTTTGTAACTGAGGATCATCAAGTCTTTTGATGGCTTCGAGGGTGAATTCTTGGTCTTTGGTTATGACATTGACTTGTTTGGAGTTTATAGATGCGTCATAACTAGAACTAGAAGTTACTAACTCATCAATTTGGAATTCTTCCTTAGAGATTTCAGAAGAATTAAGGTCAGTGTCTGAGGTTTCAATGTAAAGATTTTGTATTTGGTTTATAATGTCTTCATCTGTTTTGAGTTATGGAGCTTGGTATTGATTTTACAGAAACGGGACGTATGTCCTTTCTGACCACACTTGTAACAAGTAATGGTTTTAAGGTCAAATGGTTTTTTGGGCTTAGGATTGAGATGTTTAGAAGTTTTGGTAAACTTCTTATAAGGTTTTTTTTGTAGTAGGTTTGTTCGAGTTTGGAGTAAAACTGTTTTTGGTATTTTGTGGGCTGCTCTCCTGTAAGGAGGTCTATTATGGTTTGGATAATTTTTATGTTTTGAGCAGTTACCACTACATGATGATTTTTTGATAGAAAGGTGATAAAAACTACCGAGTTCTTGTCTAGTACGTTTCATTTCCCATTTCAAATGTTTTTGAAGCTTAAGATCTTGGCAGATCTTAAGACCTTTTTTTTGGGTGAAGCTAACAAGTTCACCATAGGTAAGCTGGTTATATGGAATGGTTTTAGATGTAAAGGTATCTTTGATTTTGTTGCGAACTTTTTCACCTAAAAGGATTGGTAGATCTGCAAGGAATTTTTCTTTCTAAAAAGGTTGGTTTGAATCCTTTCTGAGCATGACGCGGGTGATGAATGTGTTTTTGTACCATTGAAAGTCACTGAACTTCTTACATCTAAGGTCGGAAAGAAGTTCAGTATTTTTGTCTTTCAGATAGGAAGGGTGTCCAATAAAATATAAGGAGATTGTGAGGATAAGAGTTGACACAACATCTTGGATGGTGTTTCCTGATGGGTCAATGATGGATGTTTGGTCTTTATATATTTGGATGGAATTTAAGATATGTAGGTGGTCGGTTTCGGTGAGATGGTAATCCCACCATCCTTTTAACTGGCTAGAGAAACCAGTGATAAGGAGTTCGATGATTGCTTTGTTTGGGGTTCCAGTTTGGGTTTTGTAGGCATTAGCTACCATAATCATTTGTTGAAGGGTGTTTAGAATGTTGTATTCGGACATTCCATCTATGTTTCATTCATAGAGGGAAGAGGCATTGTATTTATGTTGGTTTAGGATAGATGGCTTAGTAGATATGGAAATATCTGGAGCAATGGTTGTTTTGGGATGTTGCCAGGTAAGTCTGTTTAGCATCAGAAGTTTGTACATGGCTATTTTAAAGGGTATTTACTTGGTTTGTAGATGTGGAAGGGTTGGTTGTTTGTGGTGTGTCTAGGACAGTTAGAGAGGAACCATCAAGGTTTGGTAAATGTGTCTTGATGGCTTTGAGGAAATCTGTTTGATTTTCCTGTATTTGTATTTGACTTGTTTTTGTAACTTGGTATGGTTTGAAGACAAGGTTTTTTAGTTTGAGATCAATCGAGGTTTCGGTGTCAGTTGAACTAGTACTGGATCTTTGTATTTGTTTTTTCCTGTCTGGTAAGCTGTTTACCTAAGGTAGAGGTTGATATTTGTAAAGTTGTTTTAGTGGATAATGTGTTTGGTGTTTAAAAGGGTGTCATCACCCGGTATTTTGTAGGGAGCTGCATCAACAATCTGGCTATTATGGGTTATTTGGATGTTTCTCAGAAGTGGATGGTTAGACTCAACTGATGGTTCACTGGTGAGTTTCCATACTGGTGTTTTGGAACACGTTGTAACAGGGCATGCATGTTTGATGAATGCAAATGGATATGTAACATGATGTGCAGATGCATAATGTAATTCGAACCAATCAAAGAATATAATTCATACTTTATGTATCTCAATGTAATTATAAAACTAGTTTTGAATATCATGTCTTTGTAAGTGGAAGTGTTTGAAAAACCAAGATCGTTTTTCATAATTTTGATCACTATAAAAATCATTTTTGAAATGAGTTTTATATAGAACAAAATGTTTTTCTGAAGTCAAAACATTCAGCTCATTTTGGATGTTTTTAGTGACTTCAAAAAAGTTTGGAGAAGTTGGAGGAGATTGTTGTTTAGTATTGATGTACACTAGTTTTGATATATTTGTAATGTAATCTGCATTTTGAAAGCTTGTAGAAGGGATGCCTGAAGTAGAATGTCTAGAAGGATTTGTATCATATGGAATATTTATGACAAAAGGGATTTTGAAAATTCTTCCAAGATCTATTGTACTGGAATAAGAAGATTCTTCTAAGAATCTAGAGCTTGTAGAATGACGATGGAAAGACAATTTGACTTTACCATTAGCATATTGGGTTATGTTTTTAATTTGGACATTTGTTGTGGTGGTTGTGGTATTCTTGGATGGGTTGCTCCTTCAAGGATCCAATCATCTGGAAGGGTTATATCTTTCCATTTGATAGCTTTAGGAACAACTATGTTTGATTGGGATAGATCTGTTTGGAGAAGGAGTGTTTCTCTTTTTTGGGATTGGTATTTGTGTTTACTGGCAAAAGTTAAGAACATGGCTTTGTAATGAATTTTTAATATAAGAGCAACGAGGATAGATTCTTCAAGCATATTGTAATTATGGGTCTTGATATGTAATAACATGCTTTGTAAGATGTTTTTGTCTTTGAGGGATATAGTAAGGTTTGGATAGCAGTCAAAAGATACTGGATCGCTGCAAAGGCTGGACTCAATGGAACTTAGGAGTGAGTTTTGGAAGTTATGGAATCTAACATCTCGGAGGATAGCTAGAATAGAGGTGTTTAAGCCCTCTTTTGTAAAGGGTTTTATCTCAACTTGGACAAGGCCAACATGGATGTATTTATAATTTCTGGCTAAGTGTTTTTGTAGGGATTTTGGGAGAGGAGTTGGATAGTCTCAAAAGGTTTTGTAAGCTGAATATCTCTTTCTTCAGTTTTAATTGTAAAATCTGTTTTGAAAATGTCATATTTAAATTTTTGATAAATTTGTATTTGGAAAATCTTTGAAATTTTCCAATCATCAATAATTTTTGTAAAATCTTCAATTGTTATTTCTTCACTTTGTACAATCCTTTTATTCTCAGAGGTTTCAGATGTAGAAGAAGCTGAAATAGAAGTAGATTTGTAAAAATTAGAATCCATAGTTTGAAAAGATAATTTAGAAAACAGGCTACAAATTATATGGTTCACTACCCAATATGCTTACTTGCTCAACGAGACTTATACCATTCAGTAACATTTACCTATTAACTAAGGTTCTCTCTTCTCACTTGGGTTTCTATAAATTAAATCACTATTTCTACCCAAATCCTAATAGGCTTTGATACCAAACTAATCCAAAACCATGACCACTATCCCAGAATTACATTCTGAGATCAAAACCCTCAAATCTGAGTTACAAACCCTTAAACAAGCTCAGCAAAAAGACTCCGCCATGTTGCAACTTCTTCTGTCCAAAATAGAGAACCAATCTGAGACTGCGTCTGAACCAAAAGATCAAACTGATGAGTCTCATGCAGTACATCATGCATTTACAAACATTGAGCATATTGCTCATAATTTATTAAATGTGTTAACCCAAATATCTTCCAAAAAATATTTGATCAAAATTACCTTAGTCTTTTCAGACGATTTCAAACTCGACACCACTGTCTTATTTGACACAGGTGCATATTTAAACTGCATCAAATAAGGCGTAGTTCCAAAATGGTTTTTACAAACTACCTCTAAAAAACTCTCTGTTGCTAATAATTCGAATTTGCATATTGCAGGCAAAACTCAAGCCTATGTTTTCAACAAATGCATTTCTCTTAAAACATTCTTTGTAGTTACAAAAGATATTAATCATACCATCACTCTTGGCACTCCATTCATCGATATGATCACCCCGTACGGCACTCCATTCATCGATATGATCACCCCGTACAAAGCACATCATGATTGTATTACCTCTAAAATCAATAGCATCAAACTTTTTTTACCATTCTTAGAAAAATCTAAGACTAGGAATTTAAATTTGATTAAAGCATGCTCTATACATACCTATCATATTACTACATTGATTCATGGAAAACAATTCCATTTGCATGATTTACAAAACCATGTTTCCTTTTATCGCATCGACAAACAATTACAAAACTTATTTTTACAAAAGAAAATCATTTATTTACAAAGTAAGATTGAGCAACAGATATGTTCAGACTTACCTAATGCCTTCTGGAAAAGAAAACAACATGTTATTGATCTTTCTTATGAAGGTACTTTTTCAGAAAAATATATACCTACAAAAGCAAGACCTATTCAAATGAATGCTGATCTCAAACAGCATTGCCGACTTGAAATTCAAGATCTCGAGTCTAAAGGTCTTATTCAAAAGTCCAGATCACCATTCCAAATTTCATATGAAATTCAGATTTTGGCAAATCCAGATTGACCCTAAGGATCGATATAAAACTGCATTCACAGTTCCTTTCGGCCAATATTAATGGAATGTCATGCCTTTTGGTTTGAAAAATGCACCTTCTAAATTCCAATGCATTTGAATGACATTTTCAATGCACATTCCAAATTCTGTATTGTTTACATTGATGATGTTCTTATTTTTTCCCAATCAATAGATCAACATTTTAAGCATCTACATACATTCTTTCATACTGCACAACAAAATGGATTAGCTGTTTCAAAATCCAAAATTTCTCTATTTCAAACTCGTGTCCGTTTTTTAGGCCATTATAACTGCCAAGGTACTTTGATACCTATAGAGAGATCTTTATCATTTACAAATAAATTCCCTGATAAGATTACCGACAAAACCCAATTACAAAGGTTTTTAGAAAGTCTTAACTATGCCCTTGAATACTATACTAACATTAATCGTCTTGCCAAACCTTTACATGATAGGTTAAAGACAAACCTAATCCAATGGTCTGACCTTCATACCAGAATAGTCAGACAAATCAAACAACAAGTTCAAACTATTCCACTTCCCCATTTAGCTAACCCGTTAGCTCCAAAGATAGTTGAGACTAATGCTTCTGACTTTGGTTACGGGGGGATTCTTAAACAAGTCCAAAACAAAAAAGAACAAATCCTCCAGTACACATCTGCTCATTAGAATGATTGTCAGAAAAAATACTCCACTATCAAAAAGGAGATTCTTTCAATTGTTCTTTGCATTACAAAATTTCAAAGTGATTTATTAAATAAAAAATTCCTTCTACGTGTTGATTGCAAATCCGCAAAAGAAGTTTTGCAAAACGATGTTCAAAATCTTGCTTCAAAACAGATTTCTGCCATATGACAGGCTATTTTAAGCATTTTTTATTTTGACATTGCCTACATTAAAGGAGATTCAAATTACATCCCTGATTTCCTAACCCGTGAATTCCTTCAAAATAGGTCCTGATGCCTCATAAGGCACAATCCAAAGATAAGGGGAAAGCTACCCAAACTCAATCTACAAAACCAGAAAGACAACAACCTTCTACAAAACTCATATCTTCAGCCATACTAGATGCCAAACCTATTAAATCTTGGTATGAGGTAGTCGTTGAAGAAGAAAAAACTACAAAACAATCACAGGAACAACCAAACTTAGTATAACACTAAGTTGATACCATTTCCAAATCTCTAGAATTGCTTATGGCACTACAAATGGTCTCCTAACAGATCTCTAGTGACCAGGAGTCACAGTCAGGTAGTATTTCTAAACCTATTTCAAAACCACAAGCAGGTTTTCCTCCCCAAAAACCCCTGCTTGCTTTACAAACTCCACAACAAAGTTTTTCCGAATCCAAATCAAAATACATTTTCAAAAATAATTTCCAAAATATTTTGACTATGGAAGAAGGATTTTATCATGAAAACCCTTCTATTGCAGCTTCCAAACTTTTCCCTCCAAATTGACATTACAAACCCTAGAATTTAGCTAAACCTCAATCCTATTATGCTAGCATCCTTAATATTACAAACTCTATCAAGTTCAAACACTTCAAATTACATACAACCCACTCTGAACCAACATATTCCACATGCATTATCCAAAAACTCATCCATTTTTCAGAATGGGGACAACCCTTACATTAATCAATATCCTTCCCAATCCACCTCTGCACAACCTATCAGGATTTCAATACTTCATATACATACTGAGATTACCAACAGGCATGGTTTAATGCCTTTTTCTTACAAAACACAAATCATAGCCATTCTTAGCTCTTTTATTTCCATCACGCCATGAAATCTACAAATCTCCCTATTTGGTTCCTCCAATGGTGGGATTATTTTGGTTGTCATACTGCTTCCTCAAAGACCATCCCCTAGTTGAAAACGCATATCTCCATTTCAAACAAAATTTGCAACCTTCTTTTTTAGAAGGGAAGTTTTCTTCCCTTCTCATTTTCTGTACAAAATTTTTTATTCCATGGGTATGTTCATGGTTACAACCTCTAAAATGGACACCCAATCCTTGTTCGTAAATTCAAAATCAAATGGTGGGATTCCTTTGCGGCTGAATATAAAAGTTCTAAATTAGCTGTTACGGAATGGTTACAAAAGAATCAATCAGCTCCTATCATTGATCATCATCCACAATCCAAATTCCTAGCCCGCAAGGCTCAAACTGCAGCTCTCCTTGCTTCTACAACAACTAAAGATGAATATCTCCAGCTCTTGCAAGGAATCATACAAAGCCAAGACCCCAAAACGGTCTTGTCCAAATCTAGCTCGTCTGGCTCATCATCTCCTGCCATATCCTTTAGTGACGACAATGAAGATGACTGCTATGGCATTCTGCCACCTATCAAAAGGCATTAAAGATTCTCCAAAATTATCAGCAGAAGATGATAAAAATACTTTCGGTGCAGATTCCTCTTTACAAAAAGGTGGTCCCCGCCACTACAAAAGGTGTCTCCCATTTCCAAAATGTATTTTCCACTTGGAGTCTACTCATACAAAAGGACAAACAACCTTTCGATGCAAAGGCAAACCTCTCCAGGATGTCTCTTTTATATAAACAGACTCCCTTCCATTGAGAGAGGCAGAACTGGATACAACCAGATCAAGTTTCTCTACAGAGAAATCATACTTCCTCTGTATTCACAAAACTGTAACCATATATATTTTGAATTCCAAAACTATAACCACTATCCCCTTCAAATTTTCTCCTGTTTTGTATCAATACAAATTTCAAGGTTCATTTCTTTAAACTTTTGAGTCCTTACATGTTTTTATTTATATTTCTTTAAATAATTTTGCACATTAAGTATGCTCTGTGTTTGATCAAGGATCTTGACATTGTTGGTCTTGCCTTATTCATTCGCATCAAAAATTTGTTTGTTCCATTTTCCAAACTTAGTATATCGGCTAAAAACCTGTGACCCGATCTAAAGATCATTCTCATGTGTAACAACGCCACATACTGTGTAAATTCTTATTACTTTGGTGTGTGTGTGTGTGTATTCTCTAGCTTATTGAAAAAAGAGAACATAGATTTACTTTCTCAAATTCTATCTACTACAAGAGATAGAATTGCAAGCTAAGAGCCTAAAACCTGATTTTAGAGAGTTTCCTTTCTTCTCTCTTTTTTTTCCCTTTTAATCTGGTTCCTCTTTTATTCTACAACAAAACCCACAGAATGTTTATGTTTCTATTATCCTAATATATATGTATAGCAAAATATTTAATTGCTTAATTCGGACCTTAAGGCACAAAATCAAACACACACCCAGCAGCCGATTCCATAATCCAAAAAATAAGACAAAGACGTCACATGCCAAACTAGTTATTCAAACAATCATATTATTATAGAATGTACTTATATAGGAAATATTGTATATAGAAAATATTGTAAACATACTCTTGTGTGGTAACCTCCACCATTACTATTGTATGTTGCCCTACCTATATATATAGAAAGGGTTGGCTAACCATTAGGTTAAGCCTCCCAATTATTCTCAACTTGGTATCAGAGCCTTCTACCGTCAGAACTCTTTTCTTCCTTCCTCCCTTTGCAGTCGGCCCTCTCTTTACTTTTTCTACATGGATTCTACTGCTGCCGCCGATTTCTCCCTCTCCACAGGTGGTGCAGCACAGCCGGCCAGCCCTCCCCAAGCTGCTGTCGCTGGTGCTTTTTCTTCCCCACAGCAGCCTCCACCTGCAGAGCTTGTCTCTGATTCTTCCTCCCAAGTCCCTGCCGTTCCTTTATCTCTCATGGGAACTCACGCTACAGCTATTGTTCCTTTAGCGAACACTCACCAAGTTCTTTCGCTAAAACTTACGAACATAAATTATCTCTATTGGAGAATGCAGATGAAGCCATATCTCCTTGGTCAATGTGTTTTTCACTTTGTTGATGGTTCTGTGCCGTGTCCTCCATCTCATATTTTTGACAACTCTGTTGGTTCTTCCTCCATCATCAGCCCTTCTTTTCTTCGTTGGAAGCAACATGATCAACTTATTTTGAGTGCTTTGCTCTCCTCTCTTTCCGTGGATATGTTGCATCTCGTGGTAGATTGTTCTACTTCGCATTGTGTTTGGCGCACTCTTGAGAAAGTGCTTGCCTCTCCGTCTAATTCTTGCATCATGCAACTCCATGGCTCCTTTCAAGACCTTCAACAAGGTGACTCATTGGTTAGTCTATATATGCAGCAAGCCAAATCGTTATTTGACGAATTGGCTGCTGCTGGTCGCCCCATGTCTCTTGAAGATTTCAATCTTTATGTGTTTCGTGGCCTTCGTGGTGAGTTCAAAGACTTGGTAACGAGTCTCATAACCAAGGCAGAACGGCTATCCTATGCTGATCTTCACAGCCACCTTCTTACTCATAAATTTTTGCACAAGAACTCTTTCCATTCAATGGCTGCCGCTCTTTCTCTGTTATCTTCTTCTTCTCTGCCGCAGTAGCCACCTCTGCTGCCAACACCACAATTTTCTGCACACCATGCTATGTCTCATCACAACCCTAACTTCAGCCGCAAAAGGGGTCGCTCTAGAGGTAATTGGCGTCCCCACAGCAACCGTTTCACTCCCCAGAACAGGGGCCAATCTGCTGCAGATTGGCGACCAAACCACTAGCAGCAAACCAAGCGCAATTCCAGTGCTGGGCAGTGGTCTGGACAGCAGCATGTACGCTGCCAATTATGCTCTGGTTTTGGGCACACAACTCCCTATTGTTCCCAGTTTCGTAGCAGCTCTCCGTAGCCTTCTGCTCATCTTGCTGTTGGGAATATCTCTGCTCTGACTTGGTTCCCCGACACCGGCGTCAATCAACACGTCACACCTGATCTTGAAACTCTAACCGATTCTGCACCCTATCTTGGTAATGATTATTTGCATGTTGGTGACGGTAAGGGCCTTGACATATCCCATATTGGATATACTAAATTACATTCCCCAAAACGCATATTTACATTATCTAATGTTCTCCATGTGCCTCAAATTACCAAACCGTTGTTATTTGTTCAAAAATTCTATCGTGATAATCATGTTTATTTTGAATTTCACGCTTCTATGTTTTATGTGAAGGATCTCGTCACCAAGGAAGTTCTCCTTTCCGGTCAGAGTCATGATGGCCTTTATGTCCTCTCCGAGTTTTCTGCCACGTCAGTTCCTCAAGCTTTTTGGTCTCCTTGCATCTCCGCGACTGCCGACCTGTGGCATCGTCGTTTGGGTCATCCAACCCCTCGCATTTTCAATTTGTTAGTTTTCGGCAATAAAATCATATGTACTTCTAGACGTTCTCTTACTCAGTGTCAAGCTTGTCCTTTAGGAAAGTCGTCCCGTTTGTCATTACGACCTACGAGTCACAAAACTTCTGCCCCACTTGAATTAATTTTTAGTGATGTTTGGGGTCCTGCCCCTATGTTTTCTTTTGATGGCTTCCGCTATTTTGTTATTTTTGTTGATGCGCATACCAAACATATATGGTATTATCCGCTTGTTGCGAAATCTGATGTTTTTTCCACTTTTCAACGTTTTCAAACACTTGTTGAGCGTCAGTTTTCTCTTAAAAATTAAATCTGTTCAAACTGATTGGGGCGGTGAATATCGTAAATTAAATAAATTTTTTCAGACCATTAGTATTCATCATCGGTTAATTTGTCCTCATACTCATGAACAAAATGACACTGTTGAACGTCGTCATTGACATATTGTCGAAACTGGCCTAACCCTTTTAGGCCAGTGTAGTGCCCCATTGCGATTTTGGAACTATGCTTTTGAATCCTCGGTCTACCTTATTAATCGCATGCCTACTCTTGTTCTTCAAAATACATCTCCTTTTGAATGTCTGTTTCGACGCACTCCTGCTTATAACTTCCTACGTACTTTTGGGTGTCTTTGTTTTCCCTTTTTGCATCCATATCATGTTCATAAATTAGATTTTTGGTCTTCTCCTTGTGTGTTTTTAGGTTATAGTTCATCCCATCTTGGATATCGTTGTCTTGACTTAGAGTCTGATCGTATTTATGTCTCCCGTCATGTTCGTTTTCATGAAAATGTCTTTCCTTTTGCAAAGTCTGAACAGGTAACATCCTCACCGGTACCTCCCACCCCACCTACCTATCTTCCATCCTTGCACCCTCCTCCATCCTTTCAGCCTACTACTTACCAAACCAGCCCCAACCACAACCCAATTCTGCCATCTGCCGCACCCCACCAAATTACCACTTTGCCCATTGATTTTGCCACCCCTTCATCACCATCCCACACTACCATACTGTCACCATATGCTTGTATTTCCAATGATCATTGTGCAGGTACAGGTTCTCCATCACCGGATGTGCATGTTCTCAGGTCTGCTGCAACAGAGCAGCCCGGTTCTGCATCAGCTCATCCTAGTTCTACAGCAGCCTCACCAGTGTCTGGAGTGCCGACCAGTCCCTCTACTGCTTCTCCAGCTGGCCTGCAGCTTTGTGTAGACCTCTCCTCATATCCTCTTCAGCCTCTTCCAGGTACAGGTCACACTTCTTCATGCCCAGCTGCACGTCAACATCCCATGGTTCTTCGTCCAAGGCAGCCCAAGATAGCGTTGTCCACAGCCACTACCACAACCTCTGCTGTCTCCTTAAGCCGGGTAGTTTCTCCTTCCTCTCATGAGCCACTTGTTTTTAATGATGCTAACAGATATGAGGCGTGGCATAGTGCTATGTATGAGGAAATTCAGGCCTTACGCGCAAACAGAACTTGGACCTTAGTGCCGTTTCATCCCTCCATGAATGTTGTTAGTAGTCAGTGGGTATACAAGATTAAATGCAGATCTGATGGTAGCATCGAGAGGTATAAGGCGCGTATGGTTGTTAGAGGTTTCACTCAGCAAGAAGGTATTGATTACTCTGAAACCTTTAGTCCAGTCATCAAACAGGCGACCGTCAGATTAGTCTTCTCCATTGCAGTTTCGTGTGATTGGAAAATTCATCAGCTTGACATCCATAATGCCTTCCTCAATGGTGTCCTTGATGAAGAGGTCTACATGAAACAACCTCCAGGTTTTGTTGATTCTGCTCTCCCCTCTCATGTGTGCCGATTGCATAAATCTCTATATGGTTTAAAACAGGCTCTGCGGGCTTGGTACACTCGTCTGAATGATTTCCTGCTATCTATTGGTTTCCGTGCCTCTAAAGTGGATACCTCATTATTTATCTTCTTTGTTGGTGTTGATATTTGTTATCTTCCAGTCTATGTTGATAATATTCTGCTTACGGGTAGTAACTCTCTTCTGCTCCAACGCCTCATTCAGCTACTGAGCTCAGAATTTAAGCTTCGCGACTTGGGTTCTGTTCATTACTTTTTGGGTATTGAGGTCCAGTCTACTAGTATGGGTCTTATGCTCCGCCAGCATAAATATATACTTGACATTCTCACTCGGGCTGGTATGCTATCTTGCAAACCTATTGATACCCCTATCTTTACATCCAAAGCTACCATTCTGCCTGATCCATTGTTTTCTGATGCTACCCGCTTTCGTCAAATTGTGGGTGGTCTTCAGTATCTCACTTTTACGCGCCCAGATATTTGCTTTGCTGTTAACAGAGTCTGTTAGTTTATGTATGCTCCTACAGATTCTTATTGGGCTGCCGTGAAACGCATCTTGCGTTATCTTCGGGGTACGGCATCACATGGCTTACATATTACTCGCAGTTCTTTTTTTGCCTTACATGGTTTTACAGATGCAGATTGGGCCGGCAGTGTTGAGGACAGAAAATCTACGGGTGGTTACCTTGTGTTTTTTGGTCAGACGCCGATGTCGTTGAAATCTGGTAAGCAACGCACAGTTGCTCGCTCTTCTACTGAGGCTGAGTACAAAGCCTTAGCTGATGGCACTGCTGATGTTATCTAGCTTCAGTATTTATTAACAGATCTCCAGATTCCATCTACTTCTGCTCCTATTATCTGGTGTGACAACCTTGGTGCCACTTATTTGTCTGCGAGTCCTGTTTTTCATGTTCGCACAAAACATATTGAGGTCGATTATCATTTTGTCCGAGATAGAGTTGCAAAGAAGGAGATTCAGATTTGTTTTATTTCCTCCCAGGATCAACTTGCCGATGTGTTCACTAAGCCACTTCCTACTTCTTCATTTACTGCTTTTTGTTTCAAGTTTCGGGTTGATCCTCCACCCTCA
Organism: Populus deltoides; assembly: GCA_015852605.2. Classification (NCBI taxonomy): domain Eukaryota; kingdom Viridiplantae; phylum Streptophyta; class Magnoliopsida; order Malpighiales; family Salicaceae; genus Populus; species Populus deltoides. The sequence continues at coordinate 1,692,371 of CM027579.2, forward strand.
GCTTGAGGGGGCATATTATAGAATGTACTTATACAGGAAATATTGTATATAGAAAATATTGTAGACATACTCTTGTGTGGTAACCTCCACCATTACTATTATATATTGCCCTACCTATATATATAGAAAGGGTTGGCTAACGATTAGGTTAAGCCTCCCAATTATTCTCAACTCATATATTTTTATTTTTATTTTCCAATCTCAACATATGGTTCTCAATTTACAACAAAGAAACCAGACCAGAAGGAGAACTCTATCGGAAGGAACATTACAATAAAATCACAAGTGAATGATGATCATCAAATCCTTATTTTATGTTTTTAACACAGCCCACCCAAATTATGGCCACCATACCCAAGCCAGGCCGAGCCAGAGCCATAGCCTAACTTAAACACGTACGGTATCATTAAGGATATAGCTAGTGAGATATATATAATAAAAGTGCAAAAGCACTTAAGCATAGGCTTCAGGGTTTTGAAGGAGATAAGCTTCCACAGCTTTGTACATCCCCAGTGCCTTCTCTTTGCCTTCCTTAACCTCCTCTTCGGTAAGCACAATATCACCCTTGGTGTGATAGGTACTTTTCATTTTATTTATGCTACCACCATCAGGACCAGGCACAAATTGTACCTCATAAACAACGGTTTCCATCTTATCCAATAATCCTTCACCTTCAATCAAACTGTACGAGTAAGAGATAGTTTCTGGGTCAACAGCTTCAACTCGGTTCGTAACAGACCTACGACCAATACCTGCAATAATACCATGGACACGTGCACTTTGTTATAATATTTGCGTAAAAAAGTTTTTACATTCACATCAAGACACACTATTACTGGCTATTAGTATTATGCTGTAATGAATTATGGCTTAACTAGTCAATTATAATTTCTCGTTTAAGATTTTCTTCTTCTAAATATATATGCAGGTATTAGGTTGACCTAAAGTTTATACTCACCATCTTGAAAGCTGATCTGCCTGATGCTGCCAGCCTCTCCATTGCCTTGGGTGAATTCAACGCTCTTAATAAGCTGTGGCAAGAGTTTTGGGAGGAGGTTTCCAAAGTCAAGAATCAAAGCCTTGAATAATCTTGCAGGGGGGACTGGGGAGGTGAACTCGTCACTGAAAGCAAAGACACCCATGATAGCTAGCCTAGTAATAGACAGGGAGAGTCTTGTGTTGCTAGCTGGGGGAGTTCTTTTAATTTTGAACTTGCACACAAGTGGAGATGGTGAAGGCTTGTATTTATAGATAGGAATTAAGGATTTTTTTTTCTTAATGAATTGTTTGCCGCCTATATATAATCTAGATTTTGGTTCTTGTCATTTTCAAATTTATATCTCCAACAACAAGAGATTGTGGAACTTAAAACATCTCATAATACAAATGAAAAGATTAAACAGCAAAGAACAAAAATATGGATCTGAATTACAAAACACCATTAGGATTTTTGAAACGGTCTTCCATTTCTTGTATCATATCTCAGAAATTTCATTTATAAGTTTAATTCCCCGGCCGGCCATTCCCTAAATCAATAGGATAAAGGATGAGAGCTTTCACAATTTAATGAAATACAGAGGACTTTACAAACAAACAGTACTCAATACATTTTAATGGAATTCTTCTTAATAATAGAAAACGATACTACAAATTACAAAGTCATAAGGCTCTTTGAATCCACAGATTTTCATTTTGTTTTTTTTATTTATTGCATACCATTATTAAGAAATAAATAGACTTGTAAAAAATAATACAGTTAATCTGAAAATAAATAAAAATACAACGGCATTTTCAATGAAATTTAGTCTATAGACGTTAATTGTGTGTAAATGTGTTCTTTCAATTTTCTTTAAAAAACAGAAAAACTAATTAATTAACAAATAATCAATTAATCAAGTTTTGGTTTCTTAGTAGTGTCCTTTTAACAACTACCAAGAGTTCTTTCATTAATTTTTTTTGACTCATTTTACGAGGTGGTGAGGTGGTGAAGTAGCTTATTAAATTGTCAAAGTAATTCTTGTTTATTGGAAAATAGTTTTTTTTGGAAAATAAATTTCGAGAAAGTGAATTCCGAGAAAGTGAATTATTTTTTGATGTTTGTTAATGTAATAGAAAATAAGTTGGAAAACACTTTCCAATATTTGGTTATGTCATGAAAAATGAGCTGGAAAATAACTTATTAATGTTTTATTTTTTTCAAGTTTATTAAAATAATGAGGAACAAATCTTACAAATTAAAAAGTTGAATAAGAATGAAATTGAAAAAAAAAATAATTTCATAAATTATCTCAAATAAAATAAATAATAATCAAAATAATAAAGATCAAATCTAAAAAATAAAAAAAATTGAAAGATGAAGAAATTAAAATAATAATAATTAACATTTCATAAATTATTTCAAATAAAATAAATAACAATCAAAAGAATGAGGACCAAATTTGATAGATAAAAAATTTCAATTAAAAAATGATAAGGGAAAAGCAAATAACACTTATAAAAATAAAGACCAAAATTAATATAAAAATTAAATTTTAATGGATGAAATTGAAAAAAAAAATATTCAAAACAAAATATATATAGCAATCAAAAGTTTGAGGACCAAATTTGATATAATCAACAAATAATATCACATTTCTAAATTTTTCATAACTTCTGGAAAGTGTTTTCCGCTCAAAATAAAAGGAAAACACTTTTCTGGAAACCAAGCCAAATTTTTCTTTGACTGGAAAATGTTTTCCGTTGACCGGAAAGTGTTTTCCGTTAACCAATTTTTCTGATGGCAAACAAATACCGGAAAGTTTAGAAAGTGGTTTTTTAAAAACCAGTTTCCAAGAAACAAAAACAACCTATAACCATCTGTTGCTAAGAGAAAAAAGAAAAAGTATAATCATAACCTTCTAGCAGTGATCCTACTTTAGTTAATTTGGTAATTTTTATATCAAGTGGTGTTGCTTTGTATATTTTCTTTTGATATATAAATTTGTTTGTTTTTTGTTGACCTTACATGTCCTTTTATAATAATTGGAGCATATCTCTTGTATCTTGTATTTTTTAAAATTTATACAACTTAATCTTTTTCAAAAAATTTTAGAGTTTATAGTTTGAGGTTCAAGGTTTTAGAGTTTAGCATTTTAGGGTTTGAGATTTAAGATTTAAGGTTGGGTTTGGAGTTTTGGATTTAGAACTTAAGGTTTCGGGTTTAGGGGTTTAAGGTTTAGGAAGGGAAAAAAATGAAGAAGGAGAGGTTGCTGCTAATGATAATGTAAACCTTCAATTATAATTTTTTTAAGTTATTAAAATATAAAAAATTTAACTAATAGTAAAATGAGTTAAATTAAATTAAAAAAATTTAAATCAAAATAAAAATTGTAAAATCAAGAGAGTAAAGGATGAGAGCTTTCATAATTTAATGAAATACAGTGGACTTTACAAACAAACAGTACTCAATTAAATTTAATGGAATTCTTCTTAATAATAGAAAACGATATATACTACATTTACAAAGTCATAAGGCTCTTTGAATCCACATATTTTCATTTTTTTTTATTGCATACCATTATTAAGAAATAAATAGACTTGTAAAAAATAATACAATTAATATGAAAATAAATAAAAATACAACGGCATTTTCAATGAAGGTTAATCTATAGACGTTAATTTTGTGTAAATGTGTTCTTTCAATTTTTTTTAAAAAACAGAAAAACTAATTAATTAACAAATAGTCAATTAATCAAGTTTTGTTTTATTAGTAGTGTCCTTTTAACAACTACCAAGAGTTCTTTCATTAGTTTTTTTGACTCATTTTATGACGTGGTGAGGTGGTCAAGTAGCTTATTAAATTGTCAAAGTAATTCCATATTATAACCATCCGTTGCTAAGAGGAAAAATAAAAAGGATATCCTCAAAATGACAACTCCTCAGGCAGCTCCTATATTTACTCCTCATGCGGCACCATCTATTACAAATGATGCTCTTGCTTCACAGAGAAAACCTTCTAGTATTGATCCTACTTTAGTACTTTGGTAATTTTTATATTAATTGGCTGACCGGTTTATGTTGCTTTGTATATTTTCTTTTAATGTACAAGCTTGTTTGTTTTTAGTTGACCTTACAAGTCTTTTGTAATAATTGAAGCATACCTCTTGTATCTTGTATTTTTTTAGATTTATACAACTTAATCTTTTTCAAAAAACATTTAGGGTTTATAGTTTGAGGTTTAGGGTTTTAGAGTTTAGCATTTTAGAGTTTGAGGTTTTAGGGTTTAAGGTTTAGAGTTTAAGGTTGAGTTTAAGTTTTCGAATTTAGGTTTTAGAGTTTCAGGTTTAAGGGTTTAGGGAGGGAAAAAAATGAAGAAGGAGAGGCTGCTGCTAGTGATAATGTAAACCTCCGATTATAATTTTTCTAAGTTATTAAAATATGAGAAATTTAACTGATAGTAAAATGAGTTAAATTAAATTAAAGAAACCTAAATCAAGATAAAAATGATGAAATTAATGAAAGGAAAACATAATATAGTGCTAAATTGTTAGAAAGAAAAATTTATGGGGACAAAATAAATACATAAGACCAAGAGTGGTCAATGTTCAAATAACAAAAGGTTAGGGGTTTATGTACAAATGATAAAATAATCCATAGGGTTTAGATGATTAGTGTATATGTTTTATAAAAGGGTTAAATAAGAAAATTTGGATTTTTCTTGCGTAAAAATCATCTATTGACAAATTTAGCGCTATTAAGCATAACGCTCAATCCAACCGTCGGATTGGAATGAAATTTAACGAGGGCCTTCTTCACATATAGATTCATATATAGTTAAAATTTTAGAGCGATTAAAATTTGGTAAGATTGTCAAATAATGTCGACAATTAGACTGAAAAATAGCATGAAAATCATTAATGGTAGTTTTATAAATATGCTTGATCAGCTGGAAAACTCCAGCAGCTCTCTTCTTCATTAAACCATGGCTAGATGGAAAAATAGAAGGAAAAAAAGAGAGAGAAAAGAGAGCTTGGGAGAGAAAGAGAGAAAAAGGCAAGGAGGAACCCAAAAATTGTGTTAGGAAAAGTAATTTTTACCTAGAAATCAACAAGAAACAAGAGAAAAAAGAAGGAATAAGGGAACTTAGGAGACAAAGAGAAGACATATTGATGGCAGTAATTCCAACAGCTATAACTCCACCGTCCACTGTTGGATTTGAACCATATTTGGATATGTTGTTCTCCTCCATATTGTGTGCATTTTCACTAGAGGGATCCTGTATATCAGTCATTGTTTGAGAGATATTGTAGGAGGAAAATTTATGGGAAAATACATTTCTGGCCAGTCTCAGTTGCCAACCAATTTCTCAACTGTCCATCATTGGATCTAGCTATAATTTGGATATGTTGTTCTTCATGATACTGTCTAGAATCTGAGCAGTGGAGATCAGAACTAACCACTCCAAACAGAAGTTATGTTTCTTTCACAGTAAGTCTACAAGTTTTAGGTCAGTTTGGTTAAACTTATGTTTTTGGAAAATTTCACCGTTGGATGGGGTTGATATTTGGATATATGATACTTATAATAATAATTTATAACGTGACCTTATGGATGACTTATAATATTAGTCGTTTGTTATTTATGGGTGATTGAAACTGTTGCTAAAATTAGTTTTGTGTAAGCTAAAACATGCCCAAAATTAAATGGAAATGGAGCAATAGAGAGACTTAATTTTTAGGTGACTTTGGGACTACTGTGACAACCCTGAAACTCTATCTTGAGGGGTGGGCTAAGTACCTCTCCAATTTATTTTTTAAAAAAGGGCTGGAGTGACAGCTTTAAGTGTAGATTTGTTAGAGATAAAAAATGTCTCCAAGAAACTAAAGCAATGCTGTTGTGACAGCCCTACTAATAGGTGTTAAAGGACTGATTTGGACAACCCCAAGAACAAAAATTATGGGAAATTAGAGTCTCATATAAAGTGATTAAGGTGAGGTAAGTTTGGGTTAAGAAATTAGATTGGAAAAGTCTGAACGGATTGGGTTAATGGATGGCTATGTGAACGTGAAATAATGATCTAATTTAGATATAAAAATCTTGCATGAAATCATATAATGATGCTTGCTAGTTGATAAGAAAATATTGAAAAGGAGAATGAATGATATTAAATGTTGTCTTGTGTGGAGCAGGAGAGGCATCGACTGCGGGACCTCAAGTTAGCAGAACGACAACACTAAGAGGAACAGGTAGGTGTTTATCACCTCACCTCTTTATATTTTAAAGAGTTTAATACATTCTAAAATATTATTTGTTTATGCTACATGTTGATTTACGATAATAAAAGATAAGAAATTTGATAGTGAAAACAAGATTTAACATTACGGCTGGTGTCATGAGTGTTGTTGGGAAAAAAATTGTATAAGGTTATTGTGCTTATTATCCTAATTTATAAGGACAACTTGGATTGATAAAAATCTAGCCACATGAGTGGGGGCAAGGAAAGTTAGCCGACCATATGAAGAGCAAAGAGGAAAAGGGGAAAATTATGGTTTTCCTTAATGAATTTATTATAATAGGTTGTTTTTTTTTTATGTGAATGTGTGTGTGAATTGAATTAAATTAGCATGAAAAGAATAAGGGAACTCTTGATTCTTTAAGGCCATGCTTTCGATCAATTATGCATTAAAGGAGGAGGATGTTTAATTTGACATATTTAGCTTGATGACGTGTGTTTAATTGTGTCAAAACAAGGGGGAAATGCACGTTGAAATGTCAAGGATTGTATTTAGAAGAATATTGTTTGGAAAGTTTGTAAAATCGATAAGAATGTTCTATTTTGACGTTAAGAGGGAAGATTGAAATAAATAGGATAAATTGGCTCTTAAAAAGATATTTTGACACTCTTATATGATATGTCTTATGGCTAGGGGTTGAGATAAAAAAGAAAAAGTTTAATTGTGGAAGTTGTGTGTAAATGGAAAGGTTGAGGAATCTGGACAGATTCATCTCCAGACTTTTGGAGAGAATTCAAGTAGGCGTATGAGGGAATTAGGATCAGGTTCCTTCATAGTAATTGTATTTTTAGATGTTGACTAACTAAGGAAACTGGTCTTACTCAATTTGGAGCTATAGAAATCTAGTTATGGGTCACTAACCAAGACTGGGTCATGACAGACCCTATAGGGCAGTAGGTCTGATTTTTTGACGAATAATTTCGAGTGTCTTAAGGGAAAAACTGGGTTATCCTCCCTTCATGGGACTTGTATCCCCGTGTCTTAGCTTTCCAACGTGACCAACCTTGCTTGAAACAGAGTCCTATAACTTCAGATATAGTCAACAATATGAGGAAAAGTCGGAATACAAACTTTGCCCGCAGATTCAGAAAGTCCCTAAAGCTACTATTTAGATGTGTTAAAGGGTGAAAATTTTGGTCCTTACCCTCAGGGAACATGTGATATTATATCTTAGCTTCCAAAAGAAACAAGTATGTATCAGCTAGCATGGTTAGTATCTCGGGTAAGGGGATCACCATGTATCGGCTAACATATATTTAGTGTACGTTAGGATCCCGAGTAAGGGGATCACCATGCATCGACTAATATATATTTAGTGTATGTTAGGGTTCCGGGTAAGGGGATCGCTATGCATCGACGCCTACAAGGTGATGATGATACCTGTTAAATTGATATTGGCAATGAGTTAGGCAGAAATAATTGTGGTTGATCTTATAAAATCTTGAAAGGAAGTTGAAAATAGAAGATGAAATGGTTTTAGTAGTTGAATGAGAAAGAGTTCCAATGGAAACAAATACGGAGAAGTGAATAGAATATGAATACATGTTTGCCTCTTTAAATTGTTGGATATTTGTGTTACTATACTTATTGTGATATTCATGTTTGAATAAAATGTATTTTGTTTCAGGACCATCATATGCACGACAGGAGTAGATCCTAGCTTTTGTTCACTTTTTGTTATTTAGTTCTAGAGAGTATATCCTTGTATTTTGAAATATTTAAACATTTATATTACTTAATTTGTATAATTGATATTTAAACTTGAATAGATGAACTTAATTCTAAAATTCATATCATCATGTTCCATGTATGCGTGTTTATCTCATTTATTTCTCTCTAACAATATTTGTTGTTCAATGTATGTTATAAATATTATAGTTGTGATGATGATGATGTTTATGGGATTGAGATCCCGGACGATTGGGTCGTGATTGAATTATGAGATGTGAGATATTAGAAGTATAAACAGGGTATATGTCGATAATTTGGGACCTCCAGACATAGGAGAGACTATCGAAATTTTGATGGAAATTTCGGTAGACTTTTATATGAGAACTGTATAAAAACAATTACTCGTATTTTACACACCATATCATAGGAAAATAACTATAAATGCATATGAAAGTATGGGGCGTTACAAATAAGAAAGAGCTTGACCTATCAGACCTGAGTTTCAGTCCAGATGCCACCATTCCATCCTTTTTCTACCTAACATCTGCTCCCCTCAAACACCCTCACCCTTTGACTGAATAATTTTCAAAACAAAAGATCTATACTTCTGTTTGCACCACCCTCAACATCCCAACCTCCCACTCTCATCCAAATTACATTGTCCCCCTGTGATAAGCCATGCAGATCAACCAGAGCCATTAGGCTAAATTCCAAGTATGTATGATGAAGTGAGCGTAATTGCATGTGGCATGCGGGAAGATATCAAACGTGAAATAATAGTTGCATATGCCATGCAGCAATAGTTGAACGTGAACAGTGTTAACATGGACATACAGATATACAAAAGAGATAAAGAGTGCGTTGAGGAGGAGCGGTTTCAATACAAGACTGGGTCTTGTACAGTTGCGATTTATCAGTTGCAATTTGTTATAGTTGTTGCAATTAATATTCAGTACGTGTTATTTTCAGTTTGTACGTGGGTAAACTCACATCGTGAGTTACCAACTTTTCTTTATTTTTAGAGTTATCTGTACTAGCTTTGCTTATTTAAAATAGCCAAGAATTATGAAGAGGCAGAAAAATTTGATATTAAAATAATTGTGGTCTTTTCTCACCCGAAGAGAAACAAAGAGTTCTCAGCAAATACTTGTTAAATATTTATTGAACTTATCATTGGTATCAGAGCTTGTAGAAGATCTTATGGGCACTAATAAGGAACGCATTGAGCAGTTAGAAGAAGGGTTGCACCGAATGGAGCTGGGCATGGCTGATAGGTTGTAACATCTGGAGGACACACTTAACCGACTTTCTGATGTATTGCTTGCAAATCAAGAGCCTCCAAACCAGGGCAACCAACAATGTGAAGGTCAAGAAGGGGGACGACTAATTGTTTCATCCAAGACAACACGACTTGAGTTCTCTCGATTTTCAGGAGATGATCCCACTGAGTGGTTTAATCGTGTGAATCAGTTTTTTGCATTTCAAAATACTCCAGAACTTCAGAAGGTCGCCCTGGCTTCTTACCACTTGGAAGGGGAAGCCAACCAGTGGTTGCAATGGGTTCACCGGTTGCATGAAGAAGAAGGACGAGTTTTATCATGGACAAACTTTGAAGACGAACTCTGGGCGTGTTTTGGTCATTCAGAATGTGAGGATTTTGATGAGGCCCTTTCAAGAATAAGGCAAGGAGGATCACTACGAGATTACCAACGCGAAATCGAGCGCCTGGGTAACCGAGTACGCGGATGGATGCAAAGGGCTCTTGTAGGTACATTTATGGGTGGCTTAAAAACTGAGATTTCAGATGGCATACGCATGTTTAAGCCACAAACTTTGAAGGAGGCCATCAGTCTAGCCCGAATGAAGGATGATCAACTTAGCAGACAGAGAAGGTTTAGCAAACCAGCACCATCACCACCAATGAGATCTACGATTTCCCCTCCCAGTTTCAATTGAGTTGCCCCAACGGTTCCTACCACTCCTATTCGGCGCCTCACTTGGGAGGAAATGCAGAGAAAACGAGCTCAGAATTTATGTTTTAATTGCAATGATCGAGTTACTGCAGGACATAAATGTCACGAGCCTCACATCTTAATGTTGGAAGGGTACGATGGCAGTAACACTCTGTTATGTGATAATGAAGGTGAAGACCAATGATTAGTACTTAAAAGTGTATTCTCATTAAGGCTTTATATCATCGTATTGCACTAAAGTATCGTTAAATTCCCTAACTAAAGCATGTTTTATAATAACAAGTTTAATAATATAATATATCTTTAATTTATGGTAAATGCTTGTTTTGAATGCAGGTATATCTCACAATTCAAAGGATTGATTGATGTGATTAACAATTGAAAGTGAAGAGACAAAAAGAGGACTAGGCTAAGAGAAGAGATGCTGGTTCAATTCCAAATTAGAAAACCATTCGGTTATTTGATCATAACTGGAGTTGTAGAACTCAGATTTAGGTCCACTTTATATGGATGGAAAGATAAGACATAGACCTAAAACTTTCATGAAGGGTCCAAGACTCAATTATGCCGTTTTCAAGTTCAAATCTTAGCAACAACGGAGAAGTCGGAACCTGTTTTGCAGCTCAACACTGTTCGGTTTTCAGCTCATATCTTGAGTTCTAGAAGTCCAAATGAGCTCTGGTTTTTTTTGTTGGAAAGCTGAGACAATTTCCCACAGCTTTCATAAAACAAAGGGCTCAAATTTTGATGTTAGCAATGACGTTTTGGCCAGCCAACAATATCAAAAATCTGCCAATAATTTCAAGAACCAGCAGCCAACAATGTCAAAAACCAGCCACCAAATCAATGGTTGGCCACCAACTATTTCCTTAGTCCACCAAGCAATAGTTCCACATCTTAGCCTATAAAAGGAGACATTTGCCATGTATTTAGTCATCTTGGTTTTGAGATCAAGATCATGTTCTTGCTTTCTTTCTTTATATCTTTGTAATGTTCAAGTTTTCTTTCATGTTATATTAATCTCTTGTTTATGCTTTTTTCATTTCCCTTCATATACTTAGTTAACTTATATCATAATCATGTTCTTATCTTGTTTATTTATGTTTTTCTTCTTCATTATGTTTAGCTAAGTTAATTATGTCAAGGTGAAAAGGTTTTACTAATGGTGTTAGAATAGGTATAATATAAACTCAACATGGACTTTAATGTTTATATCCAAGATAAATTGTTATTAGCATGTCTTATCTTTTTATCTTACTAATTATTAATACCTTGCTTGTTAAATGGTTAATCTAGATTTATGTTGTATAACACTTGGTACATCGAATGCTTGATCCTTCATAGTTTTCGGCCGACATCGTTGTTATGATAGGAACTTGATTTGTTGTTAACATAAGCTAGCAACATGAATGCCTGATGATATTTATAAGTATGGTGTTACTTAGACAAGATAATTAATATGATCATGTTAATACTTTATAATGAGCCATTAATGATAAATCATCCGATTAGAACCTCCTTTGTGTGTGGTTTCTAATTGAGTAATAAAAAAAGTTTATATTATATTTATTTGAAATACCATTAGTGAATCCTCTAACCTTGACATTTGTTTTTATCATTGTTTAATCCTTACATTAATCTTCCATCTCAAAGTTCTCATTAATTTCTTCCTCTTCTTCTTTTTATTATTATTATTACTACTATTACTACTACTACTACTACTACTACTACTATTAATATTATTACTATTATTACTATTACTATTATTATTATTATTATTTACATTCTTGTTATATGTTATGTATGTTAAGTATGCTCTGTGTTTGATCAAGGATCCTGACATTGTTGGTCTTGCCTTGTTCATTCGCATCAGAAATCTGTTTATATTATATAATATATCTCTTTGATCTTTTTATAAAATCAGTATATAGGCTGGAAACCTGTGACCCGATTTTTTAGATCATTCTCAGGTATAACAACGCCACGTACTGAGTATTATTATTATTATTATTATTATTATTATTATTGTTATTGTTGTTGTTGTTGTTGTTGTTGTATTGTTATTTATAATTTATACAATTAACCTCTCTGTGGTTCGACCCCGGTCTTGCCGGGTTATTTATTACTTCGACACTCCTGCACTTGGGAGAAGACATCAATCTTTTGGTCGTGTCAACCAACCACTTCAGGAGATTGTTGAGACAATCACCGAACCAGAAATTACACTACATGCGTTGATAGGATGGGCTGCACCCAAGACCATTCGCATCACTGCAAGGATAAGGTCAAGCGATGTCATCGCACTAATCGACAGTGGATCAACTTACAACTTTATTAGCGAAAGATTGGCCAATGCATTACGAATACTAGTGGTGCCGATCGCATCCTTCACAGTGCGGGTTACAAATGGCAAAAAATTAAAATGCCAGGGACATTTTGAAGAGGTCGGAGTGGACCTGCAAGGCACCCATTTTTCATTAACTCTTTATTCTCTTCCACTTACAGGGTTGGATCTAGTGCTGGGCATCCAATGGTTAGAAATGCTAGGTTCTATGGTTTGCAACTGGAAATAGTTAACCATGGAATTTCAGTGGAAGAACCAACTTAGGTAGTTACATGGAATGGGTGATGAAGGTATACAAATTGCGTCTATCACTGAATTAAGCAAAGCAATTCACTATAGATCAGTACTGAGGAGTCACACATCCAGACAACTCATCCTGATATGGAGGCCATTTTGCATGAGTTTGCAGATATTCTAAAAGAACCAGCAGGTCTACCACCTACTAGAAGGGTTGATCACTGCATTTCTCTCAAAGACGGCACCGAACCTATTAATGTTCAGCCTTATCGTAATGCATATTATCAAAAGGAAGAAATTGAGAAGCAAGTTCATGAAATGTTGAATTCCGGCCTTATCAAACCAAGTACCAGCCCTTTTTCATCACCTGTACTGTTGGTGAAGAAAAAAGATGGAACATGGCGTTTTTGCACAAATTACATGGCCCTCAATGCTGCAACCGTGAAGGACCGCTTCCCTATTCCAACAGTTGATGATATGTTAGACGACCTCTATGGTGCTTCATATTTCACTAAGCTTGATCTTCGAGCCGGATATCATCAGGTACGGGTTAATCCTGTGGATATTCCAAAAACTGCTTTCCGCACTCACAACGGACACTATGAATATTTGGTTATGCCTTTTAGGTTGTGTAATGCACCCTCAACATTTCAAGCTATCATGAATTCAATATTTCAACCTCATCTTCGAAAATTTATATTGGTTTTCTTCGATGATATATTAGTCTATAGTCCTACGTGGGACATGCATCTGATGCATGTAAGGCAGACTTTTGAAATATTACAGCAACAACAATTCTTTGTCAAGGCTAGTAAGTGTGCTTTTGGTCAACAAGAGCTGGAGTACTTAGGGCACATAATCACCAATCATGGCGTGAAGGTAGATGAAAATAAAATTGCGGCAATGGTGGCATGGCCACGACCTACTAATATTTCATAGCTTCGTGGGTTTTTAGGGTTGACGGGATATTACAGGAAGTTTGTCAAAAATTATAGCATTATGGTGTGGGCTCTCAACAATCTGCTTAAAAAGGGCCAATTTAGGTGGAATGAGGACGCTGAAACTGCCTTCATCGCGCTCAAACAGGCAATGACAACGACACCAACGTTAGTAATGCCCAATTTCAAGGACGTCTTCACTATAGAAACCGATGCCTCAGGTGATGGTATTAGCGCCATATTAACCCAGCAAGGCAAACCAATTGCATTTATGAGTAAAGCACTCGGAGTTGCAAAGAAGTTTTGGTCTACTTATGCTAAAGAGATGCTGGCCATTCTTGAGGCTATACGATTGTGGCGTCCATATCTGTTAGGCCGAAAGTTCTATATTCAGACGGATCAACGCAGTCTAAAATTTTTGCTAGAGCAACGTATCACCACACCAGAACAGCAAAAATGGGTAGCCAAACTCATGGGCTATAACTATGAGATCATATATCGGTCTGGACGCAAAAATGCTGCAGCTGATGCTCTCTCTCGTAAACAAGGTAGTCCTGTTCTTCATCATCTTTTGGTTTCTTAGGTTACTTTATGGGAAGAAATTAAACAAGCGGCAAAGACAAATTTATATATATAGTCCATGAGTTAGATAGTCGCGGATCAGTTACACAGCCACTTTGTGTGGCGAAATGGTTTGCTTCGTTACAAGGAGCGGGTTATCATTCCTGCAGACCCTACTCTGCGTGCAAAGCTGCTGCACAAAATGCATGATACCAAAGTTGGTGGCCACTCTGGTGTTCTGCGCACATACAAGAAACTGAGGCAACAATTCTATTGGCCAGGAATGCGTAAATCGGTCCAAGAATATATCAAGAATTGTGTGGTATGCCAGAAAACCAAATCAGATACATTGGCACCCGCAGGTCTCCTCCAACCATTACCCATCCCTTGCCAGGTGTGGGAGGACATTACATTTGATTTCATCGAGCATTTACCCGCTTCTCAAGGCCAAGATACCATTATGGTTGTCGTCAATAGGCTCAACAAATCAGCTCATTTCCTGCCCTTAAAACATCCTTTTACAACTAAAAGTGTTGCAGAGAAATTTGTGGTAGGTGTTATTAAGCTACATGGCATGCTAAGATCTATAGTCAGCGATCGGGATCCAGTTTTTGTGAGCCATTTCTGGCAAGAGTTCTTCAAGATGTCAGGTACAAAATTGTAGCTCAGCTCTGCGTATCACCCGCAAACTAATGGCCAAACCGAAGTTGTCACTTGCTGCGTTGAATAGTATTTGCAATGTTTTGTTCACCAATGGCCAACAAAAATGGAGCCTCTACTTACCATGGGCAGAATATTGGTGTAATACAACATAGCACATCTCAACCGGAATGGCTCCTTTTCAGGCACTATATGGTCGGTTTCCACTAACTATTCCATCATACAATGAAGGTCTATCGCCGGTGCATGAAGTGGATCAGCAATTGCAAGACCGAGATGAGTTACTTCAGCAGCTCAAAATCAACTTGGCATGCTCGATTAATAGGATGAAACAAATCGCAGATAAAAAGAGAAGAGATGTCTCATTTGATGTTGGTGATTTAGTCCTTCTGAAACTCCATCCATATCGACAACATACGGTTTTTAAGCGAGAATACCAGAAACTTGCTAGTCGCTTCTATAGACCCTATGAAATTCTGGAGAAAATTGGACCTGTCGCTTACAAACTCCGTTTACCAGCAGAGTCACGCATTCATCCAATATTCCATGTCTCTCTGCTTAAACAGTACAACACCAACTCAGAGGTTAACAACCACAGCACAAAGATACCGTCCTTCAATGATGATGGGGAAGTTCTGCTAATACCACAAGCTGTTATTGATCATTGCTGGATAAAACAAGGCGCCCAAATTGTCGAAGAAAGTTTAGTTCACTGGAAATATTTACCTATCGAGGAGGCCACATGGGTATCTACCAAACAGCTACTAGAACTGTTTCCAGATGTCAACCTTGGGGACAAGGTTGCACGTGATGAGGGAGGTATTGATAAGCCACGCAAATCAACCAGAGCCATTAGGCCAAATTCCAAGTATATATGATGAAGTGAACATAATTGCATGTGGCATGCGGGAAGATATCAAACGTGAAATAATAATTGCATGTGCCATGCGGGAGTAGTTGAACGTGAACAGTGTTAACATAGACATGCAGATATAAAGAAGATAAAGAGTGTGTTGAGGAGGAGCGGTTTCAATACAAGACTGAGTCTTGTACAGTTGCGATTTATCAGTTGCTTTTATTTCAATTTGTTATAGTTGTTGCAATTAATATTCAGTACATGTTATTTTTAGTTTGTACGTGGGTAAACTTACATCGTGAGTTACCAACTTTTCCTTAATTTTAGAGTTATTTGTACTGGCTTTGCTTATTTAAAGCAGCCAAGAATTATGAAGTGGCAAAAAAATTTGATATTAAAATAATTATGGTCCTTTCTCACCCGAAGAAAACAAACAATTCTCAGCAAATACTTGTTAAATATTTGTTGAACTTATCACCCTGCAACCTCAATAACCTATACCACACCCTTCTGATCTCCCACAGCTAGGGGTGAGCAAAAAAACCGAATAACCGATTAAACCGAAAAAACAAAAAAAAAACAACCAAAAAAACCGAACCGAAAAAAAAAACTGAATTAACCGATTGAAAAATCACAAAAAAAATTCGGTTCGGTTTGGTTTCGGTTTTCAAAGTCTGAAACCAATTGAACCAAACCGAACCGGTTCAACCCAGCCACCATTAAAAAAAAAGTATAAATAACATGTTTTTTCGTAACCTTAAACCTAAAGTAACATTCTGAAGACAACCGCACCCTCCCCTTAGTTTGCTCTCTGCGTCTCCTACTCTCTCCTCTCTCATTTTTCTCTATACTCCACAATCCATATCCGACAATTTTTAAGAATTGTTAAGCTCCTGCTTCTCCATGCTTATCTGTCCTCCTATTAGCTGTCCTCGTATCAAAGGCACACCTTTCTTCACTTGGTTTTAATTTTTTTTAGCTCAACCACGCCTCTCTTTACCTTTTCTTTTGCTTTTAACTTTGTAATTGCTATATAATTTTTCATACCCATGTAACCGAAGAAGACTGTTATGTCAAACCAGTGAAAAGTTTTTTTGTGATTTTCTTGATGTTGGTCTCATGAGAACAACAACTGGACATCGGGTTTGGTTATTTATTGAAGAAACCGAGTATAAAACACCACACACTTGATAGATGGTGTGGATCTATATAAAAATTTGTAATTAGTTTATGATTGTTTTGGTTTTACATTTGAATAATACATATCTTTTGATCTTAATTTTTTTTTTCCAGTGAAATAACTTCTTTTCTTTCCTTATGTTTTGTGTATTTTTTGTGCAAAGATTAATTTTTGAGCAAGGATCTAGCAAAAAGAAAACTGGGGTTGGATTTCTGGATATTCCTTGCCGGTTTAGTTTGTTGAGAAAGCCAAGATTTATCTCATAAGCACAAAGCTATGAAAATAGAAATATGACGAACCGGTTTAAACGGTTTGAAAGGAAAAAAAACCGAACCGAACCGAACCGAAAATGATCGGTTTGAACCGGTTTTCGGTTCGGTTCCAAAACTTGAAAAAAAATAATTTCAATTTAGTTATTTATTTTGGCCCAAAACCGGACCGAACCGGAAATGCACACCCCTACCCACAGCAACAATCCCATGATTCCACTTACTTAATCATGTCCTAACTCAACAAAAACTATGCATCACATGCCACTACCATCCCATTTCTCCATCATGTTGAAAGACAAGAATACCAACCACAACAAACCCCCTGCCACCCCCCAAAACTTATAGGCTGATAGGGTTAGAATCTCTGATTCTAGTACCAGATTCACCCTTGATAGCCTTCCAAGGAAACAAGTAGGGCATCACCTTAATGTATCAAAAGACATACTGCTGGAGAATGCTAGGATTCTTCATTGGATTCAAAATGCCATACCATGTTGTCCACACAATCGCCTCTCGTGTCTGGAGACAATGTGGGCTAAAAAATGTAACCACGACTGCTAACGTCTTTATGATCTTTCAATTTAAAATTGAAGAGGATATGCATGCTATTTTAGAAAAAGGTCCGTGGATGTTTGGAGGAAAAAACATCATCCTTCAGCAATGGCACCTTTGGTTCCAGTTCGACAAAAACAAAATCTCCAACCTCCCAATTTGGATTCGCCTACATGGTCTGCTATTCCCTCTATGGTCCAAGCAAGGTTTGAGCTTAATTGTTAGCATGATTGGTAGGCCTTTATTATGTGATGAACAGACCTACAACTCCACATGGCTGGAGAATGCAAGGGTATGTGTTTAGATTGATGCTCCCCTCCCTTTTGTCCATCAATTTGAAATAGACAGCCCCCTCTCTACTGAGCCTATCACAGTGAATGTGGACTATGAATGGAAGCCACCACGTTGTGACAAATGCAGGGTATTTAGCCATTCCTGCCCCCTAATCCCTGCAGAGAACAAACACCAAGACAAGGGTGCTACACAAGACAAAGGCAAAGCCCCTACAGATCCTATAGTCCTAACCAAATCAGCAAATAACCCAATCACGACCATCTCAAATGATCCCTTCTCTGGCACTATAGGTGCACCCCAATCATTATTCACTTTCCTCATACCATTGAATTGTTGGGATTTGCCATTATTGGGCAACCTACCCTAAGGAGTAGGGTTACCATTTGTCAATGGTAGTTGCACCCACCATTGACAAATGTATCAACCCATATGCAGCTGTTGTTGTTGAAGAAGAGGAGCCACCATACTTGCCTATAAATAGGCATACGTGAGAGAGCACATTGAGCAAGAGAGGGGTGAGAATGTGAAGAGTGTAGAGAGAAAGTGAAGGGCTGCAATGGCAGCAGCCTTGCTGCCATTGCAGCAGCAGCAAGTGCAGCAATGAGAGTTGGGAGTAGAGTTTGAGTGAAGTGATCCTCCTCCTCCATGTATTTGTTTTGTATCCTTTCTCTAATCTCTAATAAAACAGACTCTCTCCCGTGGATGTAGGCGGTTTTGCCGAACCACGTTAAATATTGTGTCAGTGAGCTTAAGCCTCCTTTGAGCAACTATCAGTACACCACCGATCCGCGCATGGGGGAGTCGGAATTCCCCAATAATTGGTATCAGAGCACATGGTTTAAAGGGGTGTTTGATTTTGCAAAAAAATGAAAGTTGTCAAAATTGTGTTTTGACCATACCACTGTGTAGAGGAGGCCGAGACGAAGCCACTGGTGAAATCGGATGTCGGACATGGCCGCACTCTCCATCACTCTTCGGCAAGGCGTCTGCCCACGCGCGCAGACGTGCCCCACGCGTCTTCTTCGCCCGGATGGGCTGACCCGACCCATGTGACTAACCCAGATATGGATGATGTCAGCATGACATAATTATGATGTCAGCATGCACAGTAGGCATGCCAGGGATGACATCAGCCTGATGTAACTGTGATGTCAGCATGCACAGCAGGCATGCCATGTCAGCAGCCACATCATCGACCAGTCAGCAGACACGTCAGCAAAGTGGGACCCACCTGCCACATCATCAGCCGCGAGCCGAGCCGTTTTGAAGCCGAGCCGAGCCGGGAGCCGAGGGATAAGATTCTGTGCAGCAGAGTCTACGTGCAACCAGATCTGAGATTGAATCTGGGCCGCTCATCAGGCCAGAATTGTTTTGATCAAATCTTAGCCATCTGAAGTGCGATTTGGACGATTTCAGACTTGTTTCCAGCTAATTTGATCGTTCCGGATGCAATGGTATGATCCAATCGTTGAAATTTGTGACCGAAAGTGGTGGTGGTGAATTAACAAAAGAGATTGCCCGATTAGGAGGCATCTAAAGGTCATCGTGGTGGTCGATGATGATGATGAAGAAGAAGAAGGTGCACATGTTTACCCAATTACATGTGCTGAATTGCTAAGTGGGGAGAATTTTAATTGCCTTGAAGGAAGGAAAAATTGGGACACTCTGGACACCCGATCATGTGGATAATTTGAGGTGAAGAGTGAAAATTGACGAAGGCCAATCTTGACGAATCTAAGAACTGATAGTCTCGCCAGATGTTGAGAAATCATGTATTAAACCAGTATATTCCAGATCACTTGTAAAGGAAAGCCGTGACAAAGCTAGCAAATGGTTGTATATACGGAAAGACAGTACGATGGATAGATATGGCCTAAGAAGTTCTGTCTAGGAGGTTGGGTTTTAAGCGGGACCAGTGTGACCCCTCCAATCTTTCCTGGGAACTTGCTTAGTGGAAGGATTATCCATATGGTACTATTTTCGTATATATAGCAGTTTGTAATGAAACGGTTGAAGACTAGCAAGACGACGGCGCAAAGGAACAATTGGGTTTCGTATGTTCAAGGATCTGATGGAGTGGTGATTTCTCCAAAGAAGTTAGATTCGGTGACTGTGATTTCTCAAGGGGAGAATTGATGAAGACCCTGATAATGGAAGAGAAATACAGCAAGGAGATAAAGATTGGCACCCTATTTTGACTTGGACAGGTGTTGTGACAGGATGAGCTGCTGTCAAACATAAGCAAGGAATAGGGAGAAATCTGGAGAACAGAAATTGCATGAGGGCACACGGAGATTGTGCAGGGGTACCCGTAGGATCCAACGAGGTACTGTAATGAGACAACAGGTGCAAGAAGAAGAAGTGTTCCCAGATGAAGCTCAAACCAGAGACTGTTAAAGTTTGAACAACAGGAAGTCTCTTATGCTCTTGATGAAGACAACAGGCGAAGACCTTTCCCATGCATGCAAGGATGGAAAGAGAGCTGTTGTAGAGGCACCTAATTGATGGGGTGCAAACGCCTGTGATAAAAGGTGACCGCCTATGATGAAAGGTGAAGACACCAAAGAGAGTTGGTGTAGGTGGAGCTGTCAAGCAGAAAGGCATAGAAGCTCCAAACATAGAAATCGAGGTGGAGGATTGCGAGGAGTATACCGCAACTTTCCCTTTCTATGTAATCAGTGGTAGTTATCTCTCCCATAGTCCACATGGTGGTAGAGACTTTTGGAGCCATTTTGAAGCATCTCAACTGAAGGAGGATGCGACCGCCTATGAAAGGCGAAGACACCTTGAAGAAGGTGTGAGGGCTATAAAAGGAGCCCCAAATCAGACCACCCCATGACAACGGGCAAAGACACCTTGGAAAAGGTGTAAGGGCCATGATAGGAGCCCCAGTTCATACCGCCCCACGACAACGGGCGAAGACACCTTGGAGAAGGTGTGAGGGCCATGATAGGAGCCCAGTTCAGACCGCCCTACGACAACGAGCGGAGACATCTGAGAAGAAGCTGTGTGGGCCATGATATGAGCCCAAGTTCAGAATACCCTAAAGCCAATGTGATGGCTAGATATAAGTGGACAGGTGTATAGCCAATGAAGTGGCTATGGTGAGTATGGAGACAAATGCAGGATTGACTTTCATGGATATTGCCCCATGCTAAAGATCAATGAGCTAGAAGACATTTGCCTTGGACAATAAGTGTGTGACTTATAGAACATTAAGACGCGGCTGCTATGAAGGAGCAGAGGGCATGCGCAGGTTCCCGGAACAAGTTGACTCTTGTCAAGGTAGTGAGCTCAGTGAAGGCATTGTAATACTCAGTATCAAGACATATATGGATCAACCTTTAATGGGCTGCCCCCATAGGTGAAGGTGGAGAGCTACCTGGACTCTTGAGACTAAGAGCGAGAGACTCACGGAGAAGTAAGGCGTGGTTCCTAGGGTGGAACAGAGGGCAGGCGCAACTCCTGGATGAGTAGACTCTTGGAAGAGTGGTGAGCTCGTGATCATATTGAGATACTCAGATAATGACTGTCGCACTTGGAAATAGAAATTTCCGTTTAAGGGGGTGTTGTAAGCCTTGGTGTGAGGCTTGATGAATCATTCCGGACCGAGCATGGTTGATACGCTCGAAGGGGAATGCAGTGTATCCCAGAGACAAACGTTAACACTCTTCAGATGTGAAGTGACAGACCATCTGGTTGTAGTGATCCTTTTGTGTGAGAAAAGGTGTGCTTTGGTAACTCTGGTGATTGAAAGGTTTGGCGAGTACCTGTAAACTTGGCCACAGACGCTCTCGGAATGGTAAGCTTGGAAGAGCTGCAAGATACAAGTTTGTGCTGAAGAAGCAAGAGGACAATTGCCCATATAAATGTCAAAGGGGGTGATTGTTGGGATTTGCCATTATTGGGCAACCTACCCTAAGGAGTAGGGTTACCATTTGTCAATGGTAGTTGCACCCACCATTGACAAATGTATCAACCCATATGCAGCTGTTGTAGTTGAAGAAGAGGAGCCACCATACTTGCCTATAAATAGGCATACGTGAGAGAGCACATTGAGCAAGAGAGGGGTGAGAATGTGAAGAGTGTAGAGAGAAAGTGAAGGGCTGCAATGGCGCGACCTTGCTCGCCATCGGCAGCAGCAAGTGCAGCAATGAGAGTTGGGAGTAGAGTTTGAGTGAAGTGATCCTCCTCCTCCATGTATTTGTTTTGTATCCTTTCTCTAATCTCTAATAAAACGGACTCTCTCCCGTGGATGTAGGCGGTTTTGCCGAACCACGTTAAATATTGTGTCAGTGAGCTTAAGCCTCCTTTGAGCAACTATCAGTACACCACCGGTCCGCGCATGGGGAAGTCGGAATTCCCCAACATGAATTCCCCCCATTCAGACCCCTATTAATACTTATGCATCAAACTTTGATCCCCCCTTAAACACCAACCCCACGCTACATAATAATGACCACATGCCAGGCCAAGTAGACCTCCTAGCAGCAGAAGATTGTAGTTCATGGCAAGAATTAGGTAATGATACACCAGACCTTGATAACCACCACATTAGTACTCTAGACACTACAACTTGCTTAGAAAGCAAAATGGATCGATTCTCTAAAAAGCCATAATGAAACCCACCAGTAGCCATTGAGGCCACTGTTGAGACCTTAACAACCCCTATTCCCCCCAATGCCAGCCATGATGCATCCCCTTCTCCCTCTCCAAAAACAGTTTGAAAAAATAAAGAGGGAAGGAAACGAAAAGACATGGAGATCACACAATCCAAAATAAATTGGATTGGATTTTTGGTAACCAAAGCCTGTTCTCTAACTGGCCAATTACTGACTCCACATTCCAGCCTAGGCACATCTCTAATCAGAGTGCCATGATCCTCAGCCTTAACAACATTAGATACAAAAGACACTCTCTCTTTAAATTCATGAATTTATGGGCAGACCGAGATGATTTCCTATCCATTATTAGTTCCTTTGGTAGATTTAGATCAATGACAATCCAATGTACCAATTCACCACCAAACTTTGTCTCTTGAAGACTGAACTCAGGAAACTTCATACGCAGCACACAAGCCATATTTTCAGCAGAGTATCCCAAGCTAGAGATGGAATGATGCTCAAACCACACTGGATGAGAATCCAACATCAACAGAAGCCAAAACCAATGAAAAGACGTTTGTCAATCTCTACATGCAATTATGTAGGGATGAGGAATCCTTCTTCAAACAAAAATCCAGGATCCAATGGCTCCAGCTAGGGGACAAGAACACAAATTTCTTCCACAAATCCTTGCTGCATCGACAGGTCAAGAACAAAATTCATATCTTGTAGGACGAGATAGGTACTCTGCTCTAGGATCAATATGAGATGCGGAATATGACAACATCATACTATTGTTAAATGTAATTTGTAATGATTCAATGTCTTTCACTATTAACTTTTATGACTCTTGTTCTCTTGGTCTTCTCTAGATTGTGGAAGTTTAAGTGTTTCTACTTCTTTATTAATTCAGCTTTGTAGTTTTTTTCTCTTCCTTGTATTATAAAAAGGTGAACAGAACAACAAGGAATCATAAAATTACCTATAGTATTGAGCTGTAGCTTTACCATTCATCCTTTCAATTCCTTATTCTTATTTGTTTTCGCTTTTATTTCCAACATATTTGGTATCATAGCCATTTGGTTTCTATGGCTTCTTCATCTAGCATTTTTACCTTCTCCTATACAGCTACACAGATTCCTATCTTCGATGGAGATCATTACAAATACTGGAGTTCTTAGATGGAAACTATCTTCATTTCACAAGACTTATAGACATTAGTTGATGAGGGGTTTGCAGAACCACCCTAGGAAGGATCTTCTGCTTCTTGGTCTGAAGAAGATGCAAAAGCTTACAAGTAGAGAATGACAACTACATTGAGAATAATACAGTAGGGAGTAAGCAAGTTCATCTATCCCAGGATCTTCTCTATTAAGAAGGCAAGAGAAGCATGAGAGATATTTAGAAATGAGTTTCAGGGCTCTCAGAAAGCCATTTCTATTTGGCTACATAATTTATGGAGAGAGTTTGAAAATCTTACAATGAAGGATAATGAGTTGGTTAAAGACTTCTCTTCTAGAACTACTGAAATTATCGATCAAATCAAAAGCTGTGGAGACAATGTTTCAGATAAAAGAATTGCAGAGAAGATTCTCAGGAGTTTGCCATAAAAAATTGAACATATAGTTGTTGTTATTGAAGAAACAAAAGATCTTTCAAGACTTTCAATTCATGAATTGATGGGATCTCTAGAAGCGCATGAACAAAGGGTGAACTAGTATAGTAAGCAATCAATGGAGCATGCTATTCAGATCAAAGCCAATTTTTTTAACAGGAGGGGAGCAAGTTTTCATCATCAGAGAGGAGGAAGATCATTTTATAGAAGAGACTTATATGGAAGAGCAGGAGAAAGTTAGAATCACAGCAGAGGAAGGGTGGATTTTTAACCAAGAGTAGGCAACAATTCATATTGCTCTATTTGCAAGAGAACTGGTCATGAAACTCAAGATTGTTTTTTTAAGTGCCCTAGATGTAAAAATTCCACTCATTCTGTTAGAAACTACTGGCATAAAGACAAGGGAAACGACTATAAAGAGAACAATACAACAAATTTCTCAAAGGAAGAAGATCAACTGTTCTATTCTTGCATGAAAGTAAAACACAAAGAAGAAGAAAAATGGTATCTTGATAGTGGTTGTAGTCATCATATTACTAGTGATCGCTCAAGCTTTGAAGCTCTTGATGACGAGTTTTCTTCTTATATTGAACTTGACGACAACAAAAGGGTGGAGATCAAAGGAAGATGTGATGTTCTAATCCATTCAAATAAAGATAATAAAAAAATGCATTTATGATGTGTTTTACTCTCCTAGCGTTGGTCAGATCTGTTAAGTGTGGGACAAATGATGAGAAGAGGTTTTAGACTGGTTTTTGATGACGTTAAATGTGAGATTTATAATAAGAATATAAATCAGAAAGTAGCTGTGGTCAAGATGAGTTCTAATAATATCTTTTCTTTTAACATAAAATCACTTCATCATGTTGCTATGAGGAGTGAACATTCGATGATTCTCAACTTTGGCACTTAAGATATAGGCACTTAAATTCAAGATTGACTCAGCATGGGATCTATTCGGAGACTCCAAACCAACAAATTAAAACAATGTATCATCTCATCTGGTTCCTAGAACACGTCCCCTGCCAAGCTTCCATCCTTTGAATCACATCAATGGGGCGTCTACACACCATGGATAGGCTTCTCTCATACTAGATCATCTCTTCTACAACGTGCATACTATATGGTCTACATAATGAGACACACAATCACCTCTTCTTCCAATGCACATACTTAGCTTCCGTGTGGAGAAATATCATATCAAAAACACTTATGAATTGGCCTAATATGACTTGGCATTGCTTGCTTTAGTTGGCAGCTTTAACCTTCAGGAAAAAGAAGGAATTCACACACTACCTATATCAGCCTATATTAGCTAGCTCTCTCCTAAACTATATATTTTTTGTGGTATGAGAGAAACAACAGAATCTTCAATCAAACTTTTAGGAATGCTCAAGAACTTAGTGAGGAAGTCTCTGAAATTAAAAGATCTTGCTTGATGAACAAGGAACCTAACCATATCCCAAACATCTTCAAAAGCATCTGGAAGCTCTCGGGAACTTGAGCTCTGCAGACTAGCTTGTAGAGTCCTCCTTTCGGTCAGTTTCTGCACGTGCACTAGCTGACATTCTTTCCAGATTTGTAATTAATGGCTTTAAAGTTGGTTTCTTTTTTTCCTTCCCTTGCCCTGGTTAAGTACTAAACCTGCAAAATTTATTTTTTTGCTATAAGTACTACAATGTTTTTTTGGTTTCTACTTTGATTAATTTCTTGGGCATGCCCCTAGCTCGTAATTTTGTATATATTTTTCTCTTTTAATACAACTTAATATTTATATATATAAAAAATAAGATTTAGGATTTAAAATTTAAAATTTTAGATTTAGAGTTAACTGTTTAGATTTAAGATTTAGAATTAAGAGTTTAAAAATGATTCATGGTTCAGGGTTTAGGTTTCAAAGTTTAGTATTTCGAGTTTGGACTTTTAGGTTTAGCGTTTGAGTTTTGAAATTTAGGGTTTTAGGTTTTAGTTTTGGGTTTAGGTTTAGGGTTTTAAATTTTAAGGTTGGGGTTTAGGTTTGGGTTTGGATTTAAACTTTGGGATTTGAGGGTTTAAAATTTAGAATTGAGATTTTAGTGCTTATGATTCAGAGTTTAATTTTGAGGATTGGTTTTTGAATTTCAAATTTAAAGTTTATGGTTCAGTGTTTGGAGAGGGTTAAAGTATTATGGTTGAGAGTTAAGGATTCATGATTTAGAAAGGGTTCTGAATTTAGGTTTTGGCTTTTAAGTTTGAGGTTTGGGATTTTATGGTTTAGGAGGATTTAGTGTTGACGGTTTGAATTAAGGGTTTGAAGTTTTAGCATTCAGGAGTTAGGGTGTAGGAAGGGAGGGAAAAAATTTCTGAATTTTAGTGAGAGAAAGTCTGGAATTGGAGATTAGAGAGGTTGGGTTGCCGGAGCAATCCCCCTTCTCCGACCACCGTTGGATCATCTTCATTTATAGTTATGTTGCGTGCCTCAACCCCCACTAAAAACTGACCGTCCGGATCTTAGAAATAATTCACCGTTTGGAAGTTCTCGCCCGGTTGAAGTTCTGCCCTTCTGTTCTCTTCTCTGTTCTTCTCGTCAGATTTCCTCTCCTGACCAACCATGGCAACCACCGGCTATCCCTCTGCTCCAAGAACAGTCACACAACCACCTTCCCATGCCCTTCCCACTGCCAAACCACCATATATATATATATATATATATATATATATATATATATATATATATATATATATATATATATGTATATCTCCCAGACATCCACTCTTTATAACCCCCATATATCCACCTTGCCGCCTCCTGCACGTACCACAAACTCCCTCTCTGGTTCCTGGGTAGAGAGAGTTAGAGTAACTGACACTACCACAAGGTTCTCCCTGGACTCCATCCCCAGGCAGGCTTGTGGAACCCGTCTCAGGATTTCGGAGGAACTTCTGTCAGAATCTTCAGATAAAGGGAACTCGTGCATGATTGGCTTCTTCCCAGGATTCAAAATGACCTACCAAACTATCAAATAGCCACAAGAGTTTGGAAGCGCTATGGGCCAGAAAACATGATGACCACAGCAGGTGGTTTTATGATCTTCAGATTCAACACAGTGGCTGACATGCATGGAGTGCTGGAGAAGTGGCCCTGGATGTTTGGGGGAAAAGCTATAATCCTATAACATTGGCATCCCCATCTTGTTCTTGTTAAGAACAAGATAACTAAGCTCCCTCTATGGATACGTCTGCATGGCCTGCCCTTTCCCCTCTGGTCAAAGTCTGGACTAAGCCTTTCAGCTAGCATGGCAGGTTGCCCCTAGTCCTGCTATGAGCAAACCTTTAACAACACCTGCCAGGACTTTGTAAGAGTGTGTGGAGATTGATGCAGCCCTTCATCAGTTTGAAATTGAAACCCCTCTCTCTGCAGAACCTATCCTGATACATGTTGAATATGAGTGGACACCCCCGAGGTGTGGCAAATACGTACTGCCTGTTTGGCCATGTATGTCCAAGGTCAGATATGGCAGAACCAGCAAATAAGAATACAGAGACCCCCGCCCATAGCCCACACAACACACCAACCGAAACTATACCCCCTATTACATCTAAACATGCAGCCTCAGCACACATCCCTACACCAAAGAAACACCCGCTCAAAACAGATTACAGAACCCAACCCCTAGTGGTTACAACAGTGACCACCCTTATGCCATTGCTACCCACCTGCATATCACCCCCTCTATCCCCTCAGCCAACCCTCATGCAGAAAGCGAATGTAATGATGACTATGGCTCAGAACAAGAATCAGCATATGACCTTCTACTAATGGAGGAAAGCCAGCACCTGATAACTGGATTCGCCAATTGCATAGAGAGAGCAAAATGGCTTCAATTACCAGTGGTAGTGGAGCCTCCATTTCTGTTAAAAACGCCACCTCATGAGACTACTCCAATCCTACAAGGTACTGCCTCCTCTCCCCTTCACATACATAAAAAGAAAGGGAAGAAGATACGTAAGGCCAGAGGCCTATAAGCTTGTTGCTTTACTGTTTTATTACTGCTTTTATGAATAAGATAGGATGTTGGAACACTTGGGGGCTTAACAGCACCTCAAAACAAATAAATATTTGAAAATGGACTCTTAGCTCTTTGCTAGGTATTATTGGTTTGCTAGAAACCAAGATAGCTCCAGCCAACATGAACACCATCATCCCAGGCACTAGCCTGTCTGGGTGGAAATTTTTGTCAAACTCTAGTGCCTCTTCCACCTGCAGAATTCTAGTGGGATGGGAACCCATTGCCTTTGATCTATCTTGCCTCCAATTTTCTGAGCAATGGGTGACCTGCGAAGTGACCTCCCTTGCTACAAAGGACAAGTTGAAAATAACCTTTGTATATGGGCTAAACACTTGGGCTGGCAGAGGCCTTCTACGGAGTTATATTAAACAACATGCCTCCCTTTACTCAGATACATGGGTGCATCTAAGAGATTTCAATGCCATCACAGTGCTATGACACTTGAGCTTCAAACCTCCATCCCCCGCCCCCTTCACCCTTCCCCCTTTAAGTTTCTGAACCTCTGGGCTGACAGAGAGGACTTTATGGACATTGTAAGGATAGTATGACAGACCCCCTCCAGTGGAAATCCTATATATGGACTTACAACTAAACTACAAACCTTAAAACATATTAAGAACCTGCACAGACACAACTCAGACATATATATCTCGAGTCGGGTGGCTAAGGAAAAAGCCCTATAGAACTCAGTGCAAATCATGCTGGATGCATCTCCCACCTCAGCTGACCTCATTGCCTCAAAAAGGGAAACAACCAGAACTTATACTCAACTATATGCAAACAGGAGGAAGCTTTCTATACAGACAACAATCTAGAGTCTAATGGCTTCAACTGGGAGATAGAAACACGAAATTCTTCCACCGATCATTAATCCATAGGCAATGCAGAAACATGATTCACGTCCTAGCTGATGAATCAGGGACCAGATTCAAGGCCAACTGGCTGTTAGATTCTACCAGACCTTACTATCAACCCCCCTTCTCCTCCAAAAGAAGATATTTCAAGACTCTTCCCCTCTGCTATCCCCCTACCTCTATCCCTGGTCTGGAGTTAATTGCCAATCACCGATGAAGAGATCAAGATAGCTCTTGTTATGAATTGTGTTGTGTGTTTCGAAAAAAAGGATGTACAATCAAGAATAGTAAAAACACGAACTACACAAAATGTTTAATAAAATATTTCTCATATTATTTTATTAATTACATGTTTTTAAATATATAAAAATAAATTTTTCTAGTTATTTTATTAATGTAGTGAACCTAACTCAGTAATAACCTTAAAAAAACAAATTAACAAAATCAAAACAGAAATGAAAAAACAAAAAAACAAACAACACTTAATTAAATAATAATTAAACAAACTTAAACACTAAAGATAAAATATCAATTGTCTATCAATTCTTTTAGACATCCCAGACAACAAAGCCCCGGGCCTGATGGCTTCACGTCCTTGTTCTTCAAGAGGAGCTAGAGTATCATAGGGCCAGATTTCATAAAGGCTATAAAATACTTCTTTGATCATCCAACTATGCCCAGATGCATCTATGCAACAAGAATTGCCTTGGTGCCTAAGGTTGAAAACCCTACATGCATGGAGGACTTTCTACCAATCTCTTGTTGCAATGCCTTGTACAAGTGTGTCTCCAAGATTCTGGTGGCCAGAATTAAGATCATATTGCCTGATGTAATTACACTACCAGAAAATTAATAAATACAAATGAAAATACCGACGGAATATTTTCGTTGGTAAATTTCCGAGGGATTTTACCGACGGAAATATTCCCTTGGTATATACCAACGGAATTACTATTGGAAAAACAATTTAAAACAAAGCAAAAAAAAAGATGACATGTCATTTTTACCAATGGAATTACCGACGGAAAATTCCGTTGGTAAAATCTCTCGGTAATTCCGTTGGTAAACTGTGAACACTGTTCATCATGTCAATTACAAAGGGAATTACCGACGGAATTTTCCGTTGGTATTTTCCAGACAGTGTTATTTGGCGGTTTTCTGAAAAAATTCAATTAATTTAAAATTTTCATTTAAATATTACAGATGGAATCACCGACGGATTGAAAAACCGTCGGTAATTGTTGGCAGTTTCTGAAAAAAATTTACGAAATTGAAAATTTAAATTAAATATTACCGATGAAATTATCGACGGAATAATTAAAAAATATTAATATTCAATTATCCGTCGGTAAATTCGTCGGTAACGCGCCCCAATAAAAAGCCTGAATCCTCTTATTTCACAAGAGACAGACTCATTTCTTCTCCTTATTATATTCTTCTTCTTGTTCTTCTACTTTTTCTTCTTCTTCTTTTTCTTTTTTTTCTTCACTATATGTAAAAAACATCAATATATATTTCTTTCTTTCTTTTTCTCTCCTCATCTCCTTCTCTTTTCCTCCATGCTTGGGTATGTCTTCTTCTTCTTCTTTCTTCTTTTATCCTCTTAGTTTTTTTTTAATTAATATGCTTAACGAAATTTTTTCTTTCTCCTTAACTTCACTTGCAACTACATTAAGGTAAGATTTTTCTTTTTTCTTCTTTTTTCATGATTTTTTTCACTATATTTTTTATTTTATTTTTAATTGTTTTTATTCTTAATAATTTTATAAATGTTGTTGTGAGATTTTTTTTTTATATGAGATCAATTTTTAGTTGATTTATTTATAGGATTTTTAAATTTTTAGCAATTGCAACTTTATTTTTTTCATATGAATTTTTTTAGTTGAATTTATTTTTTTAGTTTTATTTATTTGTTGCAAATTTGTTTGAGTTGATTTTCTTATTCTTTTTTCCAAGCATTTTTTAGTATATATTATACAGTGTTAATTTATGCTAATTTAATTATTTTATAATTTTATAAAATGACTTTTTTAAAATGTTTTTAAATATTTACCGACGGAATTACCGATGGAATTCCCATCGGTAATTCCGTTGATAAATCCATCAGTAATAAAAAAATATTATTACCGAGGGATATACCGACGAAATGGAGCGGATAAATTTATTTTTTTATTATCAACAGATTTACCGACGGAAAAAAAAATTACCGATAAAAAATTCACCGGGACAAGATTTAATTATGCCTTTTATTGGGACAAGATAATGCATATTTAAATTTATTTTCCTTATAGATCCTAATTTTGGAGGTTCATGTGAACATTATACTGGTTATATTTAATTAACTTTTCTGAGCATAGGACTGTCTTTTTTCTTTCCTTATTCAATGACAGTTTGTATAAAAAAATTAATTGAATGATTTTCTTTCATTAAATCTGATATTGAGTTTCTTTTTGGATGGAAATTATGAGACCAAAATGAAATCTGGAGGTGACTAAATAATATATCAATTAACTACAAATTTCTTCTGATTATTGCTGGGAAGTCAGTAGTTCCTTGCTGTGAATTCTTGGTCCTGTACTGCCTTTCAATTGATCTGACTTTTAGTTAGCTAGGTTTATTTACAACTAAGTTATTTCTGCTATGCTTTTTATACCTTGTTGTTTTGCTCTTTGAACTAAAATCATCTCATTAGAATTTCCTTTTATGTAAAGGCTCGGTTTTGTAGAAAAATAATGTCCTAACCATACAGATTTCTATTAAGTTATAGGTTTTAAGAGATAATAATTAGAGTAAATTATAATTTAATCTATGCATTTTTTATGATTTTATAAGTTAGTCATTATGTTTTTGAAAACCATAAGTTAGTTCCTTGTTATAAATTAAATGTTAGTTATTTTGAAATTTAAAAATACATTTGTAATCTTGTTCAAGATTGAAATTTTTCAGGTTAGATCTTAAAAGAAAAAAAATTGTTATGAGAAGACAAGTGCCAAAAAAATATTAAAAATTAATAGTTTAACTTGGATATACTTTCTATTTTTCATAGTTTAACTTGGATTTATTTTAAAAACTAGCAATGGTTATACAAATTGGATGGGTTTAAGTTACTGTTTATGTTTTTTATTTTTCCAGCAATATGAATGGCTTATTGGATCACAATATAATCGAATAGAGTTGGCTAAGTCTGATTGGGTTGCAATAAGAAAACCTCCACCTTGGGCCATTGATTCTTGGGGCTTAGGTAAGTCTATTTTGCTCCATTTTTAGATGGTTGCTTAATTATCTGTTGGGCATGTCTATCCTAATCTTTTTAATTAATTAGAACTTTGCCTTTTATTGGGACAAGATAAATGCATATTTAAATTTATTTTCCTTGTAGATCCTAGTTTTGAAGGTTTATGTGAACATGATGCTGGTTATTTTCAATTAACTTTTCTGGGCATAGGACTATCTTTTTTCTTTTCTTTATTCAATGCCAGTTTGTATAAAAAAAATTAATTGAATGATTTTCTTTCATTAAATTTGATATTGAGTTTCTTTTTGGATGTAAATTATGAGACCAAAATGAAACTTGGAGGTGACTGAATAATATATTAATTAACTACAAATTTATTGAAGATTGTTGTTGGGAAGTTAGTAGTTACTTGCTGTGAATTCTTGGTCCTGTACTGCCCTTCTATTGATCTGACTTTTGGTTAGCTAGGTTTATTTATAGCTAAGTTATTTTTGCTATGCTTTTTGTACCTTGTTGTTTTGCTCTTTGAATTAAAAGCATCTCATTGGAATTTCCTTTTATGCAAAGGCTCGGTTTTGTATAAAAATAATGTTCTAACCATACAGATTCCTATTAAGTTATAGGTTTTAAGAGATAATAATTAGAGTATTATAATTTAGTCTATGCATTTTTTTAATGATTTTATAAGTTAGTCATTATGTTTTTGAAAACCATAAGTTAGTTCCGTGTTATAAATTAAATGTTAGTTGAGCTCTAAGTTTAAAAAAACTCTCTTTTTACTGTTTTTTTTTTTTCATTGCAATCCCATATCTTTGAATTCTAATATCCCTTAATAAATGTGTTTTAAGTGACTATTAATTTGGGCCTACAAGGTTGCAACAAAAAAAAGAGACAAAAAAAATCATAGTAATCTATAGTAATTTGTTTCCTGCTAAACTATTACAATCATTTATGATGTCCAAAAAGTTATTGGAGAAAACTTTGAATGCCTTAAAAATCAAGATCAAGCAATCTAGCATCAGGGTGGTAGATTACTAGGACTTAGTTTCGCATTCTATTTATTCACAACATAGGTTTATTATCAAAATCGGTCTTAACCAAGATTTTTTTTTATCATTACAATTCGACCACTTTCTTTATCTTCTCTTAAACAAAGGATCAAAAAATAAAAAAAAAATTAAAGTTTGGAACCAAAATTAAATTTCATAAATTATTAGGGACTAAAAGTTTATAGTTTAAAAAGTTAAGGATCAAAATGTACGTTTAGCTCTAAGTTTAGAAAAACCATCTTTTTTTCTGCTTTTTTTTTCATCACAGTCCCCTATTTTTGAATCATTTCATTCCTTAATAAATATGTTTTAAATGACTATTAATTTAGGTCTACAAGGTTGCAATAAAAAAAATACAAAAAAGGGATAAATTATTATGGCAATCTATAGTGGTTTGTTTTCTGGTGAATTGTAGTGTAGATAACAATATTTTCTTCACACCTTTTAAAGTAGTTTTTAATTTTTTTTTATTCAGTAAGTTTTTTGTGTTATTTAATAACATATGCGTATCTTATGTTGAAAGCTAAATTTAACTTGCAAAAATATTTAATTTTGATCAATAAAAATATATTTATTAATTTATTTAATAAAAAAATTAAAAGATTCTATAATAAATGGTTAAGTGATGTAGAAGGCGGTAGAAATCAAATTAATCGTTCAAACTTTCTTTATTTTTATGGGGGCAATGATGAAAATTTTTAAATATTGAGTTTCATTATATTTGAAATTTAATAATAAACTAATGTACGTAAATAATTTCAGACAATTAATTATTTTTTGTGCTTATTTTGATAAAAAAAATTCAAACTCTTAAAACATGTCAAGTAATTTGGTCAACTTCAAAATAAGGATATAAGCATTTCAAAATTAACATAAGAAAAATAATTAATAATTAAATCTTTATTATTAGTTTTTTCTTGCTTCTAAATGACAATTCATTTGCACCAGTAAACTTCTTGATGCTATATTCATTTTCCTGATGTTTATTACTAAAAATATTTCATTTTATCTATAATTTTGTTATTTTTTGGATTTTATAATTTTCAATAAAAGACCAATAATATCTAAAGTTGAACCAGCAACCAAAATAATTGCATCAGGCCCAAGATGTTCAAGTGTGCGAAAAGAACTCACTAAGTTGACAACAAAATAAGCATCGGTCCTAGATGGCAAACCTGGTTCTAAAATGTATGTGCAGAAAAAAAACTTCTATATATAAAGTTGAACCAGCGATCAAAATAAAATAGAAATAAACTATAGGGGGGGTGAACGGCTTAAAGGTTATGAAATATCTAAAACTCCGCTTACCTTGAATTTTATGTATATAAAAATTTCTGATAATTTGAAATCCATGAATTGAAAAGTTATGCATGTGGGAAGATTCTGATACAAATTATAAAGGTAGTGATGAAACTAAAAAGAGGATAACATTTTTTCCCACAACAACTTCTGTCCCTTTTGGATTGCGGAGAAAATTCTTTTATGTTTTTAAATTGTTTTAATATACTGATATTAAAAAATAATTTAAAAAGATAAATAAAAAATAATATTTCAAAATGCATTTGTAATCTTGTTCAAGATTGAAATTTTTCAGGTTGGATCTTAAAAGAAAAAAAAATTGTTATGAGAAGACAAGTGCCAAAAAAATATTAAAAATTAATAGTTTAACTTGGAATTGAGTTTTTTTCAAACCAAATAGACAAATCATTACTTGACTAAGAACATAAGGATAAAATAATAGTTTACTCTAATAATTAAAAAGAAAATGGATAAATAACAATATTGTTTAAATTTGGATTCAATTAATAACCTATTAGAATTCTTATATTTCAAATAAATTATTAAATCATGTAATTGAATTCAATTTTAATGCTTAAAATATATGTAAAAATGAATTCAATTAGAAAGCTTTACAAGATTTATGTGCTGAAGCTTGTTAATTAGCATCACCTTATTTTTGAGCTCATTTAATCCTTGTCTAGAGCTCCTTGACAGCCTCTTCACAGCAATTTCTTGTCCATCTTGTAGCTTACCCTAAAAGAAAACGTTTATAAAATGTCAATTATATATAGCACAAAAAGTTTCCCTCCCGTACGTTAAGCATAACTCTACTGTTTCAGTAGATTGCCAACAAAATTTGTCAAAATCTAATGTCTCATGTTAGAATTGTTATAGAGTTTTAAGGTTATTAAATAAATTTGCCAATTGGAATAGTAGTGGCTTTAAATAGCAACCCAGTAAATCTTAAGAACATGAACCATGAACTCTAAAAGTACTTATTTCTTGGCTATATATATGTGTGAGCTGGACAAATAATTAAAGTTTGTTTATGTGGTACATAGTTTATTTTAAAGAATTATTTAAGTACTAGTAGTTAAAGAAGTATGCTTATTTCTAAAAATGCTTATTGGTGTTATCATGTTAATTAGATTAACATGAATAATTGATCGTGGATGTATCGTCATTTTATGGATGATCGCCTTCGTCGTGAATACATTAAAGGTGTTAGAAGATTTATCAATTTTGCCTTTTCAATTGATAAAAATATATCTGATGGAAAAATTAGATGTCCTTGTGCGAGGTGCAAAAATTAAAAGTTTTTAAAGAAAGATGATGTTTGTAAACATCTATTGACAAAAGGTTTTTTACCTTGTTATGAAAATTAAATTGTACATGAGAAGCCTTATGTCGCAGAACCAATGTTGGTTAGACCTTCATCGGTTGGAATTAGTCATGTTGTTAATGATGTTTATCTAGAAAATCCATATAGGAATCTGGTTATGGATGTAATGGGGGTTGGTGATGCATACTATAATGATAATTTATCTAGTCCTATGGTAGCAGAGGAACTTTCAAATCCGGAAGCAACTAATTTTTTAAAGCTGTTGAAAGCTGTGGGGGAGCCTTTGTGGGATGTGTGTACCAAGCAATCCAAATTATCTACTTGTGTATAATTGCTTAATATGAAGTCAACTTTAAATTTGACTCAGACTGCCTTTAACAAGTTTATTGATTTTACAAAAAGTTGCATGCCTAATGATTTTGGTATCAAACTTTTATGATGCCAAGAAATTTATGCGGCCACTTAAACTTGGTTATGAGAAATATGATGTGTGTCTTAATTACTGTATGCTGTACTATGGGGAAGATGCAATGAAAATAAATTGTGATTTTTTTGGAAGTTCACGATACAAACCTAGAAATCCAACTAGTAAAGGTTTCAATATGGCGGAGAAGCAACTCCGATACTTTCCCTTGACACCAAGGCTTCAGAGACTATTCATGTCTCTATATCATGCCAAAGATATGGCATGACATCATTTTCATAAGTAAGATATAGGGGTTATGGTGCACCCATCTGATGAGGAGGCATGGAAGGAGTTTAATCGTGTCCACTTAAGCTTTGCATCGGATCCGAAAAATATTTGGTTAGGGTTATGCACTGATGGGTTTTGTTCATTTGACATGTCTTCAAATACATACTCTTGTTGGCTAGTCATTGTGACTGTTTATAATTTGCCTCCGTGGAAGTGCATGACTAGACCATTCATGTTTTTGACAATGATGATTCCTGGGCCAAAGAATCCAGGGAAAAAGCTTGATGTTTTCGTAAGACCTTTGATTGATGAGTTAAAGAATTTATGATATGTTGGTGTTGAAACATATGATGTATATAGAAAGAAAAATTTTCAATTAAAGGCAGCTTTGATGTGGACCATTAGTGACTTTCCAGCATATGGCATGTTATCGGGTTGGAGTACTCATGGCAATCTGTCTTGTCCCTATTGTATGGAGCATAACAAGGCTTTTAGATTAAAAAATGGAGGAAAAACTATATTTTTTGATTGTCATCGATGATTCTTACCCATGAACCACCCATATAGATGTCAATCTGATAAGTTTTTGAAAGGAGTAATTGAAAGGCTCCTTCCTTTACCTCGTCCATCTGGTTTGGAAATGTTAAACGAAGTGTCCAAGTATATTGAGGGACATAATGGAAGTTCATCATATAATGATAAAATTCCTGGCTTTGGTGTTAAACACAATTGGGTGAAGAAGAGCATTTTCTGGGAGCTTCCATATTGGCATACAAATTTGATTCGTCATAATCTTGATGTCATGCATATTGAGAAAAATGTCTTTAACAATAATTTTTATACAGTAATGGATTGTCCTAATAGAAGCAAGGACAATTTAAAGGCTAGGTTGGATATTCAATTGTATTATAAGAAGCTAAATTTACATTTGCAACAAGATACGAGTGGTCGGGTTTACAAACCTAAAGGCACTTATTATCTACACAAGAAACAACAACAAGAAGTTTTGTTATGGATGAAGGAATTATCATTTCCTAATGGTTATGCTTCAAGCATTTCACGATGTGTGAAAGAGGCACAATGTAAGGTTTCGAGGATTAAGAGTCATGATTGTCATGTCTTCATTCAAAGACTTCTTCCAACCGTTTTTCGACCTTACTTACCTAGGCCACTGTGGGAGGCATTAACTGAACTGTCTGTATTTTTTTGAGATATTTGTACAACAAATTTAAATGTCCAACACATGGAGTTAATGCAGATGAACATAATTGAAATAATTTGCAAACTTGAAAGGATTTTTCCTCTATCCTTCTTTGACTCCATGGAACACTTGACGATACATCTGCCTTACGAGGTAAAAGTTGGTGGACCTGTTCAATATCGATGGATGTATCCATTTGAACGTATGTTTTCATACTATGTTAATTTTATTCCCTTTTTATTTTAAAAATAATCTAATTGACAGAAATGATATAGGTATATGTTTTATTTGAAGAAGAAAGTGACCAATAAAGCTAAAGTTGAGGGTTCCATATGTGAAACATACTTGATTGATGAAATTACCAATTACTAATAACCCCTCTCGGCCTGCAAAAAATCTACATGCAAACCAATAAAAGATCGCCCTACCCCCATCCTCAGCCATAAAAAACGCAACCTCGATAGTTTCATGGGCGGAGAGAGTCAGAGTCATGGACTCTAGCACTCGTTTCTCACTAGACCCTACCCCTAGACAAAAAGTTGGAGCTCGCCTCAAAATTCCCCAGGAGATTCTGACAAAAACAGCAGAGAAATGGAACAGATGCATGGTAGGTTTTTTCCCTGGTTTTAAGATGCCTTTCTATACGGTTAACACCATTGCTACTAGAGTTTAGTATTTTTGTCAGGAGTGGAGATGGGGCTTAAATCCGAAATTATCAACTGTCTGGGCTTCAACTCAGGGACTCTGCCGGTGAAATACCTTGGCGTCCCTTTGATCAGCACTAGACTCACGCATCAACACTGCATGCCATTGATAGA
Organism: Populus deltoides; assembly: GCA_015852605.2. Taxonomy (NCBI): domain Eukaryota; kingdom Viridiplantae; phylum Streptophyta; class Magnoliopsida; order Malpighiales; family Salicaceae; genus Populus; species Populus deltoides. Next base: position 1,730,923 of record CM027579.2, read on the forward strand.
ACGTATTACTTCCAGGATTAAGAATTGGACAACAACCTCTCTCACTTATGCTGGCCGGTTACAGCTTACCAAGTCCACGCTATTCTCAATCCAAGTCTACTGGTCCAGTATGTTTCTGTTACCTTGCCATACTATTCGCAAGATTGAGAGCATTTTAGCTGCTTTTTTATGGAAGGGAACCTCTCTAAATCGCACAGGAGCCAAAGTTGCTTGGGCATCTCTATGCTATCCGTTGAAAGAAGGTGGCTTGAGGATCAAAAGCATCAGGACATGGAACAATGCTGCAGTGTTAAAGCATGTGTGAAGGCTGCACACAGAAAGCTCCTCAGTTTGGGTGGAGTGGGTGCATTCTATCCTTCTCAGAGGGCGGTGCTTTTGGTATATCAACCCCCCATCTATTGGAATATTGCCAATTATGTGGTTGCCATTATCAAAGAAGATGGCTGTCATTGTCAAAGAAGATGGCTGCCATGTGAGAGTCAAAGAGGGTTGTTGGTGCAGCATTTGCAGCCCCTTGACATTGTCAAAGAAGGAGGCTACAATGGT
>CM027579.2:1732539-1785030 GCA_015852605.2 Populus deltoides
GATGCTGCTGAGCCAACGGGGTCTCAGGCTATGAATTTCAAACTGAAGGGATCCAGGGCGAGGTACTACCATCCCTGCTTCTGCTGGATCAACTGTATAAAGTTCAATGAAAGAAATTTGATTTTTGAATATTCTTTATATCTACAAAAATAAATTTTATCTATTTAGAATAAATTCTTCTTTTTGAAATAGAAAATTTCTTTCAAACCTAGCTCGATAAAGGGAGAGAATGCCCTTACTTGGAATCTAAAGCGTTCTTCTTCCTGCTCATTTCTTCGGGTGTGCCTGTTAGGGTTGGGGACAAGGCAATGCCAGTTGAACACGCCAGTTCAACAACAAGAGGAGCTGTGTTGCTTGATGAAAGAAGCGGATCTGGGTGGTTCAGCTGGACTCCTTGTACCAGTTTATTCCTTATAGGTGTTCTGCTAGCTTCATCGTGCCTGCTTGCAACAAGAAGATTTTAGTGAGTTCAATATTTATGCAACCATGCTAATTTCACCACAAGCTGATGCCATCAAATGCTGAGTTAAGAGAATCGAGTTGGAACGTACTCTTACCTAGCTCCTACCCAGTTGACAGCTTTTGGAAAGAAGCTAGCTGATGGTGATGCAGGGGATTTTGGTCAAAGATCCACCTATACAATCTTTATTTTACCGTTGGACCCGGGTAAAGCCAAAACGCATAGAAGTTACTGTTCATAATTTTACTATATTTTTGTATTTTATTTAGAATTATTTTATATTTATATATTTAATTTAAAACCCTATTTAGCCTTTGGAAACAAGCTAGTTGCCATGATATATCTGTAAGTGTTGAGCGACATCTAACAGTGAATAATTAAGCTTTCAAGCAAGCTGTGACTGGTTTTCATGAATATACTTGTAATTAAGTACAGGAGCTTATAATGATTTTGTAGTAGTTTTACACTAGCTAGTTTAAATCATTTTTTTAACATAAGAAATATTAGATTGTCAATGATTTTTTTAATATTTAAGAAAAAAATTCAATTGGTTAATTAACTGAAAATTTAATATGTGTATTTAATAAAATAAATTAAGAATTATATACCCTAGTAAATGTAGAAAGAATTATTATTGCTAACTAAAGATTAATCAAGAAAGTAAAAACAGATTAAAAAATATAATATCATGTTGCGAGAGTTCTTTAATTTTTTATTTAATTATACAGTAATATATTTTTTTTGTAAAATGAGTGATTATTTAAATTTTATAGAAACAAAATAATTTCTAATATAATTTCTTCCTTTTCTTATTAATATTTTTTTCTTCTTGTTCTATGTTCTTTATTTCATAAAAAACCAAAAGAAATAATAACAAATAAAAAAACTCTTAGACTATTTCAAATAAGAATAAAAAATATCTCTTTAATTACAACTCATTTATCTTATTAACACACTCTATTTTTTATGTTTTTTTGCTAGAATATTTTTTTATACAACATCTTACTATAATCATAAAAGAAAATTAATTTTAAATAAGAAATAATATTATAATAATTTTATCGTGAAGGTATTAACAATCAATTTTTTGATAATGTTATCAAACATAATCAAGCCCGGAGGCTCAACGGAGAGCCCCAACTCAACTTCTTTCAGCTAGGATTTTAAATTAAACACAGTAGAAGTTGACCCGATATAACTAATCGACTTGACAAGTCTAAACACAACCCGACCAACTTGGTTAAACCTATTCGACTTGAAAGAATTTCGGAAGATGTCATGTTAACTTTTTTTATTATTAAAAAAATGTTAAGGTGATGATATTTTGGATCAACTCGGGTCAACCCGAAAGTTGACTTCGTCCGATTACCCGGTCATAGACCTTGTTAGGTTTAATAAACTTATTTTTGAAATCTATTTTTATTTAATTATACAATAATTAAAATATGCATGCATACAAAAGCCACCAAATTAAATTTAAAAAAAAAAAACCATCTTGTCAAAAAAAATACTTGCTAATATTATAAAAAAGAATGTTATAATATTATTTGAAAATAAAATAAAAATAAATAATATTTAATAAAATAATATTCAAAATATATTTTTAATTAATCCATCTTAATGGATTTTAATAAAAAAAAAAAAATATAAAGGTAGATAACAAGCCATGCTCTTATTCTTGTAAGCGTAGGACCCATCAAATAAAGTGTGAGAATGAAATGTCAAAATCTTATTAAATAGAGATCAAAAATAAAAATAAAAAACTTTGACGATTGGAATTTTAAATTGTGTGCCTCGTGAATAGTAAAAATAAAAAATAAAAATGACAAATTTTATACATGTAATTTCAATTTGTTTTATACAATAAAAATAAATTAAATTTTATTAAATTAAATAATATCAATATTTATTTTGACATCACAAGAACTCTATAGAAAACTAATCAAAATAAATTATCAAAAGAAAAAATAATAAAATTGATGAATCAAGCTCAATTCTCATTTAATATGTATATAAAATGATAAAATTTAAAAAAATTATTAGCTTCTAAATATAAAATACTTAAAAAGAAAAAAATACCATGAGAATCTACAATACTTTCTCTCATGGTATACCTTGAAATCAAAAAGAAATATTATTATTATTATTATTATTATTATTATTATTTAGTAATCTTAATGATTAAGTATGAAATGGAAGTTGCCTTTTTTTTTAGTTTAATATGAGTGTCTGGATCAGTTTGTGTGTATTTCAATTAATTCTATGAGTCCTGAATTTAATAACCATATAAATTTTCAATGACTATTATATAAACAACCACAAGATTTAAACCAAAATTATAAAAAAATCAAATCTTTTAATTTTAAACTTTTATCACTGAAATATCTTAAATGTTTGGAAGTTTCCCTTTCTTATCAGATGGTTGTGCATACATGCTACAAGCCGCACGAAGAATTCTTATCAAATGGTTGTGCATACATGCTACAAGCCGCACGAAGAAGGCGCATTCAAGTTTTACTATACTGGAACTCCCTCACATCACAGAAACGTCCTTCATCTGTAAAACATCTCAAGCTAGCCAGGAGCTGACAAAGTCTGATCTTAGCTACTAAAGAGCAGAATTTCAGGGCCCTCATGCACTCATATTTCAAATTTATGTATCTTTCGTGATTGAGGTTGAAGAACTCTGCAGATTCCACAGAAAGGACCACAGATTGTGTGAGACTGAGGCTGTAGCCTGCTTCCCTCGGATAAAATGTAAGGGCTTAAGTTGCTCATCCCTGTCGGTGGCCATCACACCTCCGAAAATCCCACTCACCAAGGGACCACAGTAATTCCTTGATCATCATGTGTGATCGAGATCTCCCTTTGACCACTGATCCTCTGTCTCCCATCGATCGATCTCACTCCGTGTCCACAGGATTGTTACATTTGAGATCTGATACAAGTTTCTATTAGGGTGGGTCCATTTGTTGCTATTTTGTCAAAAAGTAGTCATGGTTTAGAATCATTATTCGAGTTCATCATGTTAGGGCTGGCCATGGATGGACACCAGCAACAATCATTGAAGTAACTCTGCTGCTAAATCCTTCAAACCCTAAATCTTTAATTTGTTGTCTGTACCAACTCAGTATTGCTTGTGAGATTGCTGATGTATATATAATTGAATTAAATATTCAGTTCTTGACTTTACCAAATGAATATACTCTTTAGCTGATTATAATTTTAAAAATTATTTGTTTTTCATTATTTAAACCTGATTTTTCATCATAAATTACAATAGAAACTTGAATTTCCTTTTTTTAAAAAACCATAATCCATAACTTCTAGTTTATTTGTAATACATGAAACTTTTTAAAAGTATTTTTTATTTTAAAACTTACTAAAATAATTTTTTTTAGATTTTTTTTTATTTTTGACATTATTACATCAAAACTATTGAATTATACTTAAAATACATTGATTAAATATTAAAAAATATATATTTTTAAAAAACATTTAAAGACAAAAACACAAACACTCTCTAACCTGTTTCTTTAAATCACAGCCGCATCAAAAGTTATGAAATGTCAAACACAGACTAATAAGGCCATATTTGTTTCCCGAAAAGTAGTTTCTGGGAAATCACTTTCCAAACTTTCATGTGTTTGTTTGCCATTAGAAAAGTTGGTTAACAGAAAACACTTTTCAGTCAACGGAAATACATTTCGATCGACAGAAAACACTTTCCAATCAAAGAAAAATTTGGTTTGGTTTCCAGGAAAGCATTTTTCCTTTTGGCTGTGTTTATTTTCCGGAAAGTGGTTTCCGGAAAATCACTTTCCAAACTTTCCTGTGTTTGTTTGCCTTTAGAAAAGCTGGTCAACGAAAAACACTTTCCAGTCAAAGAAAAATTTGGCTTGGTTTTCAGGAAAGTGTTTTCCTGAAAAATTTGGGCAGAAAACATTTTTTAAAAGTTGTGAAAAATTTAGAAATGTCATTATTTGCTGATTATATTAAATTTGATCCTCAAACTTTTGATTGTTATATATAATTTGTTTTGAATATTTATTTTTCAATTTCATCTTTTAAAATTTAATTTTTATATTAACTTTGGTCCTTATTTTTATAATTGTTATTTTTTTTCCTTATCATTTTGTATTGAAATTTTTTTATCTATCAAATTTGGTCCTTATTTTTTGATTATTACTTATTTTATTTGAAATAATTTATGAAATGTTAATTATTATTATTTTAATTTCTTCATCTTTTATTTTTTTTAATTTTTTAAATTTGATCTTTATTATTTTGATTATTATTCATTTTATTTGAGATAATTTATGAAATTATATTTTTTTTCAATTTCATTCTCATTCAACTTTTTAATTTGTAAGATTTGTTCCTCATTATTTTAATAAACTTGAGAAAAATAAAACATTAATAAGTTATTTTTCAACTCATTTTCCATGACATAACCAAATACTAGAAAGTGTTTTCTAACTTATTTTCCATTACACTACCAAATATCAGAAAATACTTTTTCAGAATTCACATTTCATAAAAAAAAACTACTTTTCAAAATTTACTTTCCATAAAAAAAAAAATACTTTTCAATAAATACATCAACTAAGTCACCATCCCATTTCCTAGATGGTGGCCAGCATGCAGGAAGAAGAAATTATGATACAATACAAACAATACACAAAGACTTCTTCTAATCTAATCATTTCTGCTGTTCTTACCTTTTCCTGGTCTTTTTTTTTAGAACAGCTTGTGCATGAAATTGATACATGGACCTTGATGAGACAGCTGCGGGCCAAAACCAAAGCAATTAGATAGAAGAGACTCGAACATGTGTGTAATGTATCAACCTCTTGAAGGCGACTTCTCACTTCTTTTGAGGCTTCCCCTTCTCCATCAATTAATAATAATTCAGGACCTTCATCATAGATGTTGTTTCCCTTTCTCAAACTTGTATACATCCTTCCTTCCTTCTGATCTCTTCCACTTCCGACTTAGTTATAACTTTAATGAAACACAAGCCTATTAAGATCCCAAGGCTTTGCTTCTTCTGCGTTCTGACAGACCATTCTTCAACTAGAAAATTAAGCTTAATTTCTTCTTCAAATGGGGAGGCAATCTTGCGGTAACAAGCAGAAACTAAGAAAAGGGTTGTGGTCCCCGGACGAAGATGAGAAGCTTTTGAGGTACATTACCGAGCATGGACATGGATGCTGGAGCTCAGTCCCCAAGCTAGCAGGTGACACTTCTTGTCTCTCTGGGAGGCCCCTGCCAGCCAACCCTCGGATGTTATTTAATTTGCTTCTAACAAGTTTTGTTTATTTTCTAATGTGATTATGAATTTTCAGGTCTTGAAAGGTGCGGAAAGAGTTGCAGGCTGAGGTGGATCAATTACTTAAGACCAGACTTGAAAAGAACCAGATTCTCAAGCCAGGAAGAGAACCTCGTAATCGAACTTCAGTCAGTTCTAGGCAACAGGTGTCAATAATTTAGTGCCTTCTTCCTTGTATTAAACTAACGGTATTCAGGTCAGATCAATGATAACTGTGCTCACAGAACTGTAATGCATTCCTATATATCCTATCAGGTGGTCTCGAATTGCAGCACAGTTACCAGGAAGAACGGACAATGAGATAAAGAATCTATGGAACTCTTCCATTAAGAAGAAACTCATGCAGAAAGGTATTGACCCCAACACCCACAAGCCACTTTCTGAGGCTAAGCTTTCTACCAGCAAGTGCCCTGAGAAGGCCTCAAGAGAACTGGATACAGCGATCTCACTCAATCTCAAGGCAGATAGTTCAAAGCCATCACTCATTGATGTATGGAGCTGTAAGATTGAAAAAGGAGATGACAATTTGAATGCCTCCAAAACCAGTGCCCACCAGGAATTCTTCCCAGACAAGTCTTTGCCATTCAATCGATACCCCAACATCCAGCACAGCCCTTTAGATTCAATTGCTTACCTGCAATTCCCAGTCCAGCAGTTGAATCATGAGCAATTAGAGCTTGACCAGAAGTGCAGTCTTTTTGAGCCAAACCAAGAACTCAACTCCAGAACACTAGTACCCACGATTTCAAGGTCAATCTTATCTGCTCAAATGGACAATAAAATCCATGCAGGTCTTCCCTTTCATTCAATGGGCACATTCAATAACATCCATTGGGATTCAAGTAATTGCAGCAGCGAAAGTACTGAGTTTCAGAAAAAGTCCTTATTCGATAGCAACGTCTTCTCATGGGGGTTGGCAGATGATGGTGGATCATCAGACAAGACCTTACAACTCCATTCCGCTGATGCTGAGACAACAGATATCAAGTGGTCGGAATATCACGACACATCATTTCTAGCCGAACACAATCAACAGACACTACACTCGTGATGCACCAAATCAACGTCAAACCACCAGAAATATCGAATAGATGGAGATGGCTCAAACGCAAATTGGCATCACTGGTGGTATTAATAACAATAATTTTCAAATCTCGGTATACACGTGATTACGTTGTAATGACTCGTGCGATAATCTAGGGATTAATCAGCTCTTAAAATTTATTATGCAAACATTTGATGGCACAGAGGAAGAGGACTTCCATTTTAGAAAGACCTTAGCTGTGATTTCAGAGTGTTTGTTGCAAGATATTTTACAGTATTTCTGTATATCAAAATGGCAGAATCAAAATGCTAATCCTTGGTTCTTGGTTGGCAGAACTTGCAGATTGAAGCTTTCTTTCTTTCTTTCTTTTTATTTTGGAATTTAAGCTAAAAAGTCACAAAAGATACTTTCTTCTTCTCATCGTCTCTCTCTCTAACGCCTACTTCTATGATGATGATTGGGGGGGATGATTGGGGGGGGGGGGGGGGGACATGTGACTACAGCCTTGGCAAGCAATTTCCAGGAGTCCAGCAAGGCACCATCTCAGATTGGTGCCATGCATGATCTGTTAAAGAGTAAAAATTTTACCTCTTCTGTATGGAGCAGATTGAGTACTAGTGCACAAGACTTTCAAATTTCTAAGATGCCAACATGCCTAGAAATCATGCCAAGCGTGAACTAAAATCTTAGGTTACTACTCCAACCACTCTTATCTATCTTTCGAATCTACAGAAGGCAAAGAAAAGAGGATGTGACCACCACAAAACAGCTTAATGACATACTGTCCGATTTGCATAATCACCGGAGAATAACTCAACCAGTTGTGGTTAATAATACATATGCACCAAATGAGTGTTTCCTCCATAATCATGTTAGTGATCAACTCTATACTTTTTGCCTAGTGCAAGGTAGATTCAAGCACAAATGCCAACACATTTAACCATTGTGACAAGTAAAGTCCATTTCCTAGTAAGGAATATGCATAGGGTTTTCTTTCAATTTTCCTGCTCATCAGCAACATCAGTAACGGTGACAATATGTTGGCTACCCCGCAACCTTTGAAATCATATCACAGGTTTGGGCTATTTAAAAGCACAAAAATATTGAGTTAGAAATACGGAGCCATCAGGATCATAACATTGCCGATGATCATCCTGTTGGCCGTCTTTATCAATGACTTAGCAGAATTCTTATGATGCCATGAGAAATTATGATCAACGTACTTCTAATCATTATTATTTTGTGATTGACAATTGAACTCCTAATGCCTAGAAGTTGTCAGAATCAAAACTAGCTAGTTTCAGCAGGCAGCTGTATCCCCAAGTTTCCTTGACAACCAAAAGTGTAGTAGTAGATCCTTCAGCATGTTCCCATGCATGAATCTCACAGCTAATAAATTCTACGTTGCCATTTACAACTTTCATGACCCTTCAACTCAGTGAAGATGTAAAAGAAAAAACGAAAAAGGCAATCGAGTCTTGAATACCATCACTTGAACTGCTCAACGAGATTTTATTTTCTTGAAAGCTCAATGACACATATCGTAGCTATATAACTAGAAAATCACTTGAACACCAGGTGGTGGCAGGTATGGTCACAAGGGTACGGACAGTCAATAGCCATAATAACAGCACGATCAAAATACCAGTTGCCAACAGACTCCGCTATCCCCTGTAAGTTGATCATCAATTGCATCACAGAGAGCCCGCCTCAGCTGACTATAATTAAAACTCTCAAAAGAAAAGGAACTGTAGTTTTTTGAAAGTTATGATGGTAATAATTTTGTGCTCAGTGGCATTAAGGCAATGCAAAGGCATTGGTTGGTGGTGTTCTTCCTTTGATTGTTTCTTACTCGGACACAAGCGAAGCGGTTGCATGTTATCTAAGAATTTGATGGCAGGGATTCACACTGATGGGGCCAAAAGCAGGGTTGTTTTGTGTTCAAAATAGGGTATTTAACAAATGAATTTAAGCACATACTATGTAAAGCAGTGATGTGGTATTAACTTCAGAGAATAACAAGTTAGGTTGGAATGGCCTTGCCTTGCTTTTAATGTGGGGAGAACCTGGAGAAAACCATGTGTCCTGTCTCTCTGTCTGGCAATGAGCAAAACATGAATTTATAAACAATCCATTTTTCTTCAACCTTGAGAAGCCTCTTACAGCATAGAGCATTTGATTTCTGAAACCTGATTCAGGTGAAACAAATGTGGTGGTAAGTTACCATAGAAGTTATCATCAAAATACTGCATCTACAAAAAAAGTTATATCATGAAACTATCATTTGTAGGAACAGTAATAAATCACCTTGAAGAAAACTAATTTGTGATCCAGTGCAGCGTGCATAGTTTTTTCTGCATCCATTCCAGTTTCCATGATGATCAGCTGAGGCAGGAGCTAAACTGACCTGGATCTGTTTGAAGGGAAAGCAAACGCGAACAAATCATTGTTATTTTGTGTCATCAAACACTCTCTGTAAATAGTAGAATGTATTCATGTGAAGCATGAAATCTCATATGGATTTAGTACGAATGCAAGTGACCTGACTGTATCTGTATGAACCATTCAGTGCATACACTGGTGCCGTAAAAGGTGTTGGTATTAACATGTCGTGACACCCTTGCGTATGCGTCACATATGAGGCAGATAGGAATGACAGAAACTTCCTCAGATAGTAAATTCGTTTATATTTCATTAACTAGTTTAAATTTTAGAGCAGTACAGACACAATGCATACCTGCCATGTATCATAAGCTGTATTGACAAGAAAAAGTGGAGTCCTGACGCTAGCAATTGATCGCTGAGGGAAAAAGCACTGAGCAAAGAAGATTCATGAATAATATCAAGAGGAAAAATAAAATGGCAAGCAACATATGTGCTGCAGGAAAACGATTACCATGATTGGATTGAAGCGTTTAGTACAACCCTGGGGCAGGTTCTTTTGCATCCCCTGCGATAGATTAAACACATAGTTTTTCTAAACCAGTTTTAACCTCAAGAATCAAGATCATGACAAATGAACAAATACACAAAGAAAATTATTCAGATCACTAAAAAAACCAGTGCTAACATGATGTATGGAACTGTGTTCAATGGAAATACATGATTCTGCCATTGTCAACCGACTTCAAAAATTAAGGAGGTAGCAAAGAAGTCCACCCCAAGAAGCATGATCTTTATACATAAAGCTCAAAGGAGACGGTAAAGATAATGTAGAAATGCTATAAAGCAAACGTAGATGACAAAGTGAAGATGGATTGGATGAAGAAGCATCATTCCAGCATTAACTTGAATCGATAGAGAATTGCTTCGGACTAAGTCCAGACAAACTGAGATTGAGTAATTGATTGACTAGATGTTAGGATCAACTAAATAGCTAGTTGTTTTAAGCTTAGAAGATCATTATGGAGTCTGACAAAAGTAAAATATCAATAGACAAGATGATAGGAATAGAATCATCAATTAATGACTTTCTGCAGGAATAATGATTTCCATCTGGGCCAACAAAAGAGCCATGCCAAAATATTTTCTTGTTGAGTAATTCGTTGTGCTTGATATACCCATACGTCGCTGAGAATCCTCAGGATTCGCAGAACTGAATCACTGTAATGGAAAATCTGAAGGAAAGTCTAGGTACCTGCAGCATGACCACTCCCGCAAACATATATCTTAACGTGCGCCAACCAGAGATGTCAGGTCTGCATACAAGAGACTACTGTAGTTTAGCCATGCTAATATTGGAAACACAATGAGGAGTGAAAATGCAAGGATCTCGTGGTCTTTACACGTCAAGGAATAAACCAGCATCACTGAGGCACTTGACTCTAGCAGTTCTTGGAAATAAATGCCGGAATTCGTCGCAATGTAGTATAGATGCTAAACCCCCAGCTGAACATCCAGACAGAAGAGCCTAGAAAACAACAAAAGAGGAAAAAAAAAACCTACAAATAAATAAAACTAAAACAGTGCACAAAAGTTGTATGGCAGGTTTGAGGGACCTGATTAGCATAGCGCATTCCTTTCGACATCAAATCTTCCATGACAACTGACCAGATTCTTTGTCCTCTAAAATAGAGTTGTGCTGCCTGTGGAGTAAGGATGAGGTCGTTATTCACTCAGCCAGAGGCCTGGTAAATTTCACTCAATCTTCCATTGGAAAACAAATAAATTTTAATTGGAGAATACAGCTCAAGTCCAGCAGCTTAGTGAGCAGGTCAGCAATACCCTCAAACTACTGATTGTGGGGAAATGTAGATAAATATTTGTAAATGAGAGTGGTACTGTAGATGAGCGGAGACGGAAGTAAGTTTATGAATAATGCAAGATTTTCAGTTCCTGTTTTTGAGACTTGTGCAATGAAGAACAGACTTGGCAAAGCACATAAAAGAAAATATGTGCTGAAAGATCACTGACCTCATTTTGACTGTCTCCACTAAAAGATCCACCATCACAATAACGAACCTTGACCCTGTTCCAATTATAAAAATCTGCAAATGCACATAGCAGTTATAATTTGTGCAAGAATTATGAGAGTAAGTCATGTGAAGAAGTTGTTAAGAGACATGAATGACCAGGATTTTCTTCATTTTTGTTGCTGAGAATGCCTTCAAAAGGTATCTGCTTTTCCATAAAATGTGAAGAACCATGGCGTGTTTTCTTACTAAAAACACATTTTCTGATTGAATTACACCATCCTCCGCCCTGTTTGAGAAAGAAAGAGAGAGAGCAGGTGCTTAGGAGAAGGCTTGAATCCTGAAGAACAAGACATGATAGAAGCGCAAGTAGCTGGATACCTCCAATTGAACGAGCCAACTGTTTGCGCCTGATCCATATCCTCTGTGGATGTGGTACCCTGGTAATGAGCCGTCCAGGCAGACTGCATATTATTCGAATAACAAGAGAGAAAACTGGTGAGGTTTCAAGTCATTATCATTCATATTATCAGTTACGGAGGAGATGAGGTGAGAGTTAAGAGTAATAAGAAGGTACCAGCTCCCTTTGAAGCAGCTGCATTAACAAGTGTAAGACCCACCATTAACGGTGGTGTGCGACGAGCATATGCATATGCAAATGCTTCTGCTGCTGTTTTATAAGTGGCATTATTATTCCAATCTTGGAGAGGCAGAGGCTGAGAGTGTTCGAATTCAAAACAGTTTACACATTTCCATGTTAAAGAGCACATCATTAACCCATACATAAATCCCAACCACAAGTACAACGTCATCATCTTCTTCCTCCTCCTCCTCCTCTCACTGCTTGCATTAACTATTTCAGAATATATATATATATATACACGTATATAGGAGTGTAAGATAAGCCGATCCCAGCAACTTTATATCAGAATGAGAAGTAGAAGGAGAGGCGACGTGGCATTTCTTCTTCTTCATACATCTATTTATTGGATAGATGGAGCAGACAAGATAACACTAGCACTACTTCTCCAAGCTTTTTACAGCAAAACTACACAATTTTTAAAATCATTATCATTTGACAACGTTCATTTAATAAAGATACTTGATACTTTTTACAAAAAGGGGGCTAAAAGGCCCCATAAAGGACCAAGAATCAACAAAGATGGGGCGAGCCAACCCCAATGATATCTTGGTATAAGAGAATCCAGCCATTCCTATTGGTGAGAAATCAAGAAAATGAACTCTTGTCTATTAAGAGTTTTGATCGGTTGGCGGATTGATTTGCTAAATCGATGAGATTAACTCTCATCTAATTTAATATAAACCCGTTTAAACTAAATATTGAATCAACAAGTCACGAGATTGATCCATAAAACGAGTCACAGGTTTAACCCGCTAAACCAAATCTAGTTTAATTACAGTAGTAAAAAAAATTATCACCGACAACTAGACAGATTCACCTACCCTCGATGAACTGCAAAGCCATTTCTTTTTTAACAACGACTAGATAGATTAACCTACAACTATAAAAATCAGATCTTGCTGATTTCGGCATGGTAACTCTTTCCTCTATTGTGCCCATCACAAGGTACTCGTAAATTGGAAGAATATAAATTTGTCAGCAGGAAAGAAGATTATGACTTGTGCAAGGGTCCATCTCACAAAAGTCTTGGACCTTTAATTCAATCGACAAGCCACTGCATTTTGTCCTTGTTTGTTGATAATTAGAGAGTAGTGTAAATGTATCTTTTCTGGTATGGTATGAAATGAAAGGGATGAAGACGAAATGGGGTCTGAAGAAGGGTCCACACTCACTCGTCTTTTTGTTTTGGCAGTGACCTGAAAGTTCTTCTCCACCGACACCCTCGCTAATCATGAAGGCTTGCTGCCAGCCAGCTAGAAGGATGCAGGGACTCACTTTCTCAGCTTTTCACGAATTATGATCATGAAACCATTATAACAGCCTCATGGTAGGACCACTTCTTTACATCACGTTTGTTTTTTTTATTTAAGAATTAATTTTGAATTTATTTCTTTAATATTTTCAAATTGATTTATATGGTGGTATTAAAAATAATTTTTAAAAATAAAATATAAATATAATTTTAATGTATTTTAAAATAAAAAATATTTTAAAAAATAATCGCTACTATGATAACAAAAAAACTTTTATTATTTAGCAATTATTTTTCTTTAAAATGTTGTGTCTTTCAAAAAAATTAAAAAAAATACTTTTAATTAATTTTTATTTTTCAATGTATTTGAATTGTTTTAACGGGTTAATATAAAAAAAATATCTATTAAATGTTCATGCAACATTCAAACGAACATCCCAAAAATAATAAATTTGCTTAAATATAACTAGAAATTACATAAAAAAGATTAGGTTAACACATGAAAAAAAATCAAAAGCTTTGAACTTAAAATCTTCATCTTTATCATTTTCACCCATCATCATCCATGACTCCTCCATTTCTGCCTCTATCAAATTCAAACACTTGGCAAAAAGTTTACTTAATTGATAGATTTTAAGAGGTTAAAAGTTATGTCCTCAAAAAACGTGGTGTGATGGTAAAAAATTTGAGATTTGCATAGCAGGTCTTGAGTTTGTGTTAGGACGTGTACTTTTTATAAGAGTCTGGAACAATAAGGATTTTATTCGTTCATCTGAATTCACAAAATACACTTTCCAATAAATGGTGTTTCCTTAAATCCCAAAAACAAAAATGTTAAAAGTTAGGCTGCCCTTGAGAAGCCCTGCACCAAGCTTACCAAGTCAGATCTTTCTAAGCATCTCACATGATCTCAATAATGACATCTTTGTGTAGTTTCATTTGAAAGACAACACTCAGTCAAAAAAAAGTTTTTATAAATAACAAATTCTAAAGCAAACTTCAAGAGATTACAGGCGTTAACATAAAATGATTAAGGTTACATTTTTTATATATACACACACACATATACATATATGCTAATTTAGGTATTCAAGAGTCCCCAACACTACCATATGAGATTTGTTTTCATCCGTCGATAACATACATATCGACAAATTATTAATGTAAATATCAATAGAAATTTTTGTAATTAAATTGTTAAATTTGATAGTAGGGTTTAAGTCCACCATCTTTTACAAAAAACGAGTCTCATGTGGTGGTGATATAGAAAAGAATGTTGTTGTGCATCTGCTCTGCTTCAAACTTTACTTGATGATTCATGGGTATGCATTTGGCATAAGCAGAAAGTTGATGAAAACAAGTGAACCCAGTAGTCGGATTCGGGTTTGAAACCCTAAGTTCAATCAATTAAAAAAGAGAGATGGGTTCAGGCACCACAATCCAGAACCAAAATTTGAGATAATGGGTCCCCCAAGGCTCAATTCCAAGTCCAATGACAAGCAGGCTAGGCTCGAGACGGTAGGTCCCCACAAGGACCCCGCCCGAGCCCACACTAGGAGGAGGTCCTAGGGTTCGGGCTTATTTGAACCATGTCCATTAATGACCATAAATATGAATCTCGAGTGCCTCTAAATTTCACGCAGGAAGCGCCAATTTCTTCTCTTATATGCAACCGTCGCACACCACCGTGTATCAAATCGTTCAGAAAACCCCACCAGTACAAGTTATATATGCCCAAACTGACTGCAGGCAGCAAGTTTTGGATTGGACAAAACTCATTGTCACAATGGCTGTGTTTGCAGTATTTCTATCTAATTATTTTCGAAGATTGATAGAAATCACTAAATCCTAGCTTTTCAATCTAAGCATAAACAAACAAAGAGCAATAAACAAACAAAGAGAAACAGTGAAGCAGACTGCTCCTTTCATAAGGGTTCTTGGAATATATAGCTTCAGTGATTACTTCTCCCCAAGTTTCAGTCACAATGTGGTTAGGAACATTGAGAAAAGCGTTTGTATTCCAATAGGCATAAACAAACAAAGAGAAACAGTGAAGCAGACTTGAGCCATATTTCTCCTGTCTTTTCCTGTTCTCGATCTTGCAAATCGATTGTTAAGGCATCATCAAGGGAAAGTTTTCAAGTAAAAACCGTCTTCATTAAACTAATCCTGGAATTCAAAAGCACGGCAACCAGACGAGGAATCTTTCATTAAACAGATCCTGCCTTGTGTCATCTTCGAGTGGAATAGAATTAAAAGGTAAGCCAAACATAGTGTCAACGGATGTCCAATGACTGACTGATGCGCCTGGTTGAAAGGACACTGCCATTACACGCCTCCCACCTTTGTATTAGCCTTGACTGCATTGGCCATAACAAGTGCATTCTTCACGTCCAACTGAAGCATACAAGAGGGTACATTAGCCACAAGATCAAGGAGAATTCTAATCAAAGAAAACTCTACGCAGTTCATTAAGAAAGACTATAATTACAGGATTGTAAAAATTCAATAAAGTCATAATATAGGCTTCGCCGAGAGATGGTGAACACCGAAGTAACAAAGGGTTCCTTTACCTCGATTGAGAACAACTTTCCTCTTCCAGGGATGCACATCCTAGAATAGAGCCACATGCTGGTCCACACATTGGCCTGGTTTCCTTCCATTTTAAAGGCCTAGCTACTGGATTGCAAACCCTCACCAAATCTAATCTCACGATGTCAAACCTTCCAGCTCCTGCCTCTTCCCACTTGAGAACCTTTCCACCCAATATATACAGTTCATCTCTAAGGGAAGCAAAACCATAACTAAAGGCCTCCAAAGCCCTCGTGTGGTTGGTAAGAATGACTGAAGGCACTGAACCCACAGTGTACCACTCTCCTCCCTCAGAGTCCCTTGTTTTAATCAAGCTCTCACCCCAATCAACAACTGTGTATACTCTTCCATCACACATGACTTGAACTGCAAATTGCATTGCCCTGGAGAAAGGCCAAATGTCCTCCATTGTGCACCATGTGTTAATTGATGGATTGAAAACTTGAGTTATGTTTGTCTCTGACAGGCCAACCTGGTCACTCAAAACATGAAATTTGCCTTTATATGATAATCCTAAGCAGTCCATCAGTGGTGCTGGCATTGGCGGCAATTCCTCCCATCTGCAATTTCTGCTATGTCATAACCAGCAACAAATTGCACTAGAAAAAGATGAATTTGAACAAGATCTTAATTCCATTAGCCCTTAAATGAGGTACTGTGGACTAAGTATTGTTCATGGAATTAACGCAATCAGAAACAACCACACCACCCCCCCAAGGGTGAAAGCCATTTAACATAGATTTTTCTGTGCATGTACATGCATAATACTCCAAAGCAAATATCCATATTGACTTAATGAAGATGCATGATGATTGATTGGGGAGTGTCATTATAAACCTATGCAGTAAACTGTAATGGTGATGGATTTCGCAAAAAAAGAAGATGTAATCAAATTTTCAGCTAATAAATTTGTAAACTTTGACAATAGAAACGTTCCAGGCAAGACTGGAGAAAATGATGGAAAGAAAAAGGAGGACCATGACAGCTTAGAGAATTAACAAAAAAACAGATCATCTTTTGGTAATTAACCATGCACTCAAATCACAAAGCATGCAAAATCCTGGTGTTTAATAAGAAGCAACCAGTAGTCACTAAACAATTATCAAGGGTGTTAGACAACATCACAAATAACTATTGCAGTTGTGCAAATGAACATACTTGTCTGTTAAAGGATCGTAAACCTCAGCCAGTGCAAGCCCCTTGGTGAAAGATAAGTTGCGCCCACCAGCAACATAAACCTTACCAGCGATAACACTGCAAGCAAAGTGAGAACGTGGTGTTCGCATTCTTGCCACACTAGTCCACTGTTTCTTAAATGGATCAAACTGGAGAACATTATCTGTTATTAAAGGTCTTTGAATTAGAACTGACGAATCCAGTGGTGCATAGGAGCCCCCAATGACTAAGAGCCGATTATAAACACAAACGCAGGAAAATCCAAAATGCTGACGGTCAGCACAATCCCCAGAAACCTTTGGCAAGGGATGCCACCTGTCAGCTTCAGGATCAAAGGCAACCCATTGGTTGTTAGACTGCTCAGTAAGAACAAACAGCCAATCACCGCAACATCCTTGTTTCGCTCTATAGCGGGCATAATCAGCGCTGCGAATCATATCCCTCCATCTCTTGGAGACAGATTCAAGAAGTCCATGGTATCCATGAGATACCTTTGCCAGACACCGCAAGGCCAAGTCATCCGGCAAACCAGGTATGATGGGTTGATGCATAGATTCCTAAAAAATCAATAGATGGGTTCAAAAATCAAACAAATCCCACCAAACTCTTGATATTGTTTTTGCTTTTATGTTATAAGAAAAATCAAATTTCACATCATATCCTATTATGCCCAGCTAGCCCAGCTGAATTCTTATAATATTGAAACTAAACCGTAATCATGAAAACTAAATTTCGAGAAAAAAAAAAAAGAAATGAGAAAACATAAACGAAATTACCTTCGTTAACGGGAAGATTTGCCTTTTGAGCTCTCCTTTCTTCTCTTCTCCTCTCCTCTCTCCTGTGGGTTGGATTTTCTCAAAACCTATCCGTGATTTTTATTTTTATCTTCTTCTACGTCATTATATTATTATACTCTAGACTTGAAGATTTGTTGACTTTTACTATTCACCTACTATCAAAGACTGTCAGAGATGAGAGAGAGTCAATGAGACAGAGAAAAATTTTGGCGACCACATTTTTTATCATAAAATAAAAAAAATCGATATTAATATTAATGCAATCGTCTTGAAATTTAAACATGCCACAAGATATATCAGGGTTTCTAATTTTTTTTATTCAGTTTGATTATTTATTCTTAAGGTGATTAGAAGGTGTTTTAGGATTATAAATAAAGTTTTTAGCATGTTTTTAAGCATGTTTTTGAGGTGTTTTTGAATAAAAATATGTTAAAAATAGATATTAATTTTTTAATAATAAAAAAATATATAGTGAAAAATACTTTGTCTAAACAGAAAATACGTCATTTATCTTTATTTAGAAGAAAAAAAAACAAATAATATACTTAACTTTTTTTTATTTTAATCCAGGTGAGCAGGGTTGTGCTTCAATACCTAAGTGCAATTGGCTTTTTATATGGCTATTATTTTTTTTATTTTACTGATAGAGTTAATTTGGTAAGACAAGAAGAAGAAGAATAACAGAGTGGAAATAATATTTAAAATGCTTCATTGATAATCTTATTCCTCTTCTTTGCTGCCTAAATAGGCCAGCAACATTACAACTGACAAAGCACGAAAATAGCAATAAAACAGGAAATACTAACAGATGGGCTCCTAACAGAATAGCTCTGAAGACATGGAGCACCCATTAACAGCCTTTTATTTATTTGACCGATTCTAGTGCAACAGACACCTTACTCACAATTACTGAAATAATCCTCCGGACCTGACTTGGTCCACTTCACATGTAGCTCCAGGTGTGATTCAACATATACTCCACGTGTGATTCATATCATTCCCCCTCCCTTGGAGCGACCTTGTCCTCAAGGTCAAAATCTGGATATGATTTGGAAAGTCGCCATAAGTTCTCCCATGTTGCATCTTCACGGCCAGCACCCTTCCATTGAACCAATACTTCAGTTTTTGGTCTATACTTGCCTTTCTGAACCACCCATCGATCCAAAATAACTTCAGGTTCTGGTAAAATTTGGACATCAGCCGAAACAGGAGGTAATGACACGATAGGTAATTCGAGCGGACCAAAATGTTTCCTGAGTAAACTCATATGGAACACGTTGTGAATTTGTGCGCCCGCGGGCAAGTCCAACCGATATGCCACAGTCCCTACCTTGGCCATAATTTTGAAGGGACCAAAGAATCGAGGAGACAATTTCAACGAACTCCGGAACGCAACAGATGTTTGACGATACGGCTGGAGACGTAAATAAACATAGTCTCCTACCTCAAAGGAAACCTCTCATGCGTGACGATCGGCTGACACTTCATCCGGAACTTGGGCAACAACCAAATTCTTTGAAGATCACGAAGAATGTCGCCCCTTGAACGCAACATATCATCCACGTCCCAACCTTAGCAAGATTGCGTATATACGAAATCATAGAAGGCGGGGACACACCATATACGACTCGAAAGGAGACATTTTTTGTTGATGAATGGACCCGATGTATTGTAATCGTACTCGCCCATGGCAAGCGACCACTCCAACCATTTTTTTGGATTATCATATGTGTAGCGGCCAAGATCTTGCTCAAGGATACGATTTATTACCTCGGTGCGGCCATCCGACTCGAGGATGATAAATCGGAGTCTGTAACAAAGAGCGATCAGGTGCAACTGGAAAAGGGACCGCCAGAAATTGCTGAGAAAGACTCTGTCACGATCACTGACAATTGAGAGAGGCATACCATGTAACCGCACAATGTTAGCAACGAAGGCCTTGGCAACCGATAATGCTGTGTAAGGATGCTTGAGAGGCACAAAATGAGCATATTTTGATAATCGATCGGCTACCACCATAATCGTATCGTGGCCTTGGGAGGACGGTATTTCGTCGATGAAATCCATAGAAATGTCAGACCAAATACGATCCGGAATAGCAAGCGGTTGCAGCAACCCTGCTGGCTTAAGAGTGTCATACTTGCAACGTTGGCAGACCATGCAATTTCGGATGAATGCCTTCACAGCTGTGCGTAACCCTAGCCATATAAAACTTGAGCTGACCATGTTGATGGTTTTAAGATAGCCAAAATGTCCTCCAACCGGCGAGGAGTGTGCGTTTGCTAATACTGCAGGTAGTAGGAGGAGTTTGGGCTCAAGTGGACTTTACCATTTTCCATCCAAACTCCATCTCTGATAAAAAAAAAATTGGAGGAACCCTTCGTACTCAAGGTGGCATAGTAAGGATTAACAATTACCTCTTGTTGCAAGGAAGACCACCAGTCTGCAGAGGATAATGTGAGGGCCTGGCCGAAGCAAGGTGACACGAGATAGAGCATCCGGACCTTGATTATCTCTGCCACGTTTGTACAGTATTGTGTAGTCATATCCCATAAGTTTGGGCAGCCATCTAGCTTGAGAAGGAGTAGAAATACGTTGCTCTAGTAAGTATTTTAAACTTTGGTGATCGGTTTTGATGACGAACGGCTTGCCCAACAAATACGGTCGCCACTTGCGCACAGCTTTCACCACTGCCAACATTTCCTTATCGTAAGTTGAGAGTGCCTTTGCCGACCCTTTCAAGGCTTCACTAAAGAACGCAATTGGTTGATCATTTTGTGACAGTATAGCCCTAAGACATGTCCCGCTTGCATCACATTCGACAACAAAGGGCTACTCAAAATCTGGAAGTCGCAAAACCGGAGGAGTAATAAGCGTTGTCTTCAATTTCAAAAATGCTTCCTGAGATTCAGTTGTCCACCGAAACCCATCCTTGGTTAAGAGCTGTGTCAGAGGTGCACAATTGAACCAAAATCACGGACGAATTTCCTGTAGTATCCTACCAAACCGAGGAATCCACGAACCCCTTTTGCTGAAGTCGGCACAGGCCATTGTTGGACTGAATTGATTTTATTGGGGTCTACCGCAACCCCCTCCCATGAAATTCGATGGCTTAAGTAGTCAACCATTAAAACCCCAAATTGGCACTTGGATGCTTTGACAAACAACTGATGAGTGGTCAGAAGTTGGAGGACCACTTTAAGATGTTGTAAATGCTCGTCCCAAGACTTGCTGTACACTAGAATATCATAAAAAAAAACCAAGACAAACCTCCGTAAATGAGGTCGAAAAATGTCATTCATTAAGTTCTGGAATGTTGCGGGAGCGTTAGTCAAACCGAAAGGCATCACAAGGAACTCGTAATGACCGTCATGAGTGCGGAAGGCAGTTTTGGAGATGTCGTTGTCACAAACCCTTATTTGATGATAGCCAGACCTCAAATCTAACTTCGAAAAATATTTTGCACCTTGCAATTCATCCAATAACTCGTCAATAACTGGAATTGGAAACTTATCTTTAATTGTGATGTCGTTGAGAGCACGATAATCCACGCAAAACCACCACGAGCCATCAGATTTTTTTATCAACAAAACTGGTGACGAAAATGGACTCTTGCTAGGACAGATGATGTCGGATTCAAGGAATTCACTCACCAATTTTTCTATCTCATTTTTCTGATAATGGTGGTACTGACAGGGCCACGTGCTGACCGGTGGCTGATTTGGAAGTAAAGAAATATGGTGATCATGACTTCGTACTGGCAGCAACCCGGAGGCTCCTTGAACAAATGATCGAACTCTGTTAACAACCGCTGCAGGTCAGCTGGAATGTGCGTGGGTGGTTCCAGCGGGGCTGTTGTTGACATCATATGAAGAAAAAATCTGGGGCTTGAGTGGTACAACAACTCCTTTTCTGTCATGGGAGCTAACTCAGACCGGTGTAATCCTAGAATGGTGTGTGACTTCCCTGCATGACAGAAGGACATGCTAAGTTGTTTGTAATCTGTCTCAATCGGACCCAATGTTTCAAGCCATTGCACTCCCAAAACGGCTTGACATGCAGCAACAGGCAACACATAAAAATCAGCTCGAATTGGCAACCTCTAGATAGTGAGTAGAAGCCCCATACAGCGCCCGATACACTCAATGATTTCTTTGTTTCCAACAGTTACCCGAAACACCTTGTCACGGATTACTGGTAATGCCAGTTTGGTGACAACCGCTTGATCGATGAAGTTATGAGTACTTCCTCCATCAATTAGGACCGTGACCTCTTTGTTTCCTACTTTTCCAATCACCCGAAAGGTTTGAGGGTGATTTGTTCCGGCCAGAGCATGGAAAGAAATTTCTGGAATGGCCTCTTCTCCATTATTCTCAATGTCCATGTCTACATCAGCTGGACAATCTTCAAAGAGTATGTCTTCCATCATGAACAATTGTGGCCTGATGCACCTGTGTCCAGGAGCGAATTTGTCATCACAATAGAAACATAACCCTTTCTCTCGTCTCTCCTTGGCTTCCTGACTGGTGATGCGCCGAATAGGACCTGGAAACTTGTTTCCGGTTGGTTGGGTGGCAGGTTGCATTGGAGGTGGTCCCAGAAGACCCACTGTTGTTGTTGGTTGTGCCCTATGATTGTAGTTTGGCATTGCCGAATGAAAATTGAAGCTGGGCTTCCGCTGCAACAGATTTCTTTCTTCAATGAGATGGGCTACACTGATGGTTTCTGAGAGAGTCTTCGGTTGTTTGACTCGTACATCTATTCAGATGTCATCCTTTAAACCTGCAATAAAAGAACCGATTAAAAAATTCTCAGGCAGCCCGTCCACCTTATGTGAGAGTCGCTCGAAGACTTCTTGGTAGGCTATAACGCTGGTAGTTTGCTTGAGCCTAGACAAAGCTTCTGACGGATCATTGTAGTCTGTAGGTCCAAAGCGTGTAAGAATAACTTTGGTGAATTCCGCCCAATTCATTGGACCTCGATCCCTTGTGAACCAGCGATACCATTGTAAGGCAAGCTTTTCAAGATGGAATGACGCCAATTGCACTTGCTGCGTGAGTTCGATTCCTTTGAACTCGAAATATTGTTCTGCCTTAAAAATCCACCCGGTAGGATCTTCATCACCACGATATATCGGAAAATTCAATTTGAGTTGAGTCTGATGGTGAATTCTGTCAGGTGCCTGATTCTGAATTCTGTCACAAGCATTCGGATATCGTTGGAAACCTGGCCGTGTGATGGTGGTAGGACTGCTGCCAAACGTCTCTCCTCTTTCAAAGAAATTGCCTTCCCTGTCTCTGGAAGTATCTTGGCGGCTAAGTCGAAAGGCTTGTAGTTCAGCTATGACACTCTGTAATGTTGACGTAACCTGGGAAAAATTTTGTTTTATTTCATTCAAGTCGTGTTTCATCGCATTGACGTCTTGTTTTGTCTCATCAAAGCTGGACTCGTGATGGGTTAAGATGTCGGTGACTTCAGTTCGGAATTCTGCATTTGATTTCGAACGTGTATCCATGAATCGAAAACAAAAGCTCTGATACCACTGATAGAATTAATTTGGTAAGCCAAGAAGAAGAAGAATAACATAGTGGAAAGAATGTTTAAAATGCTTCATTGATAATCTTATTCCTCTTCTTTGCTGCCTAAATAGGCCAGCAACATTACAACTGACAAAGCACGAAAATAGCAATAAAACAGGAAATCCTAACAGATGGACTCCTAACAGAATAGCTCTGAAGACATGGAGCACCCACTAACAGCCTTTTATTTATTTGACCGATTCTAGTGCAACAGACACCTTACTCACAATTACTGAAATAATCCTCCTGACCTGACTTGGTCCACTTCACATGTAGCTCCAGGTGTGATTCAATATGTACTCCACGTGTGATTCATATCAATAATACAATCCATTTTAAATAAAATTATTAAGATGATATTTAAAAAGTTATTTGATTATTTTATAATTTTTAAATACAGTTAGATGTTTTTTAATAATATTAATAATTACTTTATGAATAATTACAAATGAAAATTGATTTATTTATTCTTTTATTTTTTTCATATAGTCACATAAAGATAATCTAGATATTAATTTTTAGTTTTCTAATTGAAAATTGCATTGTAGAAAAATTATTAAGAAAAATATTTGTGATTGGAATAGAAAATGATACAAGAATATATATAAAAAAAAACACATAATGAATTGTATTAATGAGTTTCACAATTAATTGTATCTTGGTCTATAGTGTTTTTCTAAACAGATTTATTAAAAAAATTCAATTAATGAGTTATATATGTTTAGTTTTTATAAGATAAAAAAAATACACTTCTGAACTCATTATGATTAAGTTAATTAGAAATGTAATGAGCTATTTAGTTAAACAAAAAATAATAGTTTAGTTTTCATTTTATAAATAATAATTTAGATTTTATCAATTTTTAAAATAATTTATATTTTTTACTTATTTGTTTTTAATGAACTTCACTTTTTAATTTTTTTTTTCTTTTCATATATATTTTACCATCTGTAAGAATCTTGATTTTCATTTTTAAATATAAATGATATATGTGACGTTGTTTAGAAAGTAAAAAATCAAATTATTTTATAAATGAACTATTTTGATCAAATTTTAAATGTTAAGGAATTGAAAAAAAAAATCAGCGCTCTAAAAAAAAGGCTGGAAGTCCCCACGCCCCACGAAAAAAAATAAATTCAGCGCTATAATACTATCTGTATTATTCTTATTGTTAATATTAGTATTACTATTATTATTCTTATTATGATTATTTTTATTAATAAATTTGAAAAAAAAATATTATTACTAATGAAGAAAAATTATAAGTTTGATTTGAAGGGTAAAATTAAAAATTATTATTATTATAATTAATAAATTTAAAATAAAATATTATTACTATGGAAGAAAAACCATAAATTTGATTTGAATGGATTAAAAAATACAAGAGCCTGAATCAGAAGAGTTTAACATTATCATCATCATTAATAAATCTTAAAAAAATATTATTATCATTGAAGAAAAATCATAAATTTTATTTGAAGAAATTAAAAACTATAAAAATTTAGGCTAGACAAGTTTAATATTATTATAAATATTATTAAATCCATTAATATTATTAAATTTAAAATAAATATTATTACTATAAGAAAAATAAAAATTTGATTTGAAAGGTAAAATCAATTATTATTGTTATTATTATTATTATTATTATTAACAACTTGGGTTTAACATCCTCTTCCAGACATCCTTTTCTAGACCTAAGAAACTTGAGGCTGGAAAGGGACGTCTAACCCAAGGTTCTTGGGTGTGGCAAGGGTATAGACATAAGTCATTTGGGTCTTGCACCCCCACCTGGCTCAAGACTCTAAGGTCCCGTGTCTAGCCTAAGGCTTTTGGGTCAGGCATCCGAGCCCAAGGCTCTTGAGTTAGGTGTCTAGACCCAAGGCTAATGGGTCAACATCCAAACCCAAAGCTCTTGGGTTCATTGACCTGACCTAAGGCTAATAGGTCTGGTGTTACAGCAAAATCCAAGACTCTTAGGCCTGACGTTTAATAGGTGTCCAAAACTTTTGGGCCTGGTATTACAGCCAGACCCACTTAAACTTGGGTCAGTCGAGTTTAATATTATTATTAATATTGAAAAAAAAACTATAGATTTGATTTGAAGGGTAAAATTCAAAATTATCATCATCATCATCGTCATCATCATCATCATCATTAATAAATTTGAAATAAAATATTATTACTATTGAAGAAAAACCAAAAATTTAATTTGAAGGGATTAAAAACTATAAGAACTTGGGTCAGATAAATTTAATATTATTATTAATATTATAAATATTATTATTTGTATTATAAATATTACTATTGGCATTATAATTTATATTATAAATATTGCTCTTGGGTCCGGCGACCAAACCCAAAAGCGTTATGTGTGGCTGTAAGGGTATGACATTGCAGCCGAACCCAGACCCAACGTGCCAAACCTAATATTCTTAGGTGTGGTGTTGCGGCTAGACCTAAGAGCATTAGGTGTGGCTGCAACGCGTTGGGTTTGGCGGCAACTCCAGGCTCAAGAGCCTTTAGGGCTGGATGCAACGCCGGATCCAATGCTCTTGGGTCTTCTTTTGCAGACAGATCGAATGCTCTTGAGTTATAGGTTTTTTTGATATTTTTTATGGAAAAAAAAATTGGTCCGTGGTGTAGCGAGAGCTACCTTACTAGTTGAATTTAAATGGTAGCATGTATAAATTTCAATTTAATTT
The DNA here is from genome assembly GCA_015852605.2 of Populus deltoides. Classification (NCBI taxonomy): domain Eukaryota; kingdom Viridiplantae; phylum Streptophyta; class Magnoliopsida; order Malpighiales; family Salicaceae; genus Populus; species Populus deltoides. The sequence goes on from CM027579.2 coordinate 1,758,533, forward strand.
TAATGTTTGAAATTGAAAAAATAATGGATTTGAATTAACAAAATAAAAACATAAAATCAATGAAAAAGACATTTTATTAGTAAAAATAAATTTTATAAAAACTAGTTTTAGAGCATCACTCATCAATATTATCCTCTCCTTCACCAATTCTACAATTAAGAGAGAATCAATGTTTAAACAAGCAAAAATATATCCCTTGAGTTCTCTAGCTACCAAAATATATCCCTTGAGTTTTACTCATCATATCCACTTTCTTCTCTTAACATGCCGTAAAGAACCTCCAGTGTGAATAATGAAGTGCTAACTTTAATCACACTCCAAGTAATGTTCAACTTGTCTTGTCCTTGAACTATAGTTCCAAACTAGGTTTTTTTTTCTCATGGTTGAATTATTAATTTTTTTTAACCTAGAAAACATATAAAAATGCTAGAAAGTTAAAAAAATTAATTTATACTAACTGAAACAAAAGGTGAAAAAAATTTAAAAAAACAAAAAAAATAACTTGAGTAAACCTATACCAGAGGAGAAGAAATTGAATTGAGGAGGCTAATTGATATAAACTAGACTTGAGACCAATTAAAATTTACTTTTAGTTTGTTTAGTTTAGGGTTAAAAATTGGAGTTGTGTTTAAATTTAGAGTAAAAGGTTAAGGGTTAACATTTTACCACTTTTTTTATGAGAGGTAAAAAGGTTAAAAGAGTTAATAATTAACCCTCAAATACGTAACACTTATAAAGGGGTGGGGGAACAAGATCGTTAATACGGAAAATTTTGAAATTTGTGTGAATATTTTTCTTAAATCCAACTTTCAATTTTCCTTCTTTTTACAAATACCAAACAAATGGATCCCATTACAATATATTACTTATTATTACATGTAAATTCAATTTTAATTTAAAATAAATTAGATCATATCACTAAAAATCTTTTTTACACACATATCAAATATCTTTAATATTTTTACCCTCTGCTACTTTCTTACACTTTAACACTTAGAGGATGTTTAAAAGTGTGGTAGATGTTACTTTTCAAAGTGCTTTTTACTTGAAAATGCATTAAAATAATATTTTATTATTATTATTATTTAGAATTTATTTTTGACATCAAAACGATAAAAAAAACTAGAAAAAAATTAATTTGAAACAAAAAAAATCAAATTTTGATGAAAAACAGATTTAACCTCAATGTCAAATACATCTTTAACCCCAAACCAAATATACCCTAGAGGCTAAGTGTTAATAGATTAAAAGTGTAAAAAGATGATCGACAAATAAAATGTTAAAAACATTTAGTGTGTGCATAAAATATCTATAATAACAAGGAGTTTGAAAAAATTCAACAATAATTAATATTAGTCATAGAATGCAAAGTAGGAAAATTATTTGAGATCATTACATTAAAAATATATATATAAAAAAAGCTAGTGAGCATAAAAATGACTAAAACTATTGATGAAATAAAGAATACTCATTTGATATTGAAATAGGAGAAGAGATATTTAGTTAATTGATACAATGAGAACAAATCAAACTCCTAAGCAATCATATAACCTCATTATTGAACAAATAAAAGGGAAGAAACATTAGAAGCTGCATGATTCATATAGATATGATACTAACAATTGTATTATTTTCAAAAATTCGATTCAAAAGGTATTGAAAGTTGGTCGCACTCACTTCTTGAAAAAATCTTACAATTATACAATAAACTAAAAAGCTCAGTGCCCCTTTTATTGTTTACTAAGGACATAGATTACTTTGGATTGGAGCAGTATACTAACATAATTGTCCTTGCTAAAAAAACTTGACAGACATAAAGTGGGAGTGGGGTTGTCTTTTTCATAGGATACATTTAGTATTAAAAGAATGATTGAGGATAAAATGATTGGTTTGGATTTTGCTGAAGTATGGTAAGGTTGCAGGTCCAAGCGTCGGGGCATGACATGGCTGTCAGATACCTGGCGTTGGGGTCAGGCATGACTATCATGCCCTAAGCGCCCAGGGCGGACCCAGCGCCTAGCGCAAACCCAAGACGCTCGGCTCTAGATCATTACAAGGAAGAAACTGATAGCTAGGGTTTATATGGGGGGAATTCAAATTAAGGGTAGTATTTTAATAATACAATGTGTAGCAATTATAAATCAATACTCTGCGTTTTATTTTTCTTGTTAGTAGCCACATGTTGATGATAAGGAAAGCACGAGAATGTTTTAGAAGGAAAGACTGCTATATATATGGCATTCTGTTTTCAACAAAGGCATGTAGAAATAATATTGAACCCATTTCCTTTTTCTCTGAGATTCTTCCCTCACACCTTCTCTATTTTCTCATCATTTTCTTCTTTTTCTTCTTTTTTTTTCTCTCTCTCTAGCCTTGTACCTCACTTATTTCCCACCATCTATCGTCTTCTTTCCCTTCATATTTAAGTCACTACCAGTCATTTTAAATTTGATAATCCCCTGCCCAAGTTAGTTGCTCCAAGTGGTATCAGAGCAGCATCTCCAGACTCAAATGCCTCCTGAAACAAGATCCTAAGATGCCAAAAGGGTGGATGAAACCACCAATCCGGAACACCCCTAGGCATATGATCAAATCCAACAACAACTTAACGATACCAGGGTTGATGCTAATGTACGTTTCAGAGAGCTTAAAAAAGTTATGGATGCCCTTATTTCTCATGTGGACACAGCATTGCAGAAAACTCAGCTCTCTTCAGGTGAGTCCAGCTTACCTAAAGCCCCTCGATTTCCCACCACAAGGGATTCCCCTACCAGATTCAATTGGACCAATGAAGGTACGCCCCCCTTAATATCACCTACGCAGACTAAAAAGAGAATTCCCTATCTTTGAGGGGGAAGATGTCCTTAAATGGATTTATAAGTGTAACTAGTACTTCGATGTTAAAGAAATTACTAAGCAAGACAAGCTTAAACTGGCCTTCTATTATCTAGATGGAATGGCCCTATGTTGGCATCAAAATTTCATAAGAAGCTTGGGAGGGCAGGCTGTGTCATGGCTAGAGTATGTAGAGGCTCTGTGTTGTAGGTTTGGGGGGGAGAAGAACCCTTTAGAAGAACTTATTGAACTAAAGCAGAAAAATGACTTAGAAACCTATATCAAGGATTTTGATATCCTCTGGAATCGATCTGAAATTTCTGAGAAAAATGCCTTGGTATTTTTTATAAGAGGGCTGAGCGTAAAAATCAAGAATATGATTAAGATGTTTGAACCAAAATCTTTAAAACAAGCCTACACCTTAGCTAGATTGCAGGACAATACCCTCACCCACAGATGTTATAGCTCCAATCCTAATAGACAAACTTATCATCCAACCATATTCGCTTACCAAAACAAACCTTCCACCCTTCCCAGTTACAACAAAAATCCACCCGAGCCTCCTAATAACAGTTTTAAACCACCCCACTCTGGTATCTTACCAAGCCCCCCACCTTATAACCCCAACACTACCAATAGAACCATTAGACCCATCAGAAACAGGGACTCAGATGAGAGAAGAGCTAAAGGCTTTTGTTTTTGGTTTGATGAAAATTTTATATCTGGGCACAGATACTAGAACAATAAATTTTATTCCTTATATATTGTTGAAGAAAATAGGGAAGGTAATGAGGAAGAGGGAGTAACCGAAGTAAACCCCGACACCTACAACCCACATATATCCTTCAATGCTTTAAAAGGAGTAATTAGCCCAAACACACTTAGAGTCACAGGCAGGGTAGAGAAACAACCCTTGTTTATTCTGTTGGACTCTGGAAGTACACACAACTTCATCAGCAACCAAGTGGCAGATAAGTTGCATTGTAAACTTACAAGTATTAAGGCTCTAACTGTGCAGGTAGCTAATGGTGGAACCATGACCTGCACTTTAGTGTGCAGCCACTTCCAATGGTTTATACAGGGAGTTGATTTTGTGACTGATGTCTTTACCTTGGACCTCAAAAATTGTGATATGATCATGGGCATTCAGTGGTTAGCCACATTGAAAACCATCGTCTGCAACTACGAAAAATGGTATTAAACTTTCAATTGACTATTAAACTTTCAATTCTCTTTAATTTCACTCTTAGTTTCGATCAATTGAGTCCCTAGAGTTCAACTCCTTTTGCAAAATGATATTTGACTAGGGATTTCTTCAATTTAGCTCTTAATTAATCATAAACTTTTGATTTTCTTGCAATTTTACCCTTGATTTGAATCAATTAACTTGATAAAAATTAAATTTGATCTTTTAAAATTCCATTCTTCTCAATCAAGCTCAAATTAAGCTCTCAAACTTAATATTTCACCAATTAAGCCCCTAATAAAATTAATTTGACCAATTTAAAGTATAATTAAGTCTTTGCACCTAATTAAATCCTTTAATTGAACCCAAATTAATTCTTTAACATAATTAAACTTTTAATTTGGCCTATTAAAAATTGAATTATGTCCCTAGACTTAATTTTTATGTAGATTCGTCCAATAATAATTTAATTTGACTTTGAATTTGCATTGTTTCTCAAGTTTTAGGTACAATATGACACAATTAGGCTCCTGATTCCATCCAAAATTACAGCTTGACTTTATATGTTTGAAATCCTTCCTCAACCAAATATTTTTCATATTATCAGTCTTCTTGCTTTTATTATTTTATTTATTATTTTTAGTATTTATAAGGAAAAATGGTAAAATTTTAGGGAATAATCCAAAAATATATTATGACAATTGGTATGATTTTGTTGACCACCACGATATTATTGTGGTAGATTATATTTGTTATTTTCTTCATATCCATCTATAAAGCCCTTATATTAGTGTTATACAAGTTTAATGGATGATAACAGGATAAAATTTTAGAAATAGACACTACCAACTAGTTAAAACTTAGCTTAGCTAAATTATGACTACCTAACAAGAACTGGGTGAATGCGGGCTCTTGTTAGCAGCTGAAGTTTGTAAGCAAATGCTCTAATTTTTTATATCACAGGATACGACCCATAAAATTGAATGGCAAGCTTCTGGTGGGCACGCTTAAAAATTGATTGTTGTTGATAGGGATGCAACTTGAGAAACATCATTTCACCTACTTCAAACGTGACATCTCTCCTCTTTTAATCAACTATTTGTTTTATGTGATTGATGGAGGCTTTTAGATTGGCTTTGAGTTATCGAAGTATCGCATCTCTAGTTATCAGTTGCCCATTCACTTTCTTGATGAAAGAAAAACTATTATGATAAAGTGGGAATGAGGGGGGCGGATGTTCATGTAACACCTGAAATGGAGTCATTCTCGTTGAGGCATGATACGTTGTATTATATCATAACTTAGCCCAAAGAAGATAGGCACTCCACTTACACGATCATTGATGCACAAAGCACCGAAGATACTACTTCACGCAGCCGTTGACCACTTCTGTTTGGCCATCAGTTTGATGATAATAGGTAGAGCTAAGTTATAACTTAATGCCTGACATTTGAAAAGATTCTTACAAAAACCTGTTAATAAAGATTGGATCGCGATCACTAATGATGGATTTTGCCAGCCAATGTAACTTGATAATCCCTTCCATAAATTTTTTAGCCACACCTTTAGAATTAAATGGATGAATTAAAGTTAGGAAAGGTGAAGATTTACTTAACCTATCCACTACTACCAATATTATATCCTTATTGTTGGTAATGGGTAATTATTCAATAAAGTTGAGAGTGATATCTCCTCATACTTAGCACAAAATGGGTAATAGTTGGAGAAATCCTATAGGTGAGAATGTTTTGGATTTCATCTTATGGCATACTTCACAACGTTGGATGTATTCGTGGACTTCTCGATACATTTTAGGCTAATAAAATTATTGAGCCAACCATTTGAATGTCCGTAACACTCCTGAATGCCCTTTTATTTTTGTGTCGTGAGCCTCATGTAGCAGCCTTTTTCATAACTCCCCTTGGGAAGGAATGATTACCCTGCCTCTGAAGTAGAATAGCCTATGTTGTTATATATATGACCTTTCGGTTTGGCTCTTGGCCAATTAAACGACTGATTAAATGTATGGATCTCTTTTATATGCTCTCCAAACTTTATCCCATATGGTTATAGTGGGTATATGGAGGTAATTAAGGACTAGACTATTGGGCTTACGTGAGAGGGCGTCTGTGGCTAAATTTTCATGGCATGGACGATAAGTGATCTCATAATTGTAGCCTAGCAATTTGGCTACCTATTTTTGTTGCTTCGATGTTGCCAAACGTTGTTCCAAAAAATATTTTAGGTTGTGTTGGTTGGTTTGGATGAAGAACTTCCTCCCCAATAAATATGGTCGCCATACGCGTATTTTCTTTGGCGTAGGTTAACCATGAATTTTTTATAATTCCTAGTGCACGGCTCATAAAGGCGATAGGCTTGCCTTGTTGAGTTAAGACCGCACCTATTCCTTCCTCTGCAGCCTCCTTTTCTATGATGAAGGACTTATTGAAATTAGGCATAGCCAAAACAGATGTGGTAGTCATTGCTTGCTTAAGAGTAATGAAGGCTACTCTAGCTTCCTTGTTCCATCTAAACTGCCCTTTTCTTGAAGAGGTTGGTCAGAGGTTGAGCGATGATGCCATAATTTTGAACAAATTTTCTATAATATCCTGTCAAGCCTAAAAAACCATGTAATTCATAAATATTAGTTGGTTGAGGCCATGCCATCATGGCTGCAATTTTGTGATTATCGACCTTCACTTCTTGAGGCATAACAATGTGTCCTAAATATTCTAATTCATGTTGGCCGCATGCATACTTGCTGGCCTTGGCAAAAAAATGATGTTACCTTAAAATCTTCAAACATGCACCACATGCATATCCCAAGTAGAACTATATACAAGAATATTATAGAAAAAAACCAAAATAAACTTTCGAAGATAAGATAAGGTCAAAATATAGAGTTCATGATGATTTGGAATGTAAAGGGTGTATTACATATGCCAAATGGCATCACTAAATATTCATAATAATCGTTGTGAGTACGAAAAGTAATTTTGAGTATATTGGAAGAATTTACTCTTACTTAGTGATATCTAACCTTTAGATTAAGCTTAATAAAGAAGGATGCACCATGTAATTCATCCAACATATCATCTATTATTGGAATGAGAAATCTGTCCTTGATGGTGGTGGTATTGAGTGTGATGTAGTCTGTGCCAAATCACCAACTTCTATCCTTTTTCTTTACCAATAATATCGACGATAAAAATAAACTGGTGCCCGGTCAAATGAGGCTAGAATTAAGCATCTTTTGAACTTTTTTTTCAATTTCTTCCTTCTTGAAATAGGCATATCGATACAAGTATATATTAATTAGCTTAGTCCCCTTCTTAAGCGTAATGCAATGCTCTACTTCGCGCAAAGGTGGTAGACTTAAAGGCTCTTGAAACACGCCTGCATAGTCTTTCGGCAACCTTTACATATCTGGTTGCTTATCATCAGGTGGCACACCATGTGACATTGTTCCCAGAAGTGGTTGAAAGCATACTACAAATAATACATGACCTTGGTGAAGCTCCTTTGATAATTCGTTGGGTGAAGGAACCTAAATTGCTTACACGTCTACACCTTGCGGCTTTCAGTTTTGATTATCCCAAATAAAATCCTTGGTCAACTGTTTCCCATTACAGACCATGAAGCCAAGCATTTCAAGCCATTGCATACCAAGTATAAGGTCAAGACCTACTAAAGACAGAGAAAAAAAAGTGAGGTAAAACTCAGTGCCCTGCAACTCCACTTGTACCTTATCATAACACCCCTGACACTTTGGTTTTTCTCTATTGGCCTCCCAGATAGAAAATGCTTTTGTAAGAACTACTAGCATAGGTTTTGGACTCGTTCATCTTGTTAATGCATGCAACGTGATTTCGAGTTCTAGTTCATATTCCTATACTTCCCCTATATCTTCACCTTGGTCTTTTTCCAATGTCTGTTGGTCTAAAATTTCTTCGTATACCACGTTACCCACATGCCCTTCCAAAAGTAATAATTGTGGTCTTTGACATTTATGTCCAGTTGTGAAGCATTCATTGCAGTTGAAACAAAGTTCTTTTTTGCATTTCTTCCCATGTTAAACGTCTAATTAGAATAGTAGGGGTAGCAGAAGCTACACACGTGGTTTGTGGCAGAGCTAGATGAGTTCTTGTGGGTGGAATTTATGTGAACCGTTGATGTCATGTAAGTTGCTCATCTTGCATTCATGTTAAATTAATGGCCTCCTTGAGGATTGCGGTTTAAACATTTGTATCTTATTAGAAATCTCAGCCTTCAAACCTTCCATGAACATCCCCACCAACACCATTTGCATCCATCCACGCACCTTGTTGTCGATCTTCTCAAATTCACATTAATAATCTCTCAACGTTCCAAGTTGCCTGACTCTTGAGAGAGCTTCATCAAAGTCTTTGCATCTTGATGGTCCGAAGCAAGCCCATAATTCCTCCTTGAATTTTTCCTATGAAATCATGTGTCTTTCTTCCTGTAACATCCTGTGAAGCCACTGCAACCATTGGTTGCCCCCCCTTCAAGGTGGTAAACAATCATGGGAACCTTTTGGTTTTCTGTCATGCCCTGATATTCAAAGAATTTTTCCACCCGATTGAACCACTCCGTTGAATTGTCTCCAGATAAGTGTGGAAATTCTAGCTTGGCTGATTTGAACATGATGATCTGCCAGCCTCCATCTTGTTTTTCTAGGTGGTGATTGTCATGATTTGAGGACTCTAAATTAGAGAGCAACATATTCGAAAGTCGATTGAGAGCTTCCTCCAAATGGTGGAGCTTGTTGTTCATATCAAACTCCATTCATTGTAATCCCTCCTGAACTACACCGAGCCCATACTTCAAGTGCTCAATTCGCTCCTTGTTGATTCCTATAAGAAACATGTCTTTAATACTAATGATAGGTTATGTTTAATTATAAATAAAAACATTCATGAAAATATTCTTTTCGGGTGAGGATGTACCACAATTTAATTGAAATAATTTTTTTTATCCCTCATTGATAATCCATAGCTGCTTAAATAGCAGACCATATGTATGAAACTGAAAACAAAGTAAGTTGAAAACAAAGAAACATCCTAAGACCATTACCAGTAACCGACGCCTAACAAATGAAATAATAGAAATCGACTCCACATATCATTGAAATAAAATGCAACAGAAAGATAACATCAAGCATAAATTTCTCCAACTGCTAAGACTTGATCCATGCACTTATCCACGCCACTCCCATGCACTACGTCGTTACGTCTCGTTTATGTTTCTTGTCAACCTCCTCCTAAATATTTAGGATTTCATTTGAAACCTCTATTTGAATGTAATGGCTTATCGTACTCAATTATTCTAAACGTTGGCATAAACTATGTCATTTTGTACTTTGAATTAGCTTGGGGATTATAAAATTTTAAGTTAATTTACACAAATTTTGAGTGGTTAAAATAAATAAAATTAAGTTGAACATAATTTAAAATCTTCATATAAAAAAATCCATCAAAATATAATTCACTTATTAATTGATTTGATTATTTGGTATAAAATTTTTATTTTATCTTTAATGGTTTTTTAACTAATATTTATATTTATTATTTATTTCCATATAAAAAAAACATTATTATAAAACTTGGTTTCATCTAGAGAGTTAATTTTATAATTTATCCACTCAAAATTTAGTTTAGATCTAATTTTGTTAATTAAATTGACTTGAGGATTAACATTATCAAATCAAATTCATTCCATCAACGATGGCACAATCAAAACCAGAATAATATTTTAGTTTGATTTAAAAAAAAAAGAACTTAAAAGTTAAAACCACATTGTTTTGATTTTTTAAAAATTAAAATGACCTCATTTTGTATTGATTCAGCCCATAACAAGTGACCAAGGTCGGGTTGATTATGAAGAGAGAGAGAGAGAGAGAGAGAGAGAGAGAGAGAGAGAGAAGGAAGCATCTAGAAGAGAGAGAGAGAGAGAAAGGAAGCATCTAGAATTCCTTTCTCTGCAGGTAACCGCCTTTAGCAGCAGGAGAGGAGTAGCAGTGATGCTTTTTATAGTTATTTTCTATCACATATGTATGGATTTTGAATAGGCAGGAGAAAAGAGAAGAGATAGATTTTGAACAATCGAGTTTGTTAGATAGATAAATCGAAGGGAAATGGATAGAAGAGGAAGCTTAACAAAGGGAATGTTGCCGCTGCTGGCAATTCACGCTGTAAGCGAGTACTATAGGCTGCCATGGAAACCCCCTGTCACCGCGGCTCTTCTCGGTGCCAATACTCTCATCTATTTGAGGCCTGCTTTTCTCCGTCATATCCTTCCCTCTATCGATCAAGTCTGGTTTAATCCCCACCTCATTCTTAAGGTACCTATCTGGGTCGTCGTCGTCGTCGTCGTCATCATTATTATACTAGTAGAGTAGAGTAGATCCTACGTGTTTTAATTGCTATTATTTGTTAATTGGGCAAATCAATAAATTGGGTTTCTCCAATATATCAGAAAGAATCGGTTTATCCAATATTTTAGAAAGAATCGATTGATTGATTGATGATGGGCTTTGCTATTAATTTGCTAAAGTCTAGTAGTTTTGCCTATCTTATTCTTTGTTAATTTTTGTGTACAATTATTAAGTGAAAAAACCATCTTGTGTTTTAAAGATTTTGTATTTGTAGGTCGTGTCCTAATTGTAGGAAATAACTGATGATGCCTTTGCCTTTTGCTTTTTATTGAGCAGTATAGGGACCTGAAACGCTTCCTGCTCTCACCATTCTATCATGTGAGTGACTCTCATCTCGTTTACAACATGATGTCGCTCTTATGGAAGGGAATTCAATTGGAAACTTCTGTGGGAAGTGTTGAATTTGCATCTATGCTTGCTGCTTTACTTGCTATGTCCCAGGGTATTACACTTTTGCTAGCCAGGTCCCTCCTCCTCTTCTTTGATTATGACAAACCTTTCTACTCTGAATATTCTGCTGGATTTTCTGGTGTTCTCTTTGCCATGAAAGTCGTCCTCAATTCTCAGTCCGAGAGTCTTACTAATGTCTATGGATTGGTCATACCGGCACGCCATGCTGCATGGGCAGAGTTGATTCTTATCCAAATGTTTGTACCTGGCGTCTCATTTCTTGGCCACCTCGGTGGAATACTTGCTGGGATTCTCTATGTCAAGTTGAAGAGAGCGTATTCAGGTCCAGACCCGCTCACTCTAACCATCAGAACCCTTACCAATGTAATAAGCTGGCCTCTGAGGTTTGTGAGGAATTTATTTCAATTCCGGAGAGGACGGATTTCTGGTCGTGGAAGTGTTGGTGGGAGGCAGACAGGAAGGACAATGTCAGGGCTGTGGAGATGCCAAGCATGTACATATGATAATTCCAGTCTGTTAAGTGTATGTGAGATGTGTGGGACAAGTCGGGGTGCTCGTGGATTGTCCTCCCGTGAATTTTCACGCCATTCCGATGACCTTACATTGGAAGAAATACGTCTTCGAAGGATCGAAAGATTTGGTTGATCAGACTCTCAACTCATTTTATACGCCACCATTTGTTTGTTGATTCTGTAGCCAAGTTAGATGTGGATTAAGACCAGTTCTCAAGTTTGGCAGACTTCTCCGCCCATTTTCATAGTCGAGGTCCCTTTTCTTTGAGATGTAGCTGGTCTTTGTTTACTTTCGTAAAAGAAGTAGAAGATAAATTTTCCACTCTATCTCTTGGTTGTGGATGCAAAGCAGAAATGAGCAATGGGATAGCCCTCAAGTGTTTGATGTTGTTTTCAAACATTAGATGATTGCTTTGTGAAAGTAGTGGAAGTCATCGACAAATGGTTAGCGACTTGCGCGGGAAGGCTTTCTGGTTGTGTTTTTTTTTTTTTTAAGAAAAAAAACCTAAGATGCATTAGTGTTTTATGATAGTTACAATGAAATTACTATTGGTGAAATTATTATTTTGTTGATCCCACGAAAAAAAACCATTACACTAGCTACTGGGGTAAAATAGTATTTTTACATTATTTATTAGTTATTATTCGAATAATCTAGGGCATATAGATCTTTTCATCACAAACAAATTATTAAATCATTATTGAAAGCAAAATTTAATTAACTAGAGTCTATGAATGATTTTGTATTTTCACTTTCAAAGCATATTAAAATTATTAAAATATCTTTAAATACCAAGTTTTTTTAATTGGTTTACATTGTTCCTTTGTTTTCTTAATCTTGTTTTTTTTATTATTTATTATTATCAAGTTAAGGGGTGCTTTGGTAATTTTTTAAATATAAATATTATTATAAAGATGATTGGAACACACGCGTCGGAGAGCAGGTGTTTCATGTGTTTGTCGGGGCTTTTACATTACTGGGTGGTGCGTGTGGTCAATAAACTTCCAGTTTGATATCGATGATTTTTTTCTTTTCCTTCTCTTTTTTCTTTTTAATTTTTGCATCTATCCCTCTAATTTTTCAAATAGCCTTTCAATTTTATTTTATTTTTTCATATTTGGTCCATATTATTTTGATTATTATTTGTTTTATTTGAAATAATTTATAAAATTAGATTTTTTTTTCAATTTTATCTTTATTCTTTTGTTTCTATTTTTTTTGTTTTTTTATTAATTTCTTGATTTATTTTATTTTTTTATTTTTGTCCCTCGTTATTTTATTTTATTTCTATACTAGAATTGGTTTTTATTTTCTTGATTTATTTTATTTTTTAATTTCTTCCTTTATTGTCTTATTTAATTTAATTTTTATACGCAGTTTCTTCATTATTCTTTTTATTATTATTTGTTTTAATTTTTAATCTTGGATGATTGGGAGTTTTGCTTCATGGTTTTTTCAGGTTTGCCTTTTATGGGGTAACCCAATCTCATGATCAGCGTCACGAGTTTTGAAAATTGGCTTAATTTAAATTCAGTCTTTTTTACATCATGTTTTTAATTATTATTTTTTTAATTTCATCATTTGATATTATGTTTTTGGATCTTTAGTTTCATGGTTTTTGTCGCTTTTCATTATATGAGATTATCTCAATCTTATATCTTAAGTTGCGGGTTAGGCAAGTTAATCTATATTAACTCAGGGTTTTTTTACATTTTTTAAATTGATTTTTTTCAGTTTCATCTTCCATTGTTTAGTTTGTTTGAGAGTTGACATCCATTGTTTTATTTAATTTTTTTATGAGGTTATTCCAACCTTATAACTGAGCTGTGAGTTTGGCATGTTGATCAAAGTTAAGTTTTTTTTGTCTTTTTTAAAAATTAATTTTTTTTCTAATTTGTTCAACATTAGATTGGCTAGTAATTAAGCTTTAATTTTTTCTCTCTCTCTTCATGAGGTTATCATGTTCTCATTTAATTTTTACTTTGTTGTCAAATAAAATCGTTGACACCTGAAAAGAATATTTAGAGGGTATCTTTTTATAATATTGGCAAACATTCATTTTTTTTATTAGTTATTGTCATTTTTTTTTTCATTACCTTTTTAATCATATTATTATATTAATCAAACGTACTGAACCTATTTGAATTAGTGACTCGAGTCCCGATTTTTTCTTGCTTTTTTCAAAACGTTATCATCATCTAAGCATTTTTTACGTTATGAAAAATTTGACTTGGCCCATAGCGTAGCAAAAACCACCTATCTAGAAGAAACTATAGGAAGAAACAATTTGTCAATTTATCATTCTACATATAATTCATATTTTTTTCAATGTTATTGTTCATTTTGGTTTTGTTTCGCATTGTGATTCGGTGTGATTAGAGATGCTTGTAAGTTGATCATAACTTTAAAAATTTTTTGGTTTTCATTACTTAAATTTAGCATCTTATATAGTAAGTGGGCCACCTATATAGTGGGGATTATAGAAAGAAATTGTTTGTGATTTTAGCATCTGGTTCATATTTTTTCAATAGTGTTATCCACTTCAACTCTGTTTTACATTGTGGTGTGATGTGGTTAGAGATATGATTAAGCTAACCATCATTTAAAAAGTTATTTAGTTTATGCCTATTTGGGAGTGTGTTTTTAACAGCGTTTTAAAAGTGTATCTGCTTTGAAAATGCATCAAATTGATGTTTTTTTTAGTGTTTTTTTGATGATTTTGATATGCTGATGTCAAAAATAAAAAAATTATTTTGATGTATTTTCAAGCGACAAATACTTTTAAAAAACGCATTGCACCACAATATCAAACACATATTGAGATTGCTTAAATTTGCTTTACATCTCAAATTGTGGTAAAAACTTGGATTAAACTTGGATTTTAGGGAAGCTACAATTGTACCTTTTTTTAAACTTTTTTTTTAAATTACAATCGTAAAAACTATCACAATATCAAATACACACTTCGTGGTTCACACAAACTCATTTTATTTTATGAATTTTTTTATAATGTTTTTTAGATATATATGTTTCATGTTTTGAAACCTAAAAGTACGAGAAATATCCAAAATCCAATGGATTAACGTAGAATAATTTTTTTAAGATAAACATAGATTAACTATTTCTTAAGGAAAATATATTTTAGAAAAATATTATACTAAAAATCAAATGGAAATATAAAATCATATGAATTTTTTTTTTTTGCGAGATAAAATTTTTATCTCACTTTCTCTGTCTAAATTATAGATTCTACAAGAAGAGATAACCGACAAAAATTTATTCTTCATTGCATAATAAATAGGATTAGAATTTGGAAAATAGAACAAGGATTCCTATCTTTTAAAATAGATAACTAACGTTTAGTATTAGTTTTTTAAAATCAATTTTTACTTAGTTTTGTTGTGATGAAAATAAATATTTGTAAGAAAAGTAAGGATTTAAATTTTGAAAAAGAAATATATTTTATTACATGGATTTTTATTTGTTATTAATGCTTATTTTTTTTTATGAAAAAACATATTTTTTTATTAGTAGTATGATTTTTAAATTAAAAAAACACACATCATTAAAATAAAATATTCACAAAAATCTCAATCATTAAAGATGTATCTCTTCAATCAAAATTTTCTTTCCTTGTTCATTCATTTCTTTTTTGTTTTAAAGAAAATATGTTTTCTATGTGAATCATTGTTTTTTAAAATATGAATTTATCACAATAAATAAAGTAAGATTTAATAAAAAAAATAAAAAATCATGACTCGATAATTTATAAGGAGATAAAAGAAAAAAAAGTAAAAGTATAATTCATATTAAAAAAAATCATGTAAAAAATTTACAATAAGAAATAAGAAAATAGATTTTTTGTTTTTAATTAATATATATGGACATTTTTTCTTTATGAATCTTGCTTGATTTTTTTTTTTAAGAATCTTGCATATCAGGTTTATATAACAATTCACAAAGTAATCGCTAACATCATTTATCATTATGAATAATATAATCTTACTTAAAAGCTATAGAAAAATATATAATATTTTAAAAATCATTTTTATTTTCTTATTCATAGCAAATTTTATTTAAAATAACAAGAAAAAAAGTGAAGGTTAATATAAAAAGATGCCGAGCACCAGCTCACGAGGATTGAGAAAAGCTTTTGATTCAAAAAAACAAAACCCAAATATATTTAGATCCATATTATCAAGCCCAAGTGTTTGACCTAGGTGAACCATTGGCTCATTTATTTAAAATAAAATAAATAACTTGTCCTCCACTTGCATAGATTTAGTTTGAATTTATATTATGTTTTGGTGATCAGAAAACTGATTTTGAGTTCTTGGATTTAAAAAATTTATTTTTCTACTTGTTTTATATGAAAACTCTTGAAATAGGTTTTAGAAACCCAATTAAATCTATTTTTAATCCCAAAACACTATAAAATTGATCAAAAAATGAAAAAAAAACTAATTAAAAGAATTTTTTTGGGTTTGGATTTAATTTATCTTGCAAGATGAAAGTTTATAATTTAAACATAAAATTCTTAAATAAAAGGCACCATATATATATATATATATAAAATTAAAATTTCAAGTACCAAACTAATGCATGTTTTTTTTTTGATATTTTTATCTTTTAAATTTTTTCTTGCAACACATTAAAATTCTATTTTAATGCTTAATTCACATAAAGAACACTTCTAGAAACCTGAGGGATGTATAGAATGCAAATAAAAGTCTGAAGGGTAGTTTAACTAGTCAGGTTTTGGATTTATTTTCCAATAATCACAAGTTTAAATCCTTTCAGGATTACTAGAGATTTACATGGTCGTTAGTTTCACGGCTCGTTGGATTAGTTAGGATGCGTGTAAACTGATTCAAAAACTCACATTAATTAAAAAAAGAGAGTTACGACTCATGAATCAATATAAATATAAGTGTGAGCATGAAATAGAAAAAATGAAAATGAAACACTGTACAATGAACAATAGTATCTATAGTTTTAGCCCATTCGCTGATTTGTTTTTTAAAGTAAGTGAATTAGCAAATATATTTAGCAAAGATTCTACCAATTTACTTATATTTTTACTTAGAAATTATATTTTATATCCTCAATCGGTTTATACTGGAAAAATTAAAAACCTATATATATTATACCAAAAACACATAGTAGAGTCTCTCTTTTCAATGTAGATTTCTTTGTTTTTATAATCCCTTATGTTTTTTCAAAGACTGGTAATTTCTTTTTTCTTAACTATCAATTCTTTCGTCTTTTAACTTAAACATTAGATGCACACCATCAACCTCCACTTCTTTCACCTGATAACCCCTAATCTTACTAAAAAATTCAGTATACGATACAAGCCAAAAGTATTATGTTACGCTTGAATTAAACCTTTTCGTTTTTCCCCTGCTTCTCTCTCTTATGCCTGGACCCTGGATTCGATGATGGCGGTGATGGCGGAGGACTGTTTTGTGGCTCGGTTGCGACGCTTGTTTTCTCGGTAGAATCGTTATCTTGATACTTGGCTAAGATTTTAGAGTCTCGATTTTGGTGTTGGATAAAAAATTGAATGTTTTAGGTTTGAATCTATCTTTGGGGTTAGGCTAGTAGTGATTTTGTGACCCTTTTAGGTTTCTTTTGGAGACTGAAGGAAAAAATAATATTTTTGTGGGTTATGAAAATGAAAGAAGAAAAGAAGAATTCAGTTATGCTGACCAGGGTCAACAATACTATAAATTATATTATATACAATATTAAAACATGTGGAAAAACTATAAATTTATTATGGACACAAATTCATTCATTGCAAGTGGGCGATACTATAGCCATAGATTGTTTCGTGGGCTGATCTTGTAAGCGCATGTGGGAGGCTTTCTCTTTGTTGTGTTTAATCAACAATTGTTGTTGGATGCAGTGCGTGCGGACCAATAGCATTGGGTTGGGCTTGACCCACCAGACTCAAAGGCAGACCCAAAAGCATTGGGTGTAGCTGCCCAGCCAGACCTAATGGGTGTTGTCTGTTCTATGTGTAGTCAATAAATGTTGCTGGTCTGGCTGGGCAGTTGAACCCAATAACATTGGGTATGGCAGACAATAGCTTTGGGATTGGCTTGACCACTAGACCCAAAGGCAGACCCAATAGGTGTTATCTGTTTTGTGTGAAGTCAACAATTGTTGTTGGATCTGGTTGGGTTAAGCCTTGCTGCCAGTAGGACCTACTAAAATTGGGCCCTGCTCGCAGCAGGACCCAATAACATTGGGCTCTGCTGTCAGGCATAACTCAATAACATGGGCCTTGTTCTATAACAAGAAACAAATATACCCAAGGCTATTGAGTTGATTGTGAGCAACTTTAATTTACAAGGTAGGGAATTGGATCGAAAAGGACCAAAGGATATGCTTCCCCTTAGTGTTCTTGGTATCAATGAAAACCGACTATTTCTCATAAGAAACTATTGGGTTGATTAATCTCTCTCCAAAACTTATACAACTCCACATTGAAAGAGTAAATCCCAGTTAATATTTTCATGTCTTCTAACACAAAACTCACCAAAAATATATGTTTTACTAGACCATTATTCTGACTCTGCATTTGATTGAAGAAAAGTTAGGATTTTCTATTGCTGAGTTTAAAGATGAATGTAGGACATTTCTCTGAAAGTGGTGATGGAAGAGCTATGAAAATAATAAGAGCATTTCATTATTCATGGCCTTGTCTTTCTTACCCTTTGCCAAATGTTGCATCTTTGCTCAAGATGTGTCTATATAAGATTTCAAGGAAATGGTCATGGAATGGAAATGCCCAAGTGTCAGCAAATTCTATAAAAGTTAAAAGAAAGGTCTCAATTGCTCGAAGAAATCTAAGTTTTCTAAAGTTGGGATAACAATATCAAGCTCATCTTTCCAAGGTGGTGTTACATGGGATGATGATTGAGCCATTAGTGTTTTGAGGGGATTCTTATGTCTTGAGTGTGTATTGTTGGCGTTGTAGATTTTAAGTGTTGGGATTTGTTCTAATAAGGGATGGAAAGGAAAAGTGGGAAAAAAAAAAGAAGACAAGCTTTCATTCCCTTTTAATTTAAAAGAAGTAAAAAAAAAAAGGAAATTTTAAAGAAGTTATAAAAAGAAGACAAAAATTTTAAAAAGTACACAAAAAAAAAGAGAGAAAATAGGTCATATTGTAGCATAATTTAAAAGCTTTGGGCTCGGCTGCCCAACAGGACCTAATATCCCCCGGGTTTGGTTGCCCAAACGGGATCAAAGAGCTATTGGATCCTTCTAGAGCAAGACCCATCGCTAATAGGTCCCGCTGCCAACAGGACCCAAAACTGATGGGCCCTGCTTGGGAGCAACACTTAAAGCTGATGGGTCGTGTTGGGCAATAGAACTCACCGTTAATGGGTTTAATAATATATATAATTCAAAATTATTGAAAAAAATAATTTAAACTCAGGGATGGGTCCTGATGACTAACAAGACCCAGCAACGATGAGGCAGCAGGACCCTAGTGCTATAGGGTCCTGTTGGGGGCAAGACCCATTGCTAATGAGTCTAACTGTCAGCAAGACCCATCGCTAATGAGTTTAATAATATATGTAATTCAAAAATATTTTTTAAAAAATCTAAGCTATTGGGTCCTGCTACCAAGTAGGGCCCATCAACTTTGGGTCTAGTTGCCTAACAATACTTCATAGCAATGAGTTCGCCAGCTTGGACCGAGTTGAAGCGGTGGTCCGCCTCCCATCGGGACCCAATAGTTTAGTCTGTTGTGGCCCACAGGCCAGACCCATCAGTGATGATTATTTTAAAAAATATTATTTTGAAAAAATATATTGAGATAATATTTTATTTTATTTTTTACATTTGATTTTGCATATCATAACATCAAAATAATACAAAAACATCAACATATATTAATTTGCATTAAAGAAAAAAATATTAATTGATTTTTTATTGACTAAATCTTCTTGGGTCTAGTGCCTAGCCGCGATCATTAGATCAAAATAATACAAAAATATTAAAAAATATTTATTTGAAGTACAAAAAATAAAAAAATTCACATTTTTAAAAGATATTTTTGAAAAGTAACAACAAACATGCTTTAATAAGAAAATTCAACCCAATCTAAAATGAAAAAAATTATCATAATCCACTTTTGTACAATATAAAAAAAATCACATCAATTTAGTTTCTCATAAATAAAAAAATTCAATAAGAGAAAAGAAAAAAATTTAAAGAGGACAAAAAATAAAATTAAACATTTCTTAAAAGGAAAAAAATTGAAAGGAAAGAAATTTATTACCGGTGTATTGGACACTGCTTTACTATGTGTTATTAATGGTGATATTGTAGAAAATACTTTATTTGAAGATAATAATAGTTTAAATATATTCTGTATTTTTAATCAAATTTAAATATTTTATATTTAATAAAAAAATTATTATTAACCCATACTAATAATATAATATCTCTCGTTGCATCATTTAACTTACCGGCGTGATGTTTTAAATATTACACACTTATAAATCTTAAAATGGAAAGTGTAATTATAAAAAAATAAATAAAGTGAAAGATAAATAAACTATAAAAAGCCTCGGTCTCAATATTACTATACAATTTTTATAATGAAATAAATTCAAAGCCCAAACTTTCAGAGTTCAAATTAAAGTTATTAAATTTATGATTTAGATCCTGAATTGAATATGTTATTTAAAATTAATTAAATTAAAATTATTTTATTTTTTTAAAATTAAATTAAATCAATTAAATCATAAATTAATTTTCATTAAATTGAATCAACTTTTATTTTAATTTTTTTTTTAAATTTATCTGGTTCATGTAGAAGTTTAATAAGAAGATGCATTAAAAAATAAAAAAAAGATTATAATATTTATGTCGAGGTTTAAGGGTGTATTTAATATGTTGATATTTTTTAATATTTAAAATAATTTTTAATATTTTTAGATTATTTTAATATATTAATAAAAAAAATAATTTTTTTAAAATAAAAAAATTTATTTTAAT
Organism: Populus deltoides; assembly: GCA_015852605.2. NCBI lineage: Eukaryota > Viridiplantae > Streptophyta > Magnoliopsida > Malpighiales > Salicaceae > Populus > Populus deltoides. The sequence continues at coordinate 1,778,953 of CM027579.2, forward strand.
AAATTTTAAATAAAAATACTTTTAACTCCTGCCGCTGCTACAAATCCAAAGAGCAGAGCCATTAAAAAAAATAAAAGTCGCATCCGTAGATATTACAACAGGTAGTGGTTAAAGTTGATGTAGTAGGGGAAGTCGGCTTAGAAGAGAAGGAAGAGAATATCTCAATTCGTAATTCCTATAAGGTATCGGCATCTATCTCCAAGCTTTAAGCACCAAAGAAGAAATGGCACATCCTCGTCTTGTAAGCTTGATACCCCAAAGCATTATCATCGCCTATCACAGCCACAGCCACAGCCACAGCCACAGCCACATTGAATTGAAATTGAATAGTAGCAGTCCTAGGGTTTTGTCTTTGGTTAGAGCTGTCCCTCACCTTCAAGCCTCTGCTTCTCACTCTCACCTTCTCGATGATCTTCATCACACTCCTTCTCCCTCCTTCTCCTCCTTCAAATAAGGATGATTAAGGTTCTTTCCATTTCCTTCTTTATCTCTTTTTTCTCAAATTGTTACTGTTTTTGTTGTTTTACTCCTTATCTGATTTTGGTCGTGGAATATAATCTTTTCCAATTTTAATCGATTTTGTTACTTGAAATTAAAAAATAATGTGGAAATGCATAAATCTCAATCTGCACTTATAATATTTTTAATTTTTATTAATATTTATGGGCACCGGCACTGTCATAGGTATTGAAACTAAGGGAGTAGCTGCAAATTTTGGGAAACTAAAAGCACACAAGTTAAAACTTATTGCCAGAAAGGCAAAGCAACAATTCAACAAACACCAACATTTTCGAGAAGAGGAGGAGGCAGATAAAGAGCCCATCAGTAGGAATTCAGACGAGCGTGGTGTTAATAGGACATCAAGGCATGATATCAAACCTCGAAAATCCGATTCCAAAGTGGCTGGAACACATATTTCTTCTTCCCACTCAAGAGGTTGGGGTAAAGGAGTCGACTCCGGATCAATGCAGGTTTCTATGCAACGAGGATACGAGAATGACTTCTTTAGTAGAAAATCATTTAGAGACCTGGGATGCACTGACTTTATGATTGAGTCTTTAAAAGGGCAGGTTTTTGTGCGCCCTTCTCATATTCAGGTACAATAATATCATGCCCTGTTGTTTAAGTGTACTACCTTTTCTCTTTCACTCACTTCCAGGCAATGCTCCATCTCTGAAGACTCGAGTATACCTCTCATTCTAACTAAAATGCTTTAATGGTTCTTTTAAGTGAACTAGCCTTGGAATTTTCTCTGCTTTTTTTATAGCCTATGCTAGTTCCAGTGGTGACCATGTGTCGAGTAATCTAGCAGAGAGGCTTTCCTTAATTTGAAGACTTTTTTCCCATCTTTATCATGGACGGATTCGTATTTTTAGAAACATTGCACCATGCCTTGTGAAAGTGATACCCATGTGAGTTGCAACTTATATACATTTGTACTGTCATGGATAACTGCAGGCCATGGCATTTGCACCTGTAATTGACGGGAAGAGCTGTATTATAGCAGACCAAAGTGGATCAGGGAAGACATTGGCATATCTCATACCTGTAATTCAACGTCTGAGGCAAGAAGAACTCCAAGGACTTGGTCAATCCTCATCTCAAAGTCCTCAGTACTTATATTGGTGCCAACTGCTGAGTTGGCATCACAGGTTAGCTACCTTTACACTAAAGGCGATGGAAATCCACCTCATGTGATCATGAAACTCTTTCCTTCATAGTTTACTCCGTGACTTTATGCTTGTTTTTTATAGTATCATTTTTTATGAGCTATGCATGTGTTGGTGAGAAGAAATCAGATCACTTAGCATCCGTTCTCTCACCAGCTTATGCATCTGCCACTAGTCCAATTTGGTACTTCACCTTGTAAACTTTCCCTGATTACCTTCCATTAGTTTGTGTGGTAAATTATCTTAAAGTTATGGAATAACCTTTAGCTTCTGTAATAAGAAGCACGGAGAATTAAGTCCCATAGATATGAATCGGGATGTAATGCTTCAACCCAACTTTTGGCATATTTTTAAGCACTGACTTTAATGTTATAATGTGCTTGACTTATAGCTGTGCTCAGTTGTTGCACAACTTATTTGCTGTATGAATTGAGCAAGTTTAACGTGATAGAGATGTATGATAATTATAGGGGTTGAATTTTGCCCTGGTTGATCACTATTAGTAAGAGATACTGATTTTAGGCTTCATCCAAAGCCATGTGAGATCCAGTTAAGATCCATGTTCAGAAAGGAAAATGCCCACATTCATTTTGTAAGGATAAGTGAAAACTCACCTCCAGTCTCTCAAGAGGATCAAGTCTGTTGGGGATTTAAAAGAGAAGTGCTATCTCTTTTTTAATAAGTTCAAAGACTTGAGCATTCAATGCATAAAACCCATGTTCTGTTAAAGCTAAATCCCCTATCTTTCACCCATCTCTCTGTGACACTCACACCCGAACTCATTTGAGCATGAAAGGATTTGAGTTGTATTTCCATTCACCATCAGGTTAAAAGCTGAAGCTATCAATGCAAGGTTTGGATTTACAGTGTAAGAGCTGGGGTAAGGAGGCGAGTCCAGTTCCCCTCAGGGTGAAATTGGCAGCTGTTAGAGCAGCGGTCGGTGGGAATAGGGACTAACTTTCTTTACAGAATATACTCAAGTGCCATCCTCCAGGATTTAGCTGTTGAAGGAATGGGAACAGCTCTTGTTCACGAATCTGCTGCCATCGAATCTGTTGAGTTTTCTCCTATTGTAGATAAGAGAAAGGCAGCTTAAAGGAAAGTGGTTGTTAGAGAAAAATCCCCTTCCCGGCATTAGACTTTATTACTGGGCAATTCAAGTAGTCATTTATTTGGTACCTTCCAAGGAGCAGGAACTACCATTCTAACCCTTCTTCACAATGGATCCTGGAATGTCCACTCTGAGGCCATTTATCTTAAGCAGTGCCTAAATTCTGTATATGATGTCAATGTCTATTGATTTTTATACTATTTTCCCTACAAATTTCACAAATGCAAAGTAATACTTTTCTTTTCATGTAACTAAAAAGCACGGATATTTCATGCTATTGGCATCTGATTTTATGAATGCCTGGTGAATGTGTAAAGAAGACGTAACTTTTGCAGGTTTTGAACAATTGCAGATCGATGTCAAAACACGGGGTTCCATTTCGGTCTATGGTTGTGACAGGTGGATTTCGACAGAGGACACAACTGGAAAATCTAGAACAAGGCGTTGATGTTCTAATAGCAACCCCTGGTCGTTTCATGTTCTTAATCAAAGAAGGCTTCTTGAAATTACAGAATCTTAAATGGTAACCTTACTTCCATTGAAGCTTGCTTTACATCTTATTGCTAAGCCTAAATGAAGGATTGGTATACGGTGCACATCTAAAGTGAATTCTGCACTAATGTGTACTGTAATATTGTTTCTCTTCCTTGGTAAATGTTTAGAGGCAGCAATAATTGTTATCATCACTGTCAGTTGTCACAGTCATTGTCTTAATTTTGACAAGAAATGACCATTATAATTAAGGATTTATCTATTTCATGTTTCTTTTTGGATTACCATAAACCTATACTTGAAAATAAAGCATAAACTCTACATGGATGAACCGATTGTCATTTTTTGGGTGTAACTTTTTGTGTTTTATGTTTTCCGCTGGTGATAACAGCCCTGTTTTACTTTGCTTGATTAACAATTTGTGAGAACAGAGAAAGCAAGATTTTCCCCCTATATCACATGAGGTGGATGGTCCAGTGAGGGCATGCAAACATGTACTATTTTGTTTTGTTTTCTTTTTTTTTTCGATGAAAGAAAATGTACAAATAATATCTGTTGTTATTGATCTTATAAAAGCCTTCCATAAGTTGACTGTTGTTCCAATTAGAATGCAATGAAAAAATTGGTAAATATGGTTTGCCCGAGAAACACCAATTGCTATTAACTAGTTAAAGGCACTACAAGCATGTGAGTCAAGAGCTGGTTGGAAGAAGATCCCCCGGGAGTCTGGGACATGAATAAACGTAACTGATCCCAAATACCTTCATGGTATATTGGATCCGAAATGGAATTTTTGTTGTTGTTGCAATGACTGTTTGTTCAGCTATTTTCAGTTTAAATGAAGTTGTATAGTTGTTGTGGTGATAATGATGGATGTGAGTCAATAATGGAGAGTAGATCATTTTTAATTCCTTGGACACAAAACAGCGAAATGGAAACTTTGTTTTTTCCTTTTTGTTTGTGTAAGGAAATTAAACCAACTTGTTGCTGACTCCATTGAATACTGAGAAATAAATATTTTTGGCGCCTCAAGATTTTGATCTTGCACTTTGCATTAAGAACACCTCTGGTAAGGAACTCTACGAACTGTCAAGATGCATTTTAAATTCTCAGTTTAGTGCACTACTCTACATGTGCTGTAACATTGATTGCATCAGAAGCACTGCAATGGGTTTCCTTGAGCATCTCATTTCAGTTGTTGTTCCTTTTATGCCATGAATTTGTATTATTTTACTCTATATGTGAATTTTACCTTTTTTAATATCTACAGTACGTGCATACCTTTTTGTAACCTGAGCCAAAAAGCAAAAACAAGCATACACCAAATAAATTCATAAGGGAATATTTTTCCGTGATGTTGAATCATAAGGCACATTTAGCATGATTCAATAACTCTGACCACAATCTGTGTTGAATGCACATCCATTGCCAGCTTAAGCAACCTGTCAGCAGTGGTTGCAATCACCAAGATTTGTGTCTCTATGCATCTGCTTATCACATCAGTTCTCTACACTACATCGGGCCTGTGCTAAATGCTTCATCTGAACCTCATTTTTGCAGTGCTGTGCTAGATGAGATAGACATACTGTTCAATGACAGAATTTTGAGGCTTCCCTGCAAGGCTTGATCAATTCTTCTCCTGTTACCACACAATATCTGTTTGTGACTGCAACTTTACCTGTAGATGTATGCAATAAACTCATTGAAGTCTTTCCTGATTGTGAAGTCATCATGGGACCTGGTGTGCATCGTGCAAGTGCCAGGCTTGAAGAGGTTGGTTTTCTATTGCTCTTCCCCCCCATCCTTACCACCACTCATAACATCACGAGGCCCTCTTGGTGATGAGCTCTGCTGGTAGCCAAACTGTTCTATGGGTAAAAGTTTAGCCATTATCAAGTGCCATACAGTGCAGGCATCCTTCTTATGATCATAACTAATAAATATGAAGACATTTTAGAATATGGAATATGATAACGGTTAACCTACATGGTCATGTGCGTTATGTAGATTCTAGTAGATTGCAGTGGAGAAATTGAGGCAGAAAAAACTCCTGAGACAGCATTTCTCAATAAGAAATCTGCTCTTCTGCAGCTGGTGGAGCAAAGTCCAGTTTTGAAAACAATTATTTTCTGTAATAAGGTAAATTTGAGCTCTATATGCAGGGAACTTATTTGACCTTTTTATTGTTGAAACTGGTAAATTATAAATTTTTCCTCCTAAAATTACAGATCGAGACTTGCAGAAAGGTAGAGAATGCATTAAAACGTACTGATAGAAAAGGGACTCTTGTTCGAAGTTCTACCATTCCATGCTGCTCTGGCACAAGAATCACGTCTATAAATATGAAGGAGTTCAAATCCTTCTCGGCCCAAAAGAAGTCTCTCTTTTTGGTTTGCACTGATAGGTACAGTGTTTGCTTATTGCATGAATTATATCCAGCCTTAAGCTATGCTAACAATCAGACAGCTCTAAATCCGCACCCACATCCATGAAACTTAAGAGAAATTGCTCTGCATTAAAAGATAATCTGACCATTTCTCATTTGCATCATAATTGTTAAACTTAATATATTAATAATTATATCTCTGGAAACTTGTGGCAGAGCATGGCGTGGGAATTCAACCTTTCTGGTGTGGATCATGTGGTACTCTTTGACTTTCCACGAGATCCAAGTGAATATGTGCGCCCGTGTTGGAAGGACTGCCAGGGTGCCAGAGGGAAACGGAAAGCTTTTATCTTTGCTGTTGGGAAGCAAGTTTTCTTACGAAAGATAATACAGAGAAATGAAAAAGGTCACCCGTTGCA